>CM034153.1:41314646-41375807 GCA_019776745.2 Taxus chinensis | reverse complement strand
GGCCACCCATTGACCTCCTCAAACACTTACCCCTCCACATACCCATTAAAACCTTGCCAAATCCTACCCAAATCACCCAATACCTCATCTCGACCAACCAAATTCCTTTGTGCAATCACAAAGGAGACCTAAATCTCATTTTGTGGCATTCCCAGTTTTCCACAGTAACCGGCACCAGTTATACCTAACTGGCATCAGTCACCCTTAACCGACATCAGTCTCTATATTTTCCCATACAACCCAAAACAATGACCTACCCACCTAATTCCACCTCACCCTCATTCACCTGTGATCTTCCTGAGACCTCTGTCAGACCTGCAAAGGCCCAGAACCAGTTACTTGACCTTCAGATCCTATTCTAACCTATCTTGTTAGATTAGGTCTATTTCTTATTGTGTTTTAAGTTAGATACCTAAATAATTTCGAATTACAAAAGGTTTTACCTTATTTACTACATTAAATTTTTTAAAACAGTGGACTGACAACCATCTAGGAATTATCACACTTCCCGGATCTAGCACATGCTAGGAAGTTCATTGCACATATTGTTTAACTCCTTCTAGTGGTCTTGCTTTACATTACAGCTAGTTCCTCTTAGCCAAAAGGAATCCCTCACAATCAGTTGTGGATTTGGAAGTCATACGTGTGCAACAACCCATCAACCAACATTTGAATAGGTATTCCTCCTACACCCGTTACCCTATCTATTTCGAAAATACTTCCAAGAAACGATCTAGAATTAGGTGAAATAGAGCCAACCACCAAGTTGGGCCATTTTTGGGTTTTGTCCCATCATCACAAATCGATCAACATGGGGCCCACCAATTATTTTTTATTAATTTAATATTTTTATTGAAATATTTTTAATAATAATATTTATTATTATTATTGAAATATTATTTTAATTAATTAAGAAGACTATGTCAAATAAGCAATCAAGGATGCATGATGGAACCTGATCAATGATTTAACCAAATGTAATAAATGATACATCATGTGCCTTCCATTTAGGAATGTAATTATGAATTTTTCCTCTTCTCTCTCAAATTTTTCTATAAATGTAAATTGGAAGATCATTCCAAATGATACGACAGAACAAGTAAGTTCCAACAAGTGAGTTCCAATAGGTCATACAAGTTGGAAAAGTTGGAAACTTTCCAAGCTTCCCCTCTCTTTGTAAGCTGAGATGTTGTGATTTGTAGGATTTCAAGCCTTTCTTCTAAAATTGTAATGGAAGCTTATGCCCTTTTCCCTTGATGTAATGATGCACTATGCAAGTGCTTGAAGTAATGAGAATTATGTTTTGTGATACGATAAATGTCCTTTCATGATTTTTTGCTTCTATTTGCCTCTCTCATGTTTTCAGGTGAACAATGCAAGTTCAGGTTTCCATTACAGGTTTGTGAAGTTTTGTGCTTATCAAGTGGTGGAATATTACATGCAGTTGAGTTGTGGTGTTGGTTCATCCCTCTCAAGTTCATCCTTTTTCACTGGGAGATTGGTAGCATATTGTCTGATCGAGTTTAACAAAGGAACATATGCCCTTGGTTTGTGGTATTTTTTACCCTTTCTAGTTGCCATAGGTGAAGGTGGTTAGTTATGAAAGCATCCCTCCCACATTAACCCTTCCAAACATTAAACATCCCTTAATTTGATACATCACCACTTCTAGTATAGGTTTTATTTCCTTGCAAATCTCTTTCCCTAATTCCATGAAATGTTAGCATATGACTAGTTAGCCATTTTTATTGCATTAGAAGTAGTGTTTTTTTTTAGTTTAGGAAAAGGAATCCGGCCTTCTCTAGAGGTTCACCTCAAGCCCAAGTCCCACATCTTGAGAGGTGATCCTATTAGTGTAGAATCACAGCAGCCCCAAATGAGTTCTATAGGTCTCCTTTTCTAAGGCAGAGTCATTTGGTGTGATTGGATAACATTGAAATTTCCCCAAGGTATGGGACCTTGTAAAAATGGGAAAAGCTCTCTAGATTAAAGGCTAGTTCCCATTCTTATGTTCAGGTGCATATGTGAGGAACTGTAGAGGATATCTCTTTATACCTAATCTAAACTTGTCAAGGAGACGGGGGTGAAAGGAATACAAGAAATCAAATTAAGATATAAGGTGATGCACCAAAGGAATGATGAACATTTTTTTTCCAATAGACACAAACTAACCAAATGCATACAATAACTAAGCACAGACGACCAGATCTATAATGAAAGATTAGATGAAAGTAAAGGAGACAAGAGAGGATCTAAAGTTGATCATAGATGTGTTTTATTGCTCTGCAGATTGATATAATGCATTACAAAGAGGCCAGAGAGAAGAAATGTATTAAAACCTAGTAGAAGGTTTGAAACTCCACGAGTTTCTTTACTAGAAGAAAAGGAGAGCTAGCAAAACAAAGAATGTCCAACCCCTTACAATGAATCCTACCCCTGTATTAATAGATTTGATCAGAGAGAAGAAAAGAGAGAGAGGTGGGAAAAGCAGGTTGAATCTCAACTACTGCTATTAATGCCTATGATAAAATCTACCCCCAAATCCATCTTGACTACCTCAACCACTTGTTTAGCACCTTGAAAGAAGAGGAAATGGTGGAACAGATCGAATCTGATCTGGTTGTTGAGGTAAAGAGATCCTGCATTAAAATCTCGAACATGTTTCTCCATTTTTCACATACCAGGGCCTGAGAAAAATGATTCTTTATCCTTCCATGGTGTAGAAGACATCGAGATGCTTCCAACAGTGTCAGATTTGCAATATTTCGAGCTTTGAGTAGAAAGATATGCCACTTCGTAGCTTGTATCGAATCCATACAAATGGGCGGGAAAATAGTTTGAAAAAATGGGTCCCCTTTTGAGATGGGACACATGGCACCCTTTGGTTTGCTGGGAGATGTGCTTCCATTTTTACCTTTGTGCCTTTTGGATAAAAGGAAAACTTTCACCTTTTCCTCCGACTCCCAGCTTTGGCTTTGACTCGGGCCCAAAAGCTGAATTTTTTCCCTTTGGACAGAGTTGCGGCTCATTTTGTGACTTTTATCCTTTTGGGATGACAAAGGGTGAAAAACCAACTTTCCCCTCGATGGCCCACTTTCCTTGACTCAGGCCCAAACGCTGACTTTTTCCCTTGGGCGGAGTTGCGGCCCATTTTTCAACTTTTGGCTAAGTCCTTTGCTTGGCGGGGCATATCTCTTTATCTGGGACACACGGCAGCTTGGCGGTCATTTGGGAACCCCTTCTTTATTCAATCTTTAAATTATCACCATTTAGACACTCGGCGTTCTCCACCAGTCTGGCCTATGCATTGACTATTCAACTAACTCTACCCCCCCTTCATAGATTAGACACGTGGAGGCACCATGCTTGCTTGGAAGCCCAGCTCAAAGTCTGCCTTTGGAGGAGCATCGAGTTGACACTTATCAACTTCCACCGGTCTGTGGACTTTTCAACGGTCCTTCTTACTTTTTAGACTTTGGGCTACATGGTGGGCTCGTGCTCATTTGGGTCTCCGCTCTAGGACTAACTCTTGGAGACGAGCCACATTGACAGGTGGCATTATTTGCTTACACTTCTATACTTAGCCAATTTTGAGGCCCACCCTATCTATCATTTAACTCTGTTTGACCATTTTCTATGTGGAGGGCTGGCGCAAGTTTGAGTCTCCACCCTGGGATTCCTTTCCGGATTTGCTCCAAGCCGACACCTGGCATTTTCTTTCTTAGTTGAAGACTTTTTGATGGTCCCATAACTTTTGAGGCTCTAGACGCGTGGAAGCTTTTTGGGTCTCTACTCTGGCTAACTCTAGATGCGCCATACTGGACAGGCATTCCTAGTTACTCTTGGATTCTTAGGCCAATTTTGAGGCCTGCCTTGTCTAGACTCTGTTTGACGTTAGGGAGGGCTGGCATGTTTGAGTCTCCACCCTCTTCCTTTACTGGATTTGTGTCAAGCCTGGCATATTCTTTCTTAGTTGAAGACTTTTCAATGGTCCCGAATTTTTGAGGCTCTAGAGGAAGCCATAAGTTTTCCACTTTTTAGATTCACCATTTCGATCCCATTAGGACTCTGGTCCCTTCTGCTACCTCCTCCATACTTAGTCATTTCTTTCCTCTCTTACCCTCGATTCCTCTGCAGCACTGCCCCTTCTTATCTGACCCTATTGTTCCATTGTTGAGTCTACCTATAACTTGAAAATGGGCTTAAGGCAGGGAACAGATTGACAAAGTCATTTCTTTTACACGGGATCCCTTAGTCTTTCTCGGCCCCTGCCACACCATTTGTTGAGTTCCTCTGCAACCATTTACATATCCAAACGAGTTTTCTCAGGTTCTTCCTATGCAGGGTTATGGCTGATCCAATATTTTGCCCAAGGTGAAATATGGATAAAAATTTGGTGACTCACTGGGGTATCTACCTGCTAGATGAAAAGACCAATTACCTTGTCATATCCATTGGGCATGGAGTCGATAACAATAGTCTATTACAGATACTGCCTCTGATTCATGAACCTGGCTGCTTGCACTCTCAATTTTCATAAGAAATATCAAAATGAAGGTTTATGAGAGTATAAAATTGTTTTGACTCGGGCCTCCTCTGTCTCTCCGAATGGACTGCATAAGAGCAACAAAACAACACCACAACTATGTACAAAATTTAAATCATACATGCTCTAAATAGAACATGTAGATTGTGTAAAGCACTTAGGAGAAAAGGAACCTAAACTATAGTAATGTGATGTGCTCAAGCACTTATAGGAAAGAGAAACTAAACTAATATGTATAGGGTGAGAACTTTCCTTTTAGTAGCAGTGCTTAAGATATATCCCATTCACTGGAATTTGCAACTCCTCACCCTCCAATGTAGACAATTGGAAAACATTGTTACTCTTACATTTTGTGACCATGTAGGGGCCACTCCAAATGGCATCAAACTTGGAATGCCTTCTTGGTTTTTCTCCATCTGCATCCCATTTCAAAATCAAGTCTCCTTCCTGAAAGGTCCTTGCTTTTACCTTCTTGGCAAAGCATTTCTTGATTGAAGCTTAATTCTTCTCTATTGCTCGGGCTGCATGCTCTGTGGCTTCTTCCAATTCTATCATCTCTGCATACCTGGCCTCCATTGGTTCAAATTCATACATCTCTAGCTGATTCATGAGCTCTAATGCTAGAAACTCAAGTGATATAGGCAACACTACTTCTTTCCCATAGACAAGTTTAAATGGAGAGCTACCTATAGATCTCTTGGGTGTTATCCTATCAGCCCATAAGGCCATTTTGAGCTTTGTGTGTCAGGTCCTTTGATTTTCATCAAGAGTTATTCTGATGATCTTTAGCAGGTTCTTTTATGTGGACTCAGCTTGGCCATTACCTTGAGGGTGATAGTTCGATGAAGTGCTCAAGTAAGTCTCGTTCCTAACAGCCCATCCTGTGATCTTGGAACCTATGAATGCCAATGCATTGTTTGATATAATGGTGGCTGGCACTCAGAACCTAGTCACTATCCCTTTATATAAATCTAGTATACTAGACTCATTAGCTTCCTTGAGTGCCACTGCCTCGGTCCACTTGGTGAAATATTTTGTTGCTGTCAAAATCCATTTGTGGCCTTGGCTTGAATTTGGGTTGATGACTCCAATGAAGTCCAATCCCCATTGCATGAAAGGTTGGTCGACTGAGATTGGGTGTAATGGAAGTACTGCTAGCCTTTCTTTGGCTTTGAAGAATGCACAATTCTTGCACCTTTTGATCCATGCATAACAGTCACTAAACACTCTGGTCCAGTAATAACCCACCTTTGTAATATTGAGTGTTGTCACCCTTGGAGAAAAATGGCCTCCAGCTGCTTCAACATGGAATTCTTGTAGCACTTTCTTAACCTAATATGTTTCAATGCCTCTCAGCAGAATTCCATTAATGTCTTTTTTGAACAAGATACCATCAATAAGAACATATGGGATGGCTTGTAATCTAAAATGTGTCCTCTTTTCTTTATGAATCCCATGAGGACATATGCCTGTTTGGAGGAAGTGTACCATGTCTTGGGTCCAACAAGGAGTAGGTACATCATCTCTCCCTTCTTCTTGATTATCCTGTAGAATAAAAACAACCTCCTTTTCATTGTCTGCTTCGTCCTGTTGACCTGAGGCTAATTGTTCACACAGCCCTTTCCCAAAGACCAGCTTAGTGACCCTAATCTCAATGTCATATTCCATGATACGAGTGATCCATCCTACACGTTTTTCATTCAGGTCCTTGCTGAGAAGGAATTATTTAACTCTTGCATGAGAGACCAACAATTGGATTTTATTATTTGACACCAAGTGCTTGAACTTCTTTAATCCTTTGATTACTACCAGGACTTTCTTTTTGATGAAGGAGTATCTCACTTCATAGTGTTCTAGACCTTGACTGAAGAAAGCAATTGGTTGTTTGTACCTCCTTTGTTTTGCTGAACTAAGTTGCAGAAATTGTGTCACTGCCACCAAAGGCATACAATATGAAGTCTTTAGAGAAATTTGGATTTATGAGAGTTGGGGCTTGTGATATAGCCTCCTTAATGGCCTCAAAGCTTGTCTTTTCTTCAACTATCCATCTGAATGCAAATCTCTTCTTCAGCATCAACGTTATTGGATTAACAAGAGCAGCTAAGTTTGGCACAAACCAGCGGACAAAATTGATTTTTCCCAAGAAGATTTGAAGAGCCTTATTATGGCTTGGCAATGGCAATGCTCTTATTACTTCCACTCTCTTCGGGTCAATTGCCAGTCCTTCCTTTGATACAATATGGCCTAGAAGCCTGCCCTCATGGGCTAAAAATATGTATTTTTTGGGGTTCAATGATACTCTGAATCTCCTACACCTTTGGCACACCTGCCTTAGGTGGATAAGGTGGTCTGCTGCATTTTTAGAAAACACCGTAATGTCATCTAGGTAGATTAGCGCTATTTTTTAATCAACCCTTTGAATTCCATATACATTGCCCTTTGAAAAGTGGCTCCGACATTAGACAATCCAAATGACATCTTTATGTTGGCATAGGTGCCCCATTTGGTGGTGAAAGTCATCTTGAATTGATCATCCTCTTTCACCATGATCTGGTTGTATCCTGAGTAGCCATCTAGGAGGGAGAATATCTCTGACCCAGACACTGCTTGCAAGATCTGCTCCATCGAAGGGAGTGGATAGTGATCTTTGAAGGAGGCTCTGTTCAAGTCTCAAAAATCTACACACAACCTAATCTCTCCATTTTCTTCCTGAATGGGACCAGGTTTGTAACCGAACTTGATTGTTTGATTGGAAATATGATACTTTCCTCTATCAACTTGTTCAACTTTTTCTTCATCAAAGGTTCAATGTGTGGGTTGACTAGTATCTGATTTTTCCTGATGGGCTGAGTAGCTAGATCTAGTTCGATTGTGTGTTGTGCTAGATTTGGATTGAACCCTCTTATATCTTCATAGCTCTAAGAAAACACATCTGTAAGTTCTTGCCAAAGTCGTATAAATTCATACCTTTATTTCTCGATGGCCACTTTGCCAATTTGAAGTGTTTTGTCTTCTCCAACTGGGATTGACTCTGAATCTTCTCCTTTGATATGTATGTTAGCCTTTTATTTTCTAAACTGATCATTAGGATTGAATATAGACTCCAATGTCACTAAGCCTTTGGGAATCTTATTTGTATGTAGATGTACTATTTGATTCCCGTATTACTTCTCTATTATGCTTTGATTTCTAGCTGAGAATTCAGCTTCTTCTTGCAAAACATTAATGATCTACTGATCGTTCTCGGGCACTTGCCAGCATGTATTATTATCTGGCACTACTGGCCTCACAACTATATGGATATGTGGTTGTTCTTTGTCTCTTTTGATGTTGTCGGCCACATCAAACATTGCTTTGATTGTTGCAAGCCTATCAACAACTTCGTTCTCCTTCCTGGGTATGGACATAATGCTGAAGGCCTCGAAATTCTCCATGAGATCCCATACTCTACTCTTTTAGCTCTTGAGCAGGTCATTTTTGACAGCATTAAGTCCTCTGAATTGATTGGCAACTAGCTCATTGTCACCAAACACTTGCAAGTTCTTGATTCCAAGCCTCCTTGCCCAATGAAGACCTTGGACCAAAAGATTCATATTCAACAGTTGTGTTCGTGCAGCGAAACCTAAAATCTGAAGGCTAAATAGTATTGCATACCTTTAGGAGGAAAAAATCATAGCTCCTCCTCCAGCTCCTTTTCTGCTCCTTGAGCCATTGAAGAAAAATTTCCATACTTCATTTTCATCCTTGCATTCTGGCTTAATTAGGTCAGGAAGAGGATGATCCTCTTCATGTATACAATAGACTCCTAGCTCAGATTCTTCCATCTCCTTATAGGGGTCAAAAGCATGTCTCTTGCTTGGCCCACTCATCAAGAGTCAAGTCTGGGATACATCCCACCTTGGTGTCTACTTCACAAGTATTTAGGAGGTCTTCTTGATCAAAAGTTGGGCAGTTGGCATTGATTGGGCTAGGCACATAATATTCAATATGATGATCAACAATGGACTCATATCTGAATGTGGCCTTTGCCCCATACCTTATTCTAAAGAGCATATGTGACCAATCAACAGAAAGATAGCTCCCTAATTTTGGCAGTGAAGTCTTTGGGAAAACATAAAGAAAAATGTGTTGGAAAATCTATGATTGACATGTTTTACAAAATAGTTACATTGGGGCAGGCATGCAGAGTGAGGATCAGATCCTTGATGATCCCAACAGTTGTCACTATTGTTCCATCTAGTTGTACTACCCCTCTAGAGATGAATTCATACTGAAGGCCTAGTTGATCAACTATTTGTTTGGGCATTACAAAACTACTAGCCCTAGAATTAATCATACAATTATGCACCAATTTGTCTCCAATAATCAACGAGACATAGAATGAAGGGGGTTTCAGGTTCTTACCTTGTTTTTCTCTATGGTTTTCCCCATGTTGAGCTATATTGGTAAGCACTTTCTCTTGTTGGTTAGGGGGTTGATTTGAGCTTGACCAATTATGCATGGCAGTCTACAACAGATCCCTCTGCCCTGGGATGGCCAGTGACTCCCATAGTTAAATGTTCACAACTTATCCTCTTAATTTTCTCAATGATATTAAATGAGATATCCCTTTGTTGCCCCTTCCCAGGAACATTTCTCTTCTTGCACATGGGTTGTTATAACCGGTTCTTGAATGGATTTGGAAGGTGGATTGGATTGGTTATGCATGTTGGGAGTTATATTTGGAGCACAAGAATCTTATGGAGTGATAAAAGGTTGAGGGTTATATGAATTTAGTGTTTGGCTTTCTCCAATATTTCTCTTTTTGGACCGTGTATTAGCAGCCACACATTGAGAAGGAGTTTGATTCATCCCACATAATTCCTCAGCCTGCCAATTGACAAGCATAGTCTCACTTGGAGGTCCCTCTTGTTGAGTTGTCTCTTGCTGATCTCCTTCTTGGCTAGGTTCTTGTGATACCCATACTGGTCTGCACCATCAAGGCCTAATTGAGTGCACCATTAAAGCACATTGATTGGTTATGAGGCTGATTAAATGGAAAATACCAACCATACTCCTGTGTCATATTGTTTTGTGTTGGAACCAACACCATTTATTTTGAAGCTGTGTTTGGATCATATGCCTTGAAAGGTATAGCAACTTGAGGTTGTCCTTGGTTTTGGCTCTGACTTACAACCTGAGATGGTGGTCTATTTTGCTGATACCAGGGTTTAGCCTAGTACCAAGCCTGATACTGATAAGGTCTAGAACCCTGAGCTTGCTATCTTTTGATGGTTACTAGCTCATTTCCCAAGTTCTGAAGTTGTTTCATGACTTCCTGGAGTTCCTTAGAGGTGTTAGATGATGAAGTGGAGGCTTCAGCTGAGCTTTGACTCCTAAGAGTAGGTAACAAGGGCTATTGTGGGCATTTGGCTGGTATCTGGGTTTCCTAACTCGGGGTACAAAGGCATGGATGGCCTTGGAGTGATTTTACTAGCCTGAATAAAAGGATTCTTAGCCCCTATGGAAAGGCTATAGGTTGAAGGTAAGGTTGTTCCCCCCATTGACTAAATCATCAAAGAAATATCAGAATTTAAAGCCCTAAGAAAGTATAAGAAGGAACCTTTGTTAGTGGGATTTACTACTATTGGAATCCTATCCAAGGTCCGATGAAATTTGAAGTTGAAGTATGTCAGCTACTCATTTAGGGTTCTCTTGATTGTGGTTAGTTTCTCCAACAGAGATAATTTATCACCTTTCTCTCCAAACTGGTTGTGGAGAGTTGTGCACAGTTGTTTCCAATTTTGGATAGAGCCTGCCTCAAGGCTTCTAAACCATTATGAAGATTTCCCTTTGAGTAAAGAGGTGAGAAACTTGAATGTAATGTCCATCTCATGGATTTTGTGGATTGTACAGACATTTACAATACCTTAGATGTGATCACCAGGAGAAGTCTAGTTTTCCCTAGTGAAATACGAGATGCTCTTTAATGCTGCTATCAGGACCAGATTTTGTACATTTAGATCCAGTGGGTTACTGTCGGTGAAGTTGACGCAAGGATTCATATGAGCCATCCTGATCATCCTGAGCACCCCTCTTGATTGAGAGAATGGCCTGGCAAGAGGATGTGTTGATAAGGCCCTGTTTGGTGGAGATAGAGACCTCTGGGTTCTTCTCCCTTCCTTCCCTTTGTCTGGGGATAAGTTTAGATAGAAAAATAGTCTCTCTTCTCTGGCTCTTAACCATGTTTGTATTCTTCTCATGAACTTTCTTGGACTACTGAAACCAGTGGATTTTTTTATTTTGGATTTTCCATATGTACAATTTCAAGACTTCTTAAAAGTCAGAATCACATCAAGTGTACATCAATTCTTACTATAACAATACGAAGACTTCTCAGTCCCACCGGGCATGCCAAAACTGTTAGTGCAGAACTAAAGTACCCCCAAATGAGTTCTACAGGTATGATTTTCTAAGGTAGAGTCATTTGGTGTGATTGCATAACATTGAACTTTCTCCAAGGTGTGGGACCTTGCAAAAATGGAAAAATCTCTCTAGATTAAAAGTTGGTTCCTATTCCTCTGTTTAGGTGCATACATGAGAACTTGTAGAGGATCTCTCTTTATACCTAATCTAAACTTCCCAAGGAGACAGGGGTGAAAGGAATACAGGAAATAAAACTAAGCTATAAGGTGATCACTAAAGGAATGATGAACATTTGTTTTACCAATAGACAAAAACTAACCAAATGCATATAATAACTAAGCACAAACGACCAAATCTATAATGAAATATCAAATGAAATCAAAGGAGACAAGAGAGGATCTAAAGTTGATCACAGACGTGTTTTATTACTCTACATATTGATACAATGCATTACAAGGAGGCTAGAAGGTGGAAATGTATTACAGTCTATTTTAAGGTCTAAAACTCCATGAGTTTCTTTTCCAGAAGAAAAGGGAATCCAGCAAAAAAAAGAATGTCCAACCCTTTACAATTAATCTCACCCCTATATTTATAGATTCGATCAGAGAGGAGAAAAAGAGAGAGAGGCAAGAAAAGCAGGTTGAAGTTCAACTACTGCTATTAATGCCTCTCATAAAATCTGCCCCAAATTCTTCTTGACTACCTCAACCACTGGTTTAGCACCTTGAAAGAAGAGGAAACGGAAGAAAAGATCGAATTCGATATGGTTGTTGAGGTAAAGAGATCCTGCATTAAAATCCCAAAGACGATTCTCCATTTTTCACCTACCAGGGCTTGATAAAAAATGATTCTTTAACCTTCCATGGTGTAGGAGACGTTGAGATGCTTCCAATACTATCAGATTTGCAATATTTCAAGCCCTGAGTCAAAAGATATTCCCCTTCAAAGTTTGTATCGATTCTGTACAAATGGGTTGAAAAACAGTTCAAAAAATGGGCCCACTTTTGAGATGGGACACCTGGCATCCTTTTTTTGGTTCGGAGATGCACTTTCATCTTTACCTTTGTGCCTTTTGGAAAAAAGGAAAATTTTCACCTTTTCCTCCGACTCCCCGCTTTGGCTTTGACTCAGGCTCAATTGCTGACTTTTTACCTTGGGTGGAATTATGACCCATTTTATAACTTTTATCCTTTTGGGATGATAAAGGGAGAAAAACCAACTTTCCCCCGGATGGCCCACTTTCATTGACTCGGGCCCAAACATTGAAATTTTCCCTTGGGTAGAGTTGCGGCCCATTTTACAAATTTTGGCCTAAGTCCTTCACTTGGTGGGACATATCTCTTTATCTAGGACATGCGGCAGCCTGACACTCATTTAGGGACCTTCTCTCTCTCTAGTCCTTGAATCAGTGCCATTTAGACACTTGGCGGCCTCTTCCAGCTTGGCCTATGCATTGACTATTCAACTGACTCTGCCCCTTTCTGAGATTAAACACATGGAGGCACCACGCTTACTTGAAAGCCCAACTCAAAGTTTTCCTTTGGAGGAGCATCGAGTTGACACTTGGAGGCCTCCACCGGTTTGTGGAATTTTCAATGGTCCCTCTTACCCTTTTGGAATTTTTGCTACGTGGCAAGCTCACACTCATTTAGGTCTATGCTCTGGGACTAACTCTTAGAGTTACGCTACACTGACACTTGGCATTCTTCGCTTACACTTGTATACTTAGCCAATTTTGAGGCCCACCCTATTTGAATTTTGACTCTGTTTGACCATTTTTTATGTGGAGGGATGGCACAAGTTTGAGTCTCTACCTTGGGCTTCATTTCTAGATTTGCGCTGAGCCAACACCTGACATCTTCTTTCTTAGTTGAAGAATTTTCAATGGTCCCATAACGTTTTGGGGCTCTGGACACATGGAATCCTGGCGCAAGTTTGGGTCTCTACTCTAGGACTAACTCTCTGAGGTGTACCACACTAAAACTTGGCATTCTCATTTTACTCTTCTATACTTATCCAATTTTGAGGCCCGCCCTGTCCACCTTTTGACTCTATTTGACTATTAACTACGTGGAGGGTGTTGTCGCCAAATCACTGCACCCTCCGAATGGCCAGGATGTGAATAGCACGTTCGGTGTGATTGGGACACATGGGATCACCTCTCAAGATGTGGGACTTGGGCTTGAGGTGAACCTCTGGAGAATGACGGCTTCTTCTTCCTAAACTAAGTGTTGTACTACTCCTAGTGTAACAAAAATGATTATCTAGTTCTATGCTAACATCTTCATGGGTTTTAGGGAAAGAGATTTACAGAAATGAATCTATACTAGGGATGGTGATGCACCAAATAAAGGGTGTTTCCAGACTCAGGAAGGGTTAATTTGAAGAGGGTGTGTGCACCACAGGTCAACTTCACCTACTGCAACTTAGAGAGGGTACAGGATACCACAACTAAGAGACACGTGTTCCCTTTGTTAAACTTTATCAAACTGAGAAATATACCAGTTTCCCAGTGAAGAAGGATGACCTCAAGAGCCGTGAATAGACACCACAACTCAACTACATGTGATATGTAACATCCTCATTTTAGACAATAGAACAAGTCAATTTTTTTTTTTTTGATAATTGCATACTAGTTCTAAATACATAATTTAGAAATCACAATCCAAATAACCATTTATATAACAGACAACCATATGCAGCTGTAATGACTCGGAATACCTCCGATCTATTCATTCCATGACTCGGTAATCTACCGATCTATTCATGAGTAAAAAGAGTTAGTGTTTTTATTTAACACAACACTCTGGCGGTTCTCTTCCCTAATCTGGGATTCAGAATGCTCTGTCCAAGGAATCTAACTGAATAACTGTTACCATTATTCATCGGCATCTCATCCCTTAGACTAGGTGAATTAGGACAATGCAATCAGCAGCTTGCGATACTTTGGCCAAAGATTTGAAACATACTGTTCATGTCTCGTATTCCTTAACGGAATACTCGTCAATCTGGAATAAGTCCTTCACCCCATTCATATGTTATATAGAATTTCTTATACTGACTACTGTCAGTCCTTCCTTTCACAACTGAATCACTCGGAGGCAGATTAACAAGGTGATAATGTTATATGGATACCCACGAGGATTAGGGATATGATGACATACTGGTTCAACCTTGCAGTTCAACCAGTGTGTCATGATACCCCAAATCTCCGAGGCAGTCTTATAACATGACCACGTTCTTAATCGGTCCCAGGGTAACTCGTGCGAAATCAAGTGTAAATCTTAGCGATCAATGCAAAGGGTGTCGCCATAAATCACCTGCATTGTTGTAACTTTGAGAAGATCCTAATCTTCTCGGAGGTACAGCCCTGCAGTCGAATTTATGTCGTCAACCTTTAAATCTGCCTCGAGAAGATTTACCCAATAACAAGCGTTACGCACTTGAGTTTAAATTACTTTTAAAGACTTTTCCCTAAGGTTAGCCTTTCCAAATCCCTGGATTCTTTGTCTTAAGACGACCCTCCTCTAAAAGACTCATTACTGGTAGAGGTATTACGGTCACGCTCTCATCAAGGAGTCATTAGAATACACCTGACTCTAAAGCAACAGAATGGGACAATATCTCATAACCTATGCTTGAGATTGCCATCTGAACTCCATTGATTGCCTATCAGTTCTCTTAACTGAATTTATATCATACTTTTTAGTTTAAAGATATAAATGATTTAGAATCCAATTTACAATTGTCCTGTTATACTTAGGACTAGGGATTAGTAATTCAATCCAACTTGTTTAGCGTTCTCTTTTAGGCTCAATTTTAACCTATCTTCTAGAGAGACAATAATTAAATTACAATATTTCTTTTGCTAGAACAAATTAGAACTACTAAATACTCATAAGAATTTAGTCTAATTACTTACAAGCTTTCATTGTCAATCACAAAAGCATCCATATTATACAAAGATAACTATGCCCCTTCGTTACATTAAACCGAAGAAGTTCATCTTTCAGAATAGAATACAACACATAAGTATCAAACACTTATTTTCATTCCTTTCAAAACTCATACAATTACATTTTATGCAACAGCATGCTTGATATAATGCTAACGGAAAAGAAACATCTTTTCACATATAGTACATCTATAAAATCAAGCTGTAATTCTTTATAAATCAAATAAACTATCTGATCAGCCTGCCAGATCTGCATTGTTTTTACCTCTTACGGCAACCATCTGCAAAAATAGTCAACATGAGTCAGTTCAATGAACTGAGCATGATAAGCACTAACTTTTAAAACAATTGCAATCCATCAATTGTTTTCATTAAACACCCTGTTTAAATGAGATCTGATATTCACATAAGTAAACATAATCAGACTATGCCCTTGTAACACAAAATGATTACAAATATGTAACTCTATCGTTGTTACAAATAGTCTTAATCACTTTCTAATATTTCATCAAATATTAAGAAACAAGGAACGAATGTACACAACAATCATTAAATCCAAAATCACAACATTGGTCAGATTGTTTCATTCTCCTAAAAAGGAAATATCATAACAATTCGGGATTCCACCAATATGTTACAAACAATTTCCCACAGTTAGTCAATTATCAATAATATTAAATAAAGGAAGAGAAAGAACCAAACCATTCATACTTCCTTTCACATAAGTTCATCACTGTACTACCTTCACATATGAAAACATTCAACCAGTATAAAAATGAACAAGTTAGACAAGCCGCAAGCAAGATCACTGTTCTAAATCGCGAAAATAGAAACTCAGCAAAACTCCTGTACAGCAACTAACACATCAACAATTCATGTAACAACCTTAAGCCCAATGCTAGTTCCTTTTACACAGTAAGGCATTGACACAAGTTGAAAACAAGAACTACAAGCACATCGCTGAAAACAACAATCTTATTGCATCAACAATCTAAGGTTTCCCAAAGGACTATGCTATGTTGCCCACACGGTATTTCCAAATCATGCACAGTCAAATCGGACAGATTAATTGGAATAGAACATAGCATACATATTCTTGCTCAGTCAAAATCGGACTGAAGTAAAAGAAAGGAATTCAGCCAAACGATCCTTACCTTGCCGCATGCAAGTCTTGGAGTGATATTCGCGACTTACCCAAACAAGGTCAGAACACGACACGGTCATCCATACTCAAGGACCTCAAAAAGTAACAAAGACATTGTCCAAGGTCGAAGCTCAGAAAGAGACAGAAGTACTAGTTACCTTTCCAGAATTCCAATGATTCAAACGGAGGTATCAATTCAAGCAAATGCATAAGAATTCATACTGACATTCATCAACGAAGCATAACAATAATCAGACAACAAATTACTCTCTGCCAATCATTTTACACTAATTTGCACAGGTTGAAGACGTACATGTCCACCTAAGAATCTGTACCTCAAAATCCCAAAAACACGAAGGAATTCCAATCGCAATAACAAAATCGAAATACATGTTATTCCATTAAGTCGCCGGCACTTAAAATACCAACAGCGTAACTTTATTTGGCTCAAAAATAAAATGAATCATTCAATCGACTCCTCAGAGTCGTCCAAGCCACAATAGTCTAAATCTATATAATCTCAATGTAACTGTTAAAGGTTTTGCACTTATAACCACTGAACCCTACAGCAACATACTATGAAATTTGTTGATAAATACATATATGCCATTCATGGCTAACATTCAGAATGAAACAAGTGAAGCAAATCGAATACCCATTTCAAGCAAGGAAAAGCGACTGAGCCGCTTCGAACTTTTGAACAGCTTCCACATAGAAATGAAAAATGCATACCTAGGAATTCTATACTGATTATTTATTACAAATAACCGGGGTCAGAAGGACTATTCCTTTCTCTAAAGGACATCCACGAAAGCAAACAACCAAAACACAAGGATGAATCAACATCCACAATAGTAGATAGTTTATATGTGATTCAATCAAGGACTCCATTGAGTCGTTATATAAAAAAAAAACATAGATGTATTTACATTACTCACAGTCCACAAGTAATCCCGCTAACACAATAACAAGGAAAACAACTTCCACAGTAACAATATTATACAGAGTCAACATTAATCCCGTTTCCACAAAAACAAGGAAAACTCTTCTGCTGGGTCGCAAAGACTACGGTAACACAACAGTTGCCTGTTCCAAACTAAAAATTAGGAAGCAATGAAAACCCAAAAGGGTATTATTAAACACAGTCAACAAAGCCCAAGACAGAGTTTCCAAAGAAGCGATAATACTGACAAATCTTACAGTATTCATCAAATCGTTCCATACGGTTTCCATAACAAGAACAGCGACCACTAAACAAAAGCACACAGCAGTCTTATACTACACACAGGTATATTCTAAGGGCTCACGCCAAACAGGCTGAACACTCGAACCTTATAAATAAATACCTCACATGCATAAGCCAGAATGAATACTCAAACAAATAGAGTTGAAGTTTGATTTCAACAAACACCCATCAAGAGGAAATTGAAAAATCGAACCAGAAGAGATACAGTGCCAGAAAATCAAACTAGATCTCATAGAAAATTCATCCAATCTTCACAAAACATTTGAACAGAGTTGTTTTAATGAAAGCACTTGAAAGACAGCAAGATATTTAAAGGTTAGGGCCTAGCATGCCTGTATGTTGATCAAATTTCCGAAGCAGACCACACGAAGAGCTCAAACTTCCTTTTCTTTTTCCACGATAAAGCGACCAACAAAATTTCGCTGTCTCCATCACATATATATCCTCCATGACAGAGAAAAGAGCCAGAGAAATTCATTCTTGCCATGCAACTCAAAGAGAACTGGTGCGAAGAACTAGTAAACCAGCAGAGCAAAAACTGAAAATCGCGATAAGCCAAACAAACTCACAAACTTCCCGTTTGCATGCCTTCTCGCGAGTTCCGTGCTCGCTTTCCGAGAAAATTAAATGCCATTGAACCAACTTTCCCGCTTAAACTCAACTTCCACCGACCGCCAGCTTTGGTGACAGTCAATCCAAAACTCATGTTCATTTCCAAACTTAGCGACCTGCCACGTCCCCACCGTTTAGCCGTCGCCTAAACCTCCGCCATGACCTGTCCCTCATCCTTATCCCTTACATTTATTTCCATGGGAAACACCGCCCATGGTTCGCCACCCTTCATAGGCCCCTTCATAATCTCCTCCAAAGTTAGGTTAGTATCTTAGGTTAGAGTTTAGGGTAATGCCCACACTAACAATTTTACACAAAGATACTAACTTAGGATATTAACAAATAGCCTAGGTCTAGGTTAGACTAACAATAATCTAACCCCTAGGTTAGGTTTTAGTTTTAGGTTACTAACCCTTAATAATTCAGTTTGGTCCTCGTCCTGAAAACTCGGAAAGACCTGTAACATACCTTCTAGAACAGAGTTAGCTCCCGTTCTTATTGCAGAATTGTATGTCAACGAATTATTACCTGGTCTACAATCGAGACCTTCCAGATATACTTTGATATCGGGAACCGTTTCATTTCTCAAGATCAGCCTGAGTCGTAATCCTGACTAGCTTAATAAATACTTCCATACCTTGCAACCTATTCAAGGTCTGTGATATAATTTATCACATACAGATTTAAAGCATTACTTGGATCAATTCCACTGATCCAAGTCTAGATATTATAGAATAATATCTCTATAATTCATTCCGTGATCAGATTAATATTCAGACACAAAATGGAAATAAATAAAAGAGTCTATTCATATTTTGACTCAGTCAAGATCTGCAATCTGCAAGAAATTCAGTACATATCAAGCATGATTTCTGAATCGAGGAACACATCCTTTTACAAGAAATCACATATCAACACTTGAATGCTTAGGAGAAAGTAACAACAGTTCAGGGTGTTACATGCTTCCCTCCTAAAAAGATTCATCGTCCCGATGAATTACATATTAAATTTAACCTTCAGGTCAATCAATTTATTAGTACACAAACAATGTGACTACTTCCATATTAAATAGTTTCAGAAATCAACGTCACAACACTTTTATTCAACCTGAATAAAGTCTGCCTTCATCTGGCTTTCATAAATACTTAAAAACAATAAGTTCATAACAGTATTTTATCAACAGATTTCATTCTGTTGCAAAAAGAGAAGGAAAAGCAATTTTCATCTCTTCCAGGTTTTCCCAAGTTGCACTTTCTTCGCTAAACTGGTCCCACTGGACCTTACATTGCTGAATATCACGATTTCTCAAATGCAATTGGCGAGTTTCCAGTACTCTTGTGGGTTTAACCACGATTATTCCTGGGTCTTGGACCTGCAAGGAATTCCAATTTAAAACATGTGACAGATCTGAAACGTATTTCTTAAGCAAAGAAATATGGAAAACATCATGCATACGAGATAAAGCAGGTGGCAATGCTAAACGATAAGCTACAGGATTGATTATTTCGACAATCTCGAAAGGTCCCACATATCGTGGTGACAACTTGGCAGCCTTGCCAAAAGTTATAGAACTCTTTCTGGGTTTAACACGCAGAAAAACCTTATCACCAAGCTCAAACTTTCTATCAACCCGCTTAAGGTCAGCATAGCTCTTCTGTCTATCCGCTGCTTCCTTTAATCGTTCACGAATCAGCTTAACTTGCTGTTCCATCTCTGTGAGAATCTCTGGTCCAATTACCACTCTATCCTCTACACTGTCCCAACTTACAGGGGTTCTGCACTTTCTTCCATAAAGTGCTTCAAAAGGTGCCATCTTAAGAGATGAGTGATAAGTGTTGTTGTATGCGAACTCAACTAATGGGAGATACTCTTCCCATTTATACTGTTGATCCATGCAATACATTCGCAACATGTCCTCCAACACTTGATTTACCCTCTCAGTTTGCCCATCCGTTTCTGGATGATATGCAGAACTGAAGTTTAGTTTTGTTCCTAGGGCTGCGTTAAGTGTTTGCCAAAACCTTGACGTCATTCTAGGATCCCTGTCAGAAATAATCAGTTCTGGTACACCATGTAATCTGAAAATTTCGTGTACGAACCTCTTGGCCAGCACTGGTGAATCATCCTTTAGATTTCCAGCGATAAAATGAGCTACCTTAGTCAGTTTATCTACAACTACCAGGATAACATCATGCTTATTCCTGGACATAGGTAGTCCTTGTACAAAATCCATGGTTATTACTTGCCATTTGTACTGCGGTATGCTATGAGGATACAACAGTCCGGCAGGGTGCATATGCTCTGCCTTCACCCGCTGACATTCTAGGCAATGAGTTACAAAATTTATCACATCCTTTTTCATACCTTTCCAGAAGTATTGCTGTTTCAAATCAGCTAGCATTTTTGTGATACCTGGGTGCCCAGAGAAAGGTGAATTATGAAATTCAACTAACAACTTCTTTCTCAAATCATTCAGCACAGGTACATATACCCTATTTTCATAACGCAAGACTCCTTCATTATCAAGATGAAAACCTTCATACCTTTTATCTTTAGGTTCTGCGGCAAGCGCTGCTTTTACTTGCTGAAAATATGCATCTGATTCTGAGGCACTTTTTACCTCTTCTTTAAACTGAGTTCTCAACGTTATAAGAGCAGAAATGTGCCTCCTACGACTTAGAGCATCAGCTACTCTATTCTCCTTCCCTTTGATATAGCTAATATCAAAGTCATATTGTGATAAAAATTCTAACCACCTTCTTTGTCTGGCATTCAGATTGGGCTGAGTAAAAATATATTTCAGTCCCAAGTGATCAGTTTTCAACTCAAAAGGTTTCCCTAGTAAGTAGTGTCTCCAGACTTGAAGCGCATGAACAATGGCAGCAAGTTCCAAATCATGAGGGGCATAATTCAGCTCATGAATCTTAAGTTTTCTACTTTCATAAGCTATGACTTGATCATTTTGTAGCAAAACACCTCCAAGGCCTTCCCCAGAAGCATCAGTTACAACAGTAAAATTCCCATTAGGGTCTGGTACAGCCAATATAGGTGCAGAAGTCAACTGGTCTTTCAGACTTTTGAAAGCCGCTTCGCACTTGTCATTCCACATGAATTTCTTATCTTTCTTCTGCAATGAAGTTATTGGTGCAGCTACCTTAGAAAAATCCTTTACAAATTTTCTATAGTAACCTGCAAGACCCATGAAGCTTCTTACTTCATGCACATTCTTTGGTGCAGGCCACTCAGTTATTGCCACTATTTTTGAAGGATCTACAGCGATTCCTTCCTTACTTATGACATGACCCAAATAGCGAACTTCAGAATCATAGAAAGAACATTTGGATAACTTACCATACAACTTTCTCTTTCTCAAAATTCCCAAAACTATCTTCAAATGCTCATTGTGCTCCTCAACGCTCTTAGAATAAATGAGAATATCGTCCAAGAATACAAGTACAAACTTGTCCAGGTATTCTTGAAAAATATTGTTCATTAAATTCATAAAGGCTGCAGGTGCATTAGTTAACCCAAAGGCTAGAACTGTGAATTCATAATGTCCGTACCTTGTTCGGAAAGTTGTTTTATGAATATCTTCCTCTTTAATTCTTAGCTGATGATAACCAGATCGAAGATCTATCTTAGAATAAACCGCTGCTCCACGCATCTGATCAAACAGATCATCGATCCTAGGAAGTGGATATCGGTTCTTGATCGTTGCTTTGTTCAACATCCGATAATCAATACACAGCCTCAGTGTTCCATCCTTCTTTTTCACAAATATCACAGGTGCTCCCCAAGGTGAAACACTTGGTCTAATCAATCCTTTAGACAAAAGCTCTTGTAGTTGTGCCTTAAGCTCGACTAACTCAGTAGTAGTCATCCGATAAGGCGCCTTGGAAATAGGTTCAGTTCCAGGCTTGATTTCAATGGTAAAATCAAATTCTCTCTTGGGAGGTAACCCTGGTAATTCCTCAGGAAAAACATCCCTGAAACTTTGTAACAGTGGAATTTGCTTCATGAAATCACTATCTTCTTCTGAAGATTCAGATATCTTTACTGCATAAAGGGTACATCCTTTATTCTTAGCCTTTTTAAGCTGCATAGCTGACAGCTTTCTAACTGAAATTTCTCGTTTCACACCTTGAATCTCTGCTGATTCCAGCTGATCATCTAAACATTTTATGTTCTTCTCATAGCAATCTACCTTTGCTTTATGGTCAGATAACCAATTGACACCAATAATAATGTCATACGATCCCAAAGGTGTAACATAGAGATCAACTTCCGTGGAGAAATTAGGTAAATCAAGGACTGCTCCAAAGAGACACATACTCACTGTATGAACAGAATTATTACCATACTCTACAGTCCAAGATTTATCCATTTTCCCAGCTTTTCTTTTAAGTTTAGAAGCAAGTTTATTAGAAATAAAACATTCAGTAGCTCCTGTATCAAAAAGAATAGTGACAGGTATGCCGAATAACTTACCCGGAACTTCTATAGGTGTTGCTTGCTTTTCAGCTTGCTTGTCTGCTACTGCAGCATGTATCTTATGCTGCTGATTACGATCGTCCTTCTTTAAAGGACATTGATTTGCGTAATGATCTTTACCACAAGTGTAGCAGCCTCCTACAGGTCCCTTCTTAGGCTCAGCATTACCTCCAGCCTTGAAATTGTCACGCTGTCCTCCATAGGACTTCTGTCCATTATTATAGTTTTTAACAAAATTATCCCTTATATTTCCAGCAGGCTTATTTACTGCTGCTTTCTTATTGTTATCTCCTGGAAACTTACTCTTGTTTCCAAACTTTTTCCACGGTCCTTTTCTGGGTGCAAGAGAGGTTGAAGAAGGGTTTGCAGTCTTCTTCCGCACTTCCTCCTTATGCGCAGAAATAGCCTTTAATTTCTGTTCTTGCCTTATGGCCTTCTCAACAACTCCTTCCATAGTGGTTGGACTGTGAACATCGACCTCTCCCCCTATCACAGGATTCAATCCCATGATGAATTTCCGTATCCTGAATTTTTCGTCAGTTTGATACTGCGGCACATACTTGAGGAGTTTTGTAAACCGCTCCCAGAATTCAGTTACTGTTAACTTCCCTTGGGTCAAGTTCTGAAATTCTGTCATTTTCTGATCATAGAAAAGTTGTGGCAGCCAACGTTGCCTAAAATAGCCTTTAAATTGATCCCAAGTGATATTGGTCTCATCAATGTTTAGCTCAGCTTTTCGGCTATCCCACCACGAAGATGCTTCGTGTGAAAGCTGATAGGCTCCCCATATAGCCTTGGTTTCTTCTGAGAAGTTCCTTATTGCAAAGTACTTCTCCATTTCGCTGAGCCAGTTCTCAGCTCCATCTCCTAATGTGGTGCCATCGTACTTAGGTGGACTTATCCTTTTTATATCATTAGTGAGTTCTGCTGCCAATCTGGCCTTTTTATTTTCTGGTTGCACAGGTGCATTCACAGCATTAACATCAACACCCGTGTCGGGATTGCCCTCAGGAGGTTGCTGATTATTATTATCAGCTTCTTCATCCTCCTCATTTCCCGTCACCTGCTGTTCAAGTACAGCCAAGCGATCTCTTGTGTCCAACAGGGCAGCAAGGATCTCATCCAGTTTCTGGGTTGTTGCCGCTCCTCCTTCAGGTGGAGCATTACTCGCAACGTTTCCCCTTGTTCTAACCATTTTCTGTTACAAGAAAATTCAGGTTTTTATCAGATTATGGACTCAATAGGTCCAAGAGCTGCAACCTTCAGCTCTGATACCAAGATGTAACATCCTCATTTTAGACAATAGAACAAGTCAATTTTTTTTTTTGATAATTGCATACTGGTTCTAAATACATAATTTAGAACTCACAATCCAAATAACCATTTATATAACAGACAACCATATGCAGCTGTAATGACTCGGAATACCTCCGATCTATTCATTCCATGACTCGGTAATCTACCGATCTATTCATGAGTAAAAAGAGTTAGTGTTTTTATTTAACACAACACTCTGGCGGTTCTCTTCCCTAATCTGGGATTCAGAATGCTCTGTCCAAGGAATCTAACTGAATAACTGTTACCATTATTCATCGGCATCTCATCCCTTAGACTAGGTGAATTAGGACAACGCAATCAGCAGCTTGCGATACTTTGGCCAAAGATTTGAAACATACTGTTCATGTCTCGTATTCCTTAACGGCATACTCGTCAATCTGGAATACGTCCTTCACCCCATTCATATGTTATATAGAATGTCTTATACTGACTACTGTCAGTCCTTCCTTTCACAACTGAATCACTCGGAGGCAGATTAACAAGGTGATAATGTTATATGGATGCCCACGAGGATTAGGGATATGATGACATACTGGTTCAACCTTGCAGTTCAACCAGTGTGTCATGATACCCCAAATCTCCGAGGCAGTCTTATAACATGACCACGTTCTTAATCGGTCCCAGGGTAACTCGTGCGAAATCAAGTGTAAATCTTAGCGATCAATGCAAAGGGTGTCGCCATAAGTCACCTGCATTGTTGTAACTTCGAGAAGATCCTAATCTTCTCGGAGGTACAGCCCTGCAGTCGACTTTATGTCGTCAACCTTTAAATCCGCCTCGAGAAGATCTACCCAATAACAAGCGTTACGCACTTGAGTTTAAATTACTTTTAAAGACTTTTCCCTAAGGTTAGCCTTTCCAAATCCCTGGATTCTTTGTCTTAAGACGACCCTCCTCTAAAAGACTCATTACTGGTAGAGGTATTACGGTCACGCTCTCATCAAGGAGTCATTAGAATACACCTGATTCTAAAGCAACAGAATGGGACAATATCTCATAACCTATGCTTGAGATTGCCATCTGAACTCCATTGATTGCCTATCAGTTCTCTTAACTGAATTTATATCATACTTTTTAGTTTAAAGATATAAATGATTAAGAATCCAATTTACTATTGTCCTGTTATACTTAGGACTAGGGATTAGTAATTCAATCCAACTTGTTTAGCGTTCTCTTTTAGGCTCAATTTTAACCTATCTTCTAGAGAGACAATAATTAAATTACAATATTGCTTTTGCTAGAACAAATTAGAACTACTAAATACTCATAAGAATTTAGTCTAATTACTTACAAGCTTTCATTGTCAATCACAAAAGCATCCATATTATACAAAGATAACTATGCCCCTTCGTTACATAAACCGAAGAAGTTCATCTTTCAGAATAGAATACAACACATAAGTATCAAACACTTATTTTCATTCCTTTCGAAACTCATACAATTACATTTTATGCAACAGCATGCTTGATATAATGCTAACGGAAAAGAAACATCTTTTCACATATAGTACATCTATAAAATCAAGCTGTAATTCTTTATAAATCAAATAAACTATCTGATCAGCCTGCCAGATCTGCATTGTTTTTACCTCTTACGGCAACCATCTGCAAAAATAGTCAACATGAGTCAGTTCAATGAACTGAGCATGATAAGCACTAACTTTTAAAACAATTGCAATCCATCAATTGTTTTCATTAAACACCCTGTTTAAATGAGATCTGATATTCACATAAGTAAACATAATCAGACTATGCCCTTGTAACACAAAATGATTACAAATATGTAACTCTATCATTGTTACAAATAGTCTTAATCACTTTCTAATATTTCATCAAATATTAAGAAACAAGGAACGAATGTACACAACAATCATTAAATCCAAAATCACAACATTGGTCAGATTGTTTCATTCTCCAAAAAGGAAATATCATAACAATTCGGGATTCACCAATATGTTACAAACAATTTCCCACTGCTAGTCAATTATCAATAATATTAAATAAAGGAAGAGAAAGAACCAAACCATTCATACTTCCTTTCACATAAGTTCATCACTGTACTGCCTTCACATATGAAAACATTCAACCAGTATAAAAATGAACAAGTTAGACAAGCCGCAAGCAAGATCACTGTTCTAAATCGCGAAAATAGAAACACAGCAAAACTCCTGTACAGCAACTAACACATCAACAATTCATGTAACAACCTTAAGCCCAATGCTAGTTCCTTTTACACAGTAAGGCATTGACACAAGTTGAAAACAAGAACTACAAGCGTATCGCTGAAAACAACAACCTTATTGCATCAACAATCTAAGGTTTCCCAAAGGACTATGCTATGTTGCCCACACGGTATTTCCAAATCATGCACAGTCAATCGGACAGATTAATTGGAAGAGAACATAGCATACATATTCTTGCTCAGTCAAAATCGGACTGAAGTAAAAGAAAGGAATTCAGCCAACGATCCTTACCTTGCTGCATGCAAGTCTTGGTGTGATATTCGCGACTTACCCAAACAGGGTCAGAACACGAAACAGTCATCCATACTTAAGGATCTCAACAAGTGACAAAAACAGTGTCCAAAGTCGAATTCAGAAAGAGACAGAAGTACTAGTTACCTTTCCAGAATTCCAATGATTCAAACGGAGGTATCAATTCAAGCAAATGCATAAGAATTCATACTGACATTCATCAACGAAGCATAACAATAATCAGACAACAAATTACTCTCTGCCAATCATTTTACACTAATTTGCACAGGTTGAAGACGTACATGTCCACCTAAGAATCTGTACCTCAGAATCCCAAAAACACGAAGGAATTCCATTCGCAATAACAAGATCGAAATACATGTTATTCCATTAAGTCGCCGGCACTTAAAATACCAACAGCTTAACTTTATTCGGCTCAAAAATAAAATGAATCATTCAATCGACTCCTCAGAGTCGTCCAATTCACAATAGTATAAATCTACATATTCACACTATAACTGAGCCACACTGTTTAAATCTATATAATCACAATGTAACTGTTAAAGGTTTTGCACTCATAACCACTGAACCCTACAGCAACATACTAAGAAATTGGTTGATAAATCCATATATGCCATTCATGGCTAATATTCAGAATGAAACAAGTGAAGCAAATCGAATACCCACTTCAAGCAAGGAAAACGACTGAACCGCTTCGAGCTTTCGAACAGCTTCCACATAGAAATGAAAATGCTTACCCAGGAATTCTATACTGATTATTTATTACAAATAACCGGGGTCAGAAGGACTGTCCCTTTCTCTAAAGGACTTCCACGAAAGCAAACAACCAAAACACAAGGATGAATCAACATCCACAACAGTAGATAGTTTATATGTGATCCAATCAAGGACTCCACTGAGTCGTTATAAAAAAACATAGATGTATTTACATTACACACAGTCCACAAGTAATCCCGCTAACACAATAACAAGGAAAACAACTTCCGCAGTAACGATATTATACAGAGTCAACATTAATCCCGTTTCCACAAAAACAAGGAAAACTCTTCTGCTGGGTCGCAAAGACTACGGTAACACAACAGTTGCCTGTTCCAAACCAAAAATCAGGAAGCAATGAAAACCCAAAAGGGTATTATTAAACATAGTCAACAAAGCCCACGACAGAGTTTCCAAAGAAGTGATAATACTGACAAATCTTACAGTATTCATCAAATCATTCCATACGGTTTCCATAACAAGAACAGCGACCACTAAACAAAAGCACACAGCAGTCTTATACTACACGCACAGGTATATTCTAAGGGCTCACGCCAAACAGGCCGAACACTCGAATCTTGCAAATAAATACCTCACATGCATAAGCCAGGAAGAATACACAAACAAATAGAGTCGAAGTTCGATTTCAACAAACACCCATCAAGAGGAAACTGAAAAATCGAACCAGAAGAGATACAGTGCCAAAAATCAAACTAGATCTCATAGAAAATTCATCCAATCTTCACAAAACAATTTGAACAGAGTTGTTTTAATGAAAGCACTTGAAAGACAGCAAGATATTTAAAGGTTAGGGCCTAGCATGCCTGTATGTTGATCAAATTTCCGAAGCAGACCACAGGAAGAGCTCAAACTTCCTTTTCTTTTTCCACGATAAAGCGACCAACAAAATTTCTCTGTCTCCATCACATATATATCCTCCATGACAGAGAAAAGAGCCAGAGAAATTCATTCTTGCCATGCAACTCAAAGAGAACTGGTGCGAAGAACCAGTAAACCAACAGAGCAAAAACCGAAAATCGCGATAAGCCAAACAAACCCACAAACTTCCCGTTTGCATGCCTTCTCGCGAGTTCCGTGCTCGCTTTCCGAGAAAATTAAATGCCATTAAACCAACTTTCCCGCTTAAACTCAACTTCCACCGACCGCCAGCTTTGGTGACAGTCAATCCAAAACTCATGTTCATTTCCAAACTTAGCGACCTGCCACGTCCCCACCGTTTAGCCGTCGCCTAAGCCTCCGCCATGACCTGTCCCTCATCCTTATCCCTTACATTTATTGCCATGGGAAACACCGCCCATGGTTCGCCACCCTTCATAGGCCCCTTCATAATCTCCTCCAAAGTTAGGTTAGTATCTTAGGTTAGAGTTTAGGGTAATGCCCACACTAACAATTTTACACAAAGATACTAACTTAGGATATTAACAAATAGCCTAGGTCTAGGTTAGACTAACAATAATCTAACCCCTAGGTTAGGTTTTAGTTTTAGGTTACTAACCCTTAATAACTTCGTTTGGTCCTCGTCCTGAAAACTCGGAAAGACCTGTAACATACCTACTAGAACAGAGTTAGCTCCCGTTCTTATTGCAGAATTGTATGTCAACGAATTATTACCTGGTCTCCAATCGAGACCTTCCAGATATACTTTGATATCGGGAACCGTTTCATTTCTCAAGATCAGCCTGAGTCATAATCCTGACTAGCTTAATAAATACTTCCATACCTTGCAACCTGTTCAAGGTCTGTGATATAATTTATCACATACAGATTTAAAGCATTACTTGGATCAATTCCACTGATCCAAGTCTAGATATTATAGATGAATATCTCTATAATTCATTCCGTGATCAGATTAATATTCAGACACAAAATGAAATAAATAAAAGAGTCTATTCATATTTTGACTCAGTCAAGATCTGCAATCTGCAAGAAATTCAGTACATTTCAAGCATGATTTCTGAATCGAGGAACACATCCTTTTACAAGAAATCACATATCAACACTTGAATGCTTAGGAGAAAGTAACAACAGTTCAGGGTGTTACATGCTTCCCTCCTAAAAAGATTCATCGTCCCGATGAATTACAGATTAAATTTAACCTTCAGGTCAATCAATTTATTAGTACACAAACAATGTGACTACTTCCATATTAAATAGTTTCAGAAATCAACGTCACAACACTTTTATTCAACCTGAATAAAGTCTGCCTTCATCTGGCTTTCATAAATACTTAAAAACAATAAGTTCATAACAGTATTTTTATCAACAGATTTCATTCTGTTGCAAAAAGAGAAGGAAAAGCAATTTTCATCTCTTCCAGGTTTTCCCAAGTTGCACTTTCTTCGCTAAACTGGTCCCACTGGACCTTACATTGCTGAATATCACGATTTCTCAAATGCAATTGGCGAGTTTCCAGTACTCTTGTGGGTTTAACCACGATTATTCCTGGGTCTTGGACCTGCAAGGAATTCCAATTTAAAACATGTGACAGATCTGAAACGTATTTCTTAAGCAAAGAAATATGGAAAACATCATGCATACGAGATAAAGCAGGTGGCAATGCTAAACGATAAGCTACAGGATTGATTATTTCGACAATCTCGAAAGGTCCCACATATCGTGGTGACAACTTGGCAGCCTTGCCAAAAGTTATAGAACTCTTTCTGGGTTTAACACGCAGAAAAACCTTATCACCAAGCTCAAACTTTCTATCAACCCGCTTAAGGTCAGCATAGCTCTTCTGTCTATCCGCTGCTTCCTTTAATCGTTCACGAATCAGCTTAACTTGCTGTTCCATCTCTGTGAGAATCTCTGGTCCAATTACCACTCTATCCTCTACACTGTCCCAACTTACAGGGGTTCTGCACTTTCTTCCATAAAGTGCTTCAAAAGGTGCCATCTTAAGAGATGAGTGATAAGTGTTGTTGTATGCGAACTCAACTAATGGGAGATACTCTTCCCATTTATACTGTTGATCCATGCAATACATTCGCAACATGTCCTCCAACACTTGATTTACCCTCTCAGTTTGCCCATCCGTTTCTGGATGATATGCAGAACTGAAGTTTAGTTTTGTTCCTAGGGCTGCGTTAAGCGTTTGCCAAAACCTTGACGTCATTCTAGGATCCCTGTCAGAAATAATCAGTTCTGGTACACCATGCAATCTGAAAATTTCGTGTACGAACCTCTTGGCCAGCACTGGTGAATCATCCTTTAGATTTCCAGCGATGAAATGAGCTACCTTAGTCAGTTTATCTACAACTACCAGGATAACATCATGCTTATTCCTGGACATAGGTAGTCCTTGTACAAAATCCATGGTTATTACTTGCCATTTGTACTGCGGTATGCTATGAGGATACAACAGTCCGGCAGGGTGCATATGCTCTGCCTTCACCCGCTGACATTCTAGGCAATGAGTCACAAAATTTATCACATCCTTTTTCATACCTTTCCAGAAGTATTGCTGTTTCAAATCAGCTAGCATTTTTGTGATACCTGGGTGCCCAGAGAAAGGTGAATTATGAAATTCAACTAACAACTTCTTTCTCAAATCATTCAGCACAGGTACATATACCCTATTTTCATAACGCAAGACTCCTTCATTATCAAGATGAAAACCTTCATACCTTTTATCTTTAGGTTCTGCGGCAAGCGCTGCTTTTACTTGCTGAAAATATGCATCTGATTCTGAGGCACTTTTTACCTCTTCTTTAAACTGAGTTCTCAACGTTATAAGAGCAGAAATGTGCCTCCTACGACTTAGAGCATCAGCTACTCTATTCTCCTTCCCTTTGATATAGCTAATATCAAAGTCATATTGTGATAAAAATTCTAACCACCTTCTTTGTCTGGCATTCAGATTGGGCTGAGTAAAAATATATTTCAGTCCCAAGTGATCAGTTTTCAACTCAAAAGGTTTCCCTAGTAAGTAGTGTCTCCAGACTTGAAGCGCATGAACAATGGCAGCAAGTTCCAAATCATGAGGGGCATAATTCAGCTCATGAATCTTAAGTTTTCTACTTTCATAAGCTATGACTTGATCATTTTGTAGCAAAACACCTCCAAGGCCTTCCCCAGAAGCATCAGTTACAACAGTAAAATTCCCATTAGGGTCTGGTACAGCCAATATAGGTGCAGAAGTCAACTGGTCTTTCAGACTTTTGAAAGCCGCTTCGCACTTGTCATTCCACATGAATTTCTTATCTTTCTTCTGCAATGAAGTTATTGGTGCAGCTACCTTAGAAAAATCCTTTACAAATTTTCTATAGTAACCTGCAAGACCCATGAAGCTTCTTACTTCATGCACATTCTTTGGTGCAGGCCACTCAGTTATTGCCACTATTTTTGAAGGATCTACAGCGATTCCTTCCTTACTTATGACATGACCCAAATAGCGAACTTCAGAATCATAGAAAGAACATTTGGATAACTTACCATACAACTTTCTCTTTCTCAAAATTCCCAAAACTATCTTCAAATGCTCATTGTGCTCCTCAACGCTCTTAGAATAAATGAGAATATCGTCCAAGAATACAAGTACAAACTTGTCCAGGTATTCTTGAAAAATATTGTTCATTAAATTCATAAAGGCTGCAGGTGCATTAGTTAACCCAAAGGCTAGAACTGTGAATTCATAATGTCCGTACCTTGTTCGGAAAGTTGTTTTATGAATATCTTCCTCTTTAATTCTTAGCTGATGATAACCAGATCGAAGATCTATCTTAGAATAAACCGCTGCTCCACGCATCTGATCAAACAGATCATCGATCCTAGGAAGTGGATATCGGTTCTTGATCGTTGCTTTGTTCAACATCCGATAATCAATACACAGCCTCAGTGTTCCATCCTTCTTTTTCACAAATATCACAGGTGCTCCCCAAGGTGAAACACTTGGTCTAATCAATCCTTTAGACAAAAGCTCTTGTAGTTGTGCCTTAAGCTCGACTAACTCCGTAGTAGTCATCCGATAAGGCGCCTTGGAAATAGGTTCAGTTCCAGGCTTGATTTCAATGGTAAAATCAAATTCTCTCTTGGGAGGTAACCCTGGTAATTCCTCAGGAAAAACATCCCTGAAACTTTGTAACAGTGGAATTTGCTTCATGAAATCACTATCTTCTTCTGAAGATTCAGATATCTTTACTGCATAAAGGGTACATCCTTTATTCTTAGCCTTTTTAAGCTGCATAGCTGACAGCTTTCTAACTGAAATTTCTCGTTTCACACCTTGAATCTCTGCTGATTCCAGCTGATCATCTAAACATTTTATGTTCTTCTCATAGCAATCTACCTTTGCTTTATGGTCAGATAACCAATTGACACCAATAATAATGTCATACGATCCCAAAGGTGTAACATAGAGATCAACTTCCGTGGAGAAATTAGGTAAATCAAGGACTGCTCCAAAGAGACACATACTCACTGTATGAACAGAATTATTACCATACTCTACAGTCCAAGATTTATCCATTTTCCCAGCTTTTCTTTTAAGTTTAGAAGCAAGTTTATTAGAAATAAAACATTCAGTAGCTCCTGTATCAAAAAGAATAGTGACAGGTATGCCGAATAACTTACCCGGAACTTCTATAGGTGTTGCTTGCTTTTCAGCTTGCTTGTCTGCTACTGCAGCATGTATCTTATGCTGCTGATTACGATCGTCCTTCTTTAAAGGACATTGATTTGCGTAATGATCTTTACCACAAGTGTAGCAGCCTCCTACAGGTCCCTTCTTAGGCTCAGCATTACCTCCAGCCTTGAAATTGTCACGCTGTCCTCCATAGGACTTCTGTCCATTAATATAGTTTTTAACAAAATTATCCCTTATATTTCCAGCAGGCTTATTTACTGCTGCTTTCTTATTGTTATCCCCTGGAAACTTACTCTTGTTTCCAAACTTTTTCCACGGTCCTTTTCTGGGTGCAAGAGAGGTTGAAGAAGGGTTTGCAGTCTTCTTCCGCACTTCCTCCTTATGCGCAGAAATAGCCTTTAATTTCTGTTCTTGCCTTATGGCCTTCTCAACAACTCCTTCCATAGTGGTTGGACTGTGAACATCGACCTCTCCCCCTATCACAGGATTCAATCCCATGATGAATTTCCGTATCCTGAATTTTTCGTCAGTTTGATACTGCGGCACATACTTGAGGAGTTTTGTAAACCGCTCCCAGAATTCAGTTACTGTTAACTTCCCTTGGGTCAAGTTCTGAAATTCTGTCATTTTCTGATCATAGAAAAGTTGTGTGGCAGCCAACGTTGCCTAAAATAGCCTTTAAATTGATCCCAAGTGATATTGGTCTCATCAATGTTTAGCTCAGCTTTTCGGCTATCCCACCACGAAGATGCTTCGTGTGAAAGCTGATAGGCTCCCCATATAGCCTTGGTTTCTTCTGAGAAGTTCCTTATTGCAAAGTACTTCTCCATTTCGCTGAGCCAGTTCTCAGCTCCATCTCCTAATGTGGTGCCATCGTACTTAGGTGGACTTATCCTTTTTATATCATTAGTGAGTTCTGCTGCCAATCTGGCCTTTTTATTTTCTGGTTGCACAGGTGCATTCACAGCATTAACATCAACACCCGTGTCGGGATTGCCCTCAGGAGGTTGCTGATTATTATTATCAGCTTCTTCATCCTCCTCATTTCCCGTCACCTGCTGTTCAAGTACAGCCAAGCGATCTCTTGTGTCCAACAGGGCAGCAAGGATCTCATCCAGTTTCTGGGTTGTTGCCGCTCCTCCTTCAGGTGGAGCATTACTCGCAACGTTTCCCCTTGTTCTAACCATTTTCTGTTACAAGAAAATTCATCCTCATTTTAGACAATAGAACAAGTCAATTTTTTTTTTTGATAATTGCATACTGGTTCTAAATACATAATTTAGAACTCACAATCCAAATAACCATTTATATAACAGACAACCATATGCAGCTGTAATGACTCGGAATACCTCCGATCTATTCATTCCATGACTCGGTAATCTACCGATCTATTCATGAGTAAAAAGAGTTAGTGTTTTTATTTAACACAACACTCTGGCGGTTCTCTTCCCTAATCTGGGATTCAGAATGCTCTGTCCAAGGAATCTAACTGAATAACTGTTACCATTATTCATCGGCATCTCATCCCTTAGACTAGGTGAATTAGGACAACGCAATCAGCAGCTTGCGATACTTTGGCCAAAGATTTGAAACATACTGTTCATGTCTCGTATTCCTTAACGGCATACTCGTCAATCTGGAATACGTCCTTCACCCCATTCATATGTTATATAGAATGTCTTATACTGACTACTGTCAGTCCTTCCTTTCACAACTGAATCACTCGGAGGCAGATTAACAAGGTGATAATGTTATATGGATACCCACGAGGATTAGGGATATGATGACATACTGGTTCAACCTTGCAGTTCAACCAGTGTGTCATGATACCCCAAATCTCCGAGGCAGTCTTATAACATGACCACGTTCTTAATCGGTCCCAGGGTAACTCGTGCGAAATCAAGTGTAAATCTTAGCGATCAATGCAAAGGGTGTCGCCATAAATCACCTGCATTGTTGTAACTTCGAGAAGATCCTAATCTTCTCGGAGGTACAGCCCTGCAGTCGACTTTATGTCGTCAACCTTTAAATCCACCTCGAGAAGATTTACCCAATAACAAGCGTTACGCACTTGAGTTTAAATTACTTTTAAAGACTTTTCCCTAAGGTTAGCCTTTCCAAATCCCTGGATTCTTTGTCTTAAGACGACCCTCCTCTAAAAGACTCATTACTGGTAGAGGTATTACGGTCACGCTCTCATCAAGGAGTCATTAGAATACACCTGATTCTAAAGCAACAGAATGGGACAATATCTCATAACCTATGCTTGAGATTGCCATCTGAACTCCATTGATTGCCTATCAGTTCTCTTAACTGAATTTATATCATACTTTTTAGTTTAAAGATATAAATGATTAAGAATCCAATTTACTATTGTCCTGTTATACTTAGGACTAGGGATTAGTAATTCAATCCAACTTGTTTAGCGTTCTCTTTTAGGCTCAATTTTAACCTATCTTCTAGAGAGACAATAATTAAATTTCAATATTGCTTTTGCTAGAACAAATTAGAACTACTAAATACTCATAAGAATTTAGTCTAATTACTTACAAGCTTTCATTGTCAATCACAAAAGCATCCATATTATACAAAGATAACTATGCCCCTTCGTTACATTAAACCGAAGAAGTTCATCTTTCAGAATAGAATACAACACATAAGTATCAAACACTTATTTTCATTCCTTTCAAAACTCATACAATTACATTTTATGCAACAGCACGCTTGATATAATACTAACGGAAAAGAAACATCTCTTCACATATAGTACATCTATAAAATCAAGCTGTAATTCTTTATAAATCAAATAAACTATCTGATCAGCCTGCCAGATCTGCATTGTTTTTACCTCTTACGGCAACCATCTGCAAAAATAGTCAACATGAGTCAGTTCAATGAACTGAGCATGATAAGCACTAACTTTTAAAACAATTGCAATCCATCAATTGTTTTCATTAAACACCCTGTTTAAATGAGATCTGATATTCACATAAGTAAACATAATCAGACTATGCCCTTGTAACACAAAATGATTACAAATATGTAACTCTATCATTGTTACAAATAGTCTTAATCACTTTCTAATATTTCATCAAATATTAAGAAACAAGGAACGAATGTACACAACAATCATTAAATCCAAAATCACAACATTGGTCAGATTGTTTCATTCTCCTAAAAGGAAATATCATAACAATTCGGAATTCCACCAATATGTTACAAACAATTTCCCACTGCTAGTCAATTATCAATAATATTAAATAAAGGAAGAGAAAGAACCAAACCATTCATACTTCCTTCCACATAAGTTCATCACTGCACTGCCTTCACATATGAAAACATTCAACCAGTATATAAATGAACAATTTAGACAAGCCGCAAGCAAGATCACTGTTCTAAATCGCGAAAATAGAAACACAGCAAAACTCCTGTACAGCAACTAACACATCAACAATTCATATAACAACCTTAAGCCCAATGCTAGTTCCTTTTACACAGTGAGGCTTGACATAAGTTGAAAACAAGAACTACAAGCGCATCGCTGAAAACCACAATCTTATTGCATCAACAATCTAAGGTTTCCCAAAGGACTATGCTATGTTGCCCACACGGTATTTCCAAATCATGCACAGTCAATCGGACAGATTAATAGGAAGAGAACATAGCATACATATTCTTGCTCAGTCAAAATCGGACTGAAGTAAAAGAAAGGAATTCATCCAAACGATCCTTACCTTGCCGCATGCAAGTCTTGGTGTGATATTCGCGACTTACCCAAACAGGGTCAGAACACGAAACAGTCATCCATACTTAAGGATCTCAACAGTGACAAAAACAGTGTCCAAAGTCGAATTCAGAAAGAGACAGAAGTACTAGTTACCTTTCCAGAATTCCAATGATTCAAACGGAGGTATCAATTCAAGCAAATGCATAAGAATTCATACTGACATTCATCAACGAAGCATAACAATAATCAGACAACAAATTACTCTCTGCCAATCATTTTACACTAATTTGCACAGGTTGAAGACGTACATGTCCACCTAAGAATCTGTACCTCAGAATCCCAAAAACGCGAAGGAATTCCATTCGCAATAACAAGATCGAAATACATGTTATTCCATTAAGTCGCCGGCACTTAAAATACCAACAGCTTAACTTTATTCGGCTCAAAAATAAAATGAATCATTCAATCGACTCCTCAGAGTCGTCCAATTCACAATAGTATAAATCTACATATTCACAATGTAACTGTTAATGGTTTTGCACTCATAACCACTGAACCCTACAGCAACATACTAAGAAATTGGTTGATAAATCCATATATGCCATTCATGGCTAATATTCAGAATGAAACAAGTGAAGCAATCGAATACCCACTTCAAGCAAGGAAAACGACTGAACCGCTTCGAGCTTTTGAACAGCTTCCACATAGAAATGAAAATGCTTACCCAGGAATTCTATACTGATTATTTATTACAAATAACCGGGGTCAGAAGGACTGTCCCTTTCTCTAAAGGACTTCCACGAAAGCAAACAACCAAAACACAAGGATGAATCAACATCCACAACAGTAGATAGTTTATATGTGATCCAATCAAGGACTCCACTGAGTCGTTATAAAAAACATAGATGTATTTACATTACACACAGTCCACAAGTAATCCCGCTAACACAATAACAAGGAAAACAACTTCCGCAGTAACGATATTATACAGAGTCAACATTAATCCCGTTTCCACAAAAACAAGGAAAACTCTTCTGCTGGGTCGCAAAGACTACGGTAACACAACAGTTGCCTGTTCCAAACCAAAAATCAGGAAGCAATGAAAACCCAAAAGGGTATTATTAAACACAGTCAACAAAGCCCACGACAGAGTTTCCAAAGAAGTGATAATACTGACAAATCTTACAGTATTCATCAAATCATTCCATACGGTTTCCATAACAAGAACAGCGACCACTAAACAAAAGCACACAGCAGTCTTATACTACGCACAGGTATATTCTAAGGGCTCACGCCAAACAGGCCGAACACTCGAACCTTATAAATAAATACCTCACATGCATAAGCCAGGAATGAATACTCAAACAAATAGAGTTGAAGTTTGATTTCAACAAACACCCATCAAGAGGAAATTGAAAAATCGAACCAGAAGAGATACAGTGCCAGAAAATCAAACTAGATCTCATAGAAAATTCATCCAATCATCACAGAACAATTGAACAGAGTTGTTTTAATGAAAGCATTTGAAAGACAACAAGATATTTAAAGGATAGGGCCTAGCATGCCTGTATGTTGATCAAATTTCCGAAGCAGACCACACGAAGAGCTCAAACTTCCTTTTCTTTTTCCACGATAAAGCGACCAACAAAATTTCGCTGTCTCCATCACATATATATCCTCCATGACAGAGAAAAGAGCCAGAGAAATTCATTCTTGCCATGCAACTCAAAGAGAACTGGTGCGAAGAACCAGTAAACCAGCAGAGCAAAAACCGAAAATCGCGATAAGCCAAACAAACTCACAAACTTCCCGTTTGCATGCCTTCTCGCGAGTTCCGTGCTTGCTTTCCAAGAAAATTAAATGCCATTGAACCAACTTTCCCGCTTAAACTCAACTTCCACCGACCGCCAGCTTTGGTGACAGTCAATCCAAAACTCATGTTCATTTCCAAACTTAGCGACCTGCCACGTCCCCACCGTTTAGCCGTCGCCTAAGCCTCCGCCATGACCTGTCCCTCATCCTTATCCCTTACATTTATTGCCATGGGAAACACCGCCCATGGTTCGCCACCCTTCATAGGCCCCTTCATAATCTCCTCCAAAGTTAGGTTAGTATCTTAGGTTAGAGTTTAGGGTAATGCCCACACTAACAATTTTACACAAAGATACTAACTTAGGATATTAACAAATAGCCTAGGTCTAGGTTAGACTAACAATAATCTAACCCCTAGGTTAGGTTTTAGTTTTAGGTTACTAACCCTTAATAATTCAGTTTGGTCCTCGTCCTGAAACTCGGAAAGACCTGTAACATACCTACTAGAACAGAGTTAGCTCCCGTTCTTATTGCAGAATTGTATGTCAACGAATTATTACCTGGTCTACAATCGAGACCTTCCAGATATACTTTGATATCGAACCGTTTCATTTCCTTCCAGATATACTTTGATATCTGTGGAACCATTTCATTTCCCTAAGATCAGATTAATATTCAGACACAAAATGAAATAAATAAAAGAGTCTATTCATATTTTGACTCAGTCGAGATCTGCAATCTGCTAGAAATTCAGTACATTGCAAGCATGATTTCTGAATCGAGGAACACATCCTTTTACAAGAAATCACATATCAACACTTGAATGCTTAGGGATGAAAGGACCGAGATTAGTAACAAAACACACACTTTTATTGCTTCAATAACATGCACAATGCATCATACATTCAGAAGAGGCAATAGTTTCCATTACAGTCTTGAAGAGGAGGCTTGAAACTTCTCTCAACACATAAGAACAACTTGCAAAAGAGAGAGGATTCTTGAAAAGTATACACTCGCCTAAGATATCTAACTGTCCAACTTGTCTGAACTGTTGGAACCCTTTGAAATGAGCTTCCAACTTACATTTATAGAAAAATATGTGAGAAATAAGAGGAAAGGTCATAATTACATTCCTAAATTGAAGGCCCATGATGTATTTATTACAGTTAGTTGAACCACCTGAGAAGGTTCCATCATGGGTCATTAATTGTCTGATGACCTAGTCTTCTCAATTAATTAAAAGAATATTTAAATAAAATATTTAAATAATAATAATAAATATTATTATCAAAATATTTAAATAAAAATATTAAATTAATTAACATAATGTCGAGACCCCCCCATTGACCCAATTGACTTGAAGAGGAGGGGGGTCCATGTGGATAGAGTCTGCACAAATCCCAACTCGGTGAGTTTCGAATCCTCTAACTCGGTGTTCTAATTGATTTTGAACCCCACACTAACTCTTTCCTTGCCTTGGCAATCGAGCTCTTTTGCATTGATTCCTTCGAATGGTGAGCTATCAAACTCTATTTTTATCGTTTTCCTTGGTTAACTTGAGGCCATTTATGCATTCCACATTCAAACTTCATGAAACAACACCACGAGCCCCCTGCGAAGTCACCGATCTCTTCATACAGCAAATGATTTTACCTTTCATGGGCTCAAACTCACTTGAATACTGAGCTTAACCCAACATTTCTGAAAAGAATGATTTTACCACAATGCTCAGGATTCTTCCTCATCATATAACACTTGTAGTAAAAATGTTTTGGCATTGCCATAATAAGCACAATTGTACCTTCCAAATGATGAGAAAATGCCATTACCAATAAAGACCCAATGCTGCCATGATGATGACCCAGGTTCATGCCCATAACATGTCAATAGACACCCTTAAGACTGATTTTTGGTCAAAGAGCCCTTCAAAAAATACATTGAACAACTGGGGCAACCAAGAGGACCTTGGAAAAATGTACACGTAACAACCATATGATTTTTTCCTTAGTCGTGGATCAAAGCTAATAGAAATAAAGCTAGATAAAATTAGCTTGAAACTACCGTATAATCGTCCATTTGTAAAAAACAAGTTTCTCTGAACCTGGTAAAGGAATAATTTTTATTATCTGATTGGACGTACATAATGGAAGGGTATAAATATTGCCTATTACCCTCAGATTTTCTCAAAGAGACCATTTACGAGTAACAAGGATGTAGCATGCAAAACGGCCAACCAAGTATTTTCAGAGCTGACCTTCACATTCAATTCATTTCTAGGAGAAAAAATTCTAAGCAATATGAATCATTTCATTCTGCACCGTAATAAACCTTCATTTCCTGATTCAGGGAAATTTTATGAAGCCTTGAATAGCGTAACGCCAATCCATCGTACATGATAGTGAATATTTGTTTCTTGCAGCTGCTATTTGATCTGAGTTCAGAATAAGGATAATCCTACGAATTTGAGGATGCATTCAATACTGAACAGATAACAACACAATTGGACAACCTGCTTGCTGGAAGCATTCAAAAGGCTTCTACTAAACTGCAACATGTCAACTACCTGGTGCGTGGGAGTTTCTCTTGTATCCTTTCCATTAAGATGAGTTTTCAGCATTGCTTTCCCATCAAACTCTTTGCACATGAGCCACGACTGAACCATTAACGTATCACCTTGGTTGGGTTTGCCTGTAGCCTCTGCTGAAATTGGTATCACATTGCATTTTTTAACCCATGACCTGCTCCAATTCACAACTATCCTATTAATCCTCCCGGTGACTCGCATAAAGACTCGGACCACTCCAAGCTGCACGAAATTCTGTTTACACGGCCTGTGTGGAAGTCTCATGACGGATCACCATCGTATGATCTCCACTTGACAATTTGATCCAATTTCTCCCATTCACGGAAGTCTACTCATGGTTTTCCATCCCAAAATTTCCACTTGGCGGTGTATTCCCTGAGTTCCCCTATTCATACCTTAGCATGGGATTAATAGCTTGGCCTTCCATCATCAAATTTCTGACCTCGGCATACTAGCTCCAAATCCCCACGTAACGGCTCAACCACATAGCCGAGTTGATAGGTTCTGCATGGAAAAAGTAGTTTGAATTGCCTTGGTTCAACCGACTTGAATATCTCCGTTCCATGCCAAATCCTCCTTTTTCCAAGTCAAATTGGCATGGCGTTTGTATCAAGGAAGTCTGCAGGATATGTGTGGGAATCTCGCACTTATGAATCCATTTTTCCATACATTACCTTGGCAGGTCGGTTCCCAATTTCCACTTCTTGACTTGGTCATACCGCCCCAAATCTCCCCCACGTGGAATTCCTTCAATGGCTTGCCATCCACGAAAACCCACTTGGCATTAGGCTTCCCGGATTCCCATTTTAAGCAAATAACTCATGAATACCTTAGTGTGGGCTTGAGGCATTATTTATTTATTTTTTTATCCGACTAGGCAAAGAGCTGAAAATATCCCACGAGTAGAACTTTCATGTTGGTGCTCCACCATAGCAGTTCCACCTGGAAATCGGTGTTCATTTCTCCAACTCGCGGAAATCCGATTATGGTTTGCCATGGTTTTATCACGCTTGGAAATGTTTTCTAAAATTTCCACGTTCTTGGCAAGATGAAACTTGGGGCCCCCCTTTGCACGGAGACCTTGTGTTGGTTTTCTATTAACTGAAACCCACTTGGAAATCATCATGAACTTTTCCCATGTGTGGAAATATCATATTGGTTTGCCACAACATTATCTCCATCGCAACTTCAAAGGCCTGAAACTCCCTCTTATCACAAAAACCTTTTCTTGGTTTTTGATTTCAACATTTACCTTGGAAAACTCATTTGAATATCCCATGTTGAAGACTGACTCATGAAACCTAGACATCATTTGGCCAATTCGACCAGTAAGAAACAAAAATATTCCCGAGAGATCCCAAGGCTCCACAACATTGTTTAGATTGAGCAGGTGCGCTAAACTCACTGACTTCCTTGATAGCTTGTTACATGCCAACTTTGAGTGAGTTGACTTTTCCTAGAAACTATCTTTAATGCATCCACACGAAACGAGTTGCATTGAATTATCCATCATGCTCGATGAGTCCCAGCGATATGGATCCATCACGTATCTCTATTTACGTAATGATCTCCATTCATTTTATGGAACTCTTGATGCCTTGGCTTGTGTTTGAATCACCATAGCTCTGCAAAACATGTCCTAAAAGAAGCTCACCACATGATCTCCAAAATGAACGAGTCGCTAAGATGAGTCAAATTCCTTATTTTTGCCTTCGCTTCTGCCTGTGGCTTGAACCTTTCTAATTCGTTGAGACTTTATTGATAGCTCGAACTTTGACTCTCCTTGACTCGGCCTTCACTTCCGCCTGCATCAATCTCTACCGAGATCCTTATAGAGTTCCCTTCATTCGTCAATTTTCAATGAGCTATATTTTGCATTAACAAGACATCATCGAGCTCTTACAACTGAGAGTCTCTACTGAGATGACTATCAATTTGACACCGAGTTCTCTATCAACTCGACCCCAAACTCTTTACTGAGTTGAGATATACTAGGTGCCTTTCGATGCTAGGTGATCTCTCATATGCAATTTAAGAATTATTTTTTAATTATTGCATCTTGATAATAACCGGAGATGGGTTCCTGGGACTATTATTTCATTTTGAACGTGATAGGATCCCATTGTCCAATCTTGCCATGTGTGCAAAATTAGATAATAGAGGGCTGGCATAAATTTGAGTCTCCACCCTGGGATTCCTCTCCAGATTTGTGTCGAGCCGACACTTGGCATATTATTTCTTAGTTGAATAATTTTCAATGGTCCCGCAACTTTTGGGGGCTTTGGACACATGGAATCCTGGCGCAAGTTTGCATCTCCACTTTTTGGATTCATCTCTGAAGACGTTCTGTTAGGACACGTGGTCAGTTCTGTTACCTCCTACATACTTATTCAATTTTTGACCCTTTCCTGAACCGTTTCGATCCCAACGACTCCAAATCTTCACCGTTTCTTCTCTCACTTACTCTCGGTTCCTCCTACGGCACTACCCCTTCTTATTTGACCTTATTTGACCATTTTTGAGTCTATCTGTAACTTGAAAATGGATCTAAGGTAGGGAATGGCTTGACAGAGTCATTTCCTTTTTCATATGGTCCCTTAGTCTTTCTCAACCCCCGCCACTCCATTTTTTGAGTTCCTCTATAACCATTTACAAATATGAACGATTTTTCTTAGGTTCTCCCTAGCGAGGTCGTGGCTGATCCAATATTTGGCCCAGGGTGAAATATGGATAACAGATCCCATGTGTCCCAATCACACCAAATATTGTGATTCATTTTCAGGCCATTCGGGGGGTGCAGTGATTTGGTGACAACGGGTAGGATGGTGTTATTAACATGGTTGTTTGGAGTGGATGCCCCACACATTACATTCATTTAAGGGGCTTTTCATATAGAGGCTCGATACTAGCTGAAAATGCTAGGGAGTTGATTGATATGCCTAGTCATGATGGTGATTTCTTTCTATGCATTACCAAATTTAGGTGGAGCTTGGTTCTCATGGGCATCATCATGAGTTATAACATACATATTTGAGCACATGATAGTTTTTTCCTTTAGATCAACGCTAATGGCGTAGGTATACTACGAGTTATGGATGTATCTATCAGGGATGTGATCAGGTATGCATGTAGTATTTTTATGAAATTTCTTGACATATGAGTATATAGTTGTATTGAGGCCACAAGGGATTCCATGAATCATAGGGGACCACATTACACTTCCTGTCAGATTTTTGAGATGGTGAACAAACAAGGTGCATAGACACAGAGGTGAGTACAGTGATGATTGGTATGTCGAGAGATTAAGGATTTTAGAGGTGGAGGATGTGAGATGGAGGCATTAAAGATATTTCCTTGCATGGTCTAGGAAAAACTTATAACTGGTACGAATGAGGAGAGTGAGGTGGGTGCAAGGGAGGAGACTAGAGATGATAAAGATCATTCAGTTTTCTCAGGTGACGAGATAGTTTAGGGTGGTGCATTTGGTGGCTGGAGAACCCATCAGATATATATGTGATGAGACAAAGAGGGACCTTCCCAGTTGAGTGATGGCAGACCAATTTATGGAGCAGGGAGAGACATGGGATGATGACGATGATGTAGGAGTCAGAGAGGGGTATATATATTGGTAAAAACAGTAGTAGGAAACCCATGTAGTTGAGGAGAGGGAAAAAATAGGAGGAGAGGTGGAAATTCCTATTTAGGGAGAGGCGGTAGAACCTGTGAGAGGATAGGCGGTGGTATGGGAGATCAACACATTATGTGGATTCAGGGAGAACAAATTAGTGTGATGTAGCTGAAACATTACCATGCACCATATGATGGAATGGAGGGTGGACATGATCTTATGCTGGGAGGTTAGGGATCGGCACTCAAAGTGTTTTATCTTTATTTCACCATGTAGTTGGTGAACATTACATAGAGAGATTTAAATTAGTTTCAAGATAGAAATTTTTATGTATATATTGGAGATAGAGCCTAGTAGAAGCCTATCATATATGTATAAACCATTTGATGATTTATATATATGATGTTTTTTTTCATGTGGTACATGTATGTTGTGGTAAAAAAATTAGAGGTGATGATCAAGATGCTTAGATGAATGTTTATATTTGATCAGAATATGGATATTGATATTAATATTTAGATGCAATGCTATGTGATATATAGATTGAATGTAGATGCGATGGATTAGATATGAGAAAATGTAGATGACGTGATGTGGACCAATTATATTCATGGCGTGGATTGGGTTATAGATGATTATGTTATTGATTTATGGGATGTGGGATTGATGTGATGGACAGATAGAAATGATGTGATGAGTAGGATAGAAATGATACAATGGTTTTAAAATGTTATATAGGTAAAATATAAGAGGATGAAATGAGATTATATTAGATGTGGAAAAAGGGACATGACTTTGATAAAAGTGACCAAAAGGTATGAAGTACAACACTTTGTCATAATAAGGAACATATGAGGAAAAGATGCTTTTAGACTGGATTGGAGGTAATCATGGAAATGGAATGAGAGAAATTGATGCACTTGTAACCGATAACAGGTGTTAACACATAACTAACTATAGTTAGTTATACTGTAAGATCATAAGGAAAAATATGGGATTTTGCTTATAGACCTATTTTTAGATGTAACTCGTATGGAAGAAAATAGGTTCTCCTTAAGTGGTTTTCCTAGGTCCATGCCCTAGATCTAATTAATATATTGTAAACTAATCAATGTGGGAGTTTTGTGACATATAAGAAATATTATCTATACAGGAAGCTTTATTAAGAGGCTTTATTTTAAATTTTGCTTTTGCTTTTGAGATTTTGAAATCCGATCAATGCGGGAAGCCTTTTACTACCATGATATAATATAGTAGCCATACTTCGAGGGAGTGGTCTACATTTATATTTTTACTTTTTGATTTTTTAATTTTCACTTTTTTAGATGGAAGGATATATGATAGTTTTCCTTCAAGGGAGAAGTCTATTTTATTTATACAAACAATTGTCCTTTAAGTGAGAAGTTTGTTTTTGGATATGATATCTTTGATATGACCATCTGATAATTTTGAATTTTTATGATAGAGCTAGGGATAGCCAAGTAGACCACTTTGGGAGGGGAGGTAAGATGCACAAGTAACACTTATTGACCCTTATCATGGTTCAAGTAGGTAGAACAAGAATGAGACAAAGGTAACAATTATGGGGTTCCCACATAAAAGGAGGAACTTGTCCATAAGGATATGTTATGGGTAGATCTATGGTGCCCATATTCAAGGTATCAGATAGGAAAGTGATGGTAGGCCACATAATTCCAAATCATTATAATGGAGATGGAAAGGCTAACGATGGAAGCAAGATCGTGGATATAAATAAGGTCACGTTGGTAAGTATGCTAACAATAGAAAGGATGCAAGTACAAGGCATGAGATGTTTAGTTTATATTTTACCATTGAGAGAGGATAAAGGATAGGATCCAAGCCCATACTTATGAGTGATAATATAACAATCCATTTGGGAGAAAAATTTCCACCCTGGCTCCTTTTAAGTGTATTATCATTCAAAATTTATTTTAAGACTAAGTCACCAATATTAAAGTCACATTATTTTAGATGTTTGTTGTAGGTTTTTTTTATTCTCTCTTGATAGATATGATGATGTTGAAGAGCGATCAAATGACACTTGTCTAGAAAGTCAAGTTATGCTAGATGCTCCTAACAATATTCATCTTCAAAGACGAATTCACAAAGAGAAACATGAAAAGATAGGATTTTGGCTTCGAGAGGAAGAATGAATTTAGATCCATAGAAAAGAGAGAAAGAAGTAACACCCACAGAGGTGCAGATGCTAGTCTGATAATCCCAAAGAGAAAAGGGGATGTGAAGATTCCAAATTTTACCTTCCTTATCAATATTTTTGGCAAGGATGTTATGAAAAGTCTTGTTAGTGGCTGTAAGATGGCTATTATCTTGAGGATAATAAGTATAAGAGAAGCTAATTTTGATGTCGAAAGAGTCAAAAATCTTCTTAAGGTATATTTTTTAAAGGACTTATAATTTTATGTGATGATTTTATGGGGAACACTGAAACAATAAATGATACGCTGATAAACAAAATTGAAAATTTAGTTAGCTTTAGTGGAGGTGAGTAAAATGACTTACACCTATTTGGTTAATTATTAAGTTGTGGTGATGATAGAATGATGGGGTTGGGAAGAACATGGATTGATGATGCCAATAATGTCAAGTCCCCATTGTGAGAAATTCCATAGATCTTAAGCCGACTGCAAGGCCTAACAAGGAATGCAAATGAGATTGGAATGCTACTAGAATTTAACAAATTTTTTAACATATTCACAACAATCTTGGTTGAGAATGGGCCAGTAATAACCCATGAAAATAATGCACTTGGAAACATCCAAAACACTAGAGTGACCACCACAGTTACCTTCATGGACTTCTTGTATAACAAGTGTATATTCATGAGATTTTAGGCATCGTAGAATAATTCTGTCAAACCCATGTTTGTAGAGGATTCTTCCAAGGATAACATATCGATTAGTGCATTGAAGAAATGAAATCATAACATTTTTGGATAGGTAAGAAAGAATTTTAAATTTAGAAAAATATTCAAATATATAAGATTACTAGATATCACATAAGTTAGTATCAACATGATTGACACAAGGAATATTATGGACATGAGATGGCTGATCGAGGTGATGAAAAATGATAGAGAGTTTGGATTATTTGGTTTCCCATAAGATGAGAGATATGAGGGATGCCATAGTGTCTACAAAATAATTATATGAATGAGAGAAGTATTGTATGGTATAGTAATCGAAGGCCTCCATAAGAAATTTTATGACGTCCTTATATTTTTGAAGGACTTGATTTTCACATTGATAGGTTCCCTTGACTTATTTAATGATAAGATGAGAATCACAATAGATTTCCATGATTTAGAAACTGAGAATGATAATATTTTTGAGACCTAGGATAAGGGCTTCATACTTAGCCATGATTTTAGTACATTTGAAGTTAATCTTATAAGTGATGGAGATAGGAGTATCCTATGGAGGAATGATGATAACATTGGCGCATCCCCATTTTCAGCACTTAGATTCGTAAAAGAAAAGTCTCATCCCAAGGGGATAAAATTCATGATTGATGGTATGGATGGATTCATCTGAATTTTTTTTGTGAGGAAGATGATTTTTAGGAAGAGGTGCTTCAAAGAGTTGATCAACGATGGATTAACCCTTGATTGATTTATGATAGATGAACTCTAGGTAAAACTCATTCATGAGCATGATCCATTGAGTGATGCAGTTATTATTATAAGGATTAGAGTGCATGGTTTTGAGAGGATGAAAGACATTGATGATATAGGTTTTGTGAGTAAGAAGATAGTGAGAAAGTGTAGAGGTGGAGAATAAGAGAGCACACCATAACTTTTAAGATTTAGTGTACTGAGTATCATAATTGTGAAGGTGTGACTAACATAATAGGTGGATTTCTCCCTACATTTCTTATCATGATATGCCAACATGGTCCCCAGAGCATGTTTTAAGTAAGATATGTAAAGATAGAAAGGCTCACCCTCGCATGGAGGAGTAAGAATGGGTGGTGATAGAATATACTACTTGAGATCATCAAAGGTCTTTTGGAAATCATCATCCCAATCAAAATCAATATCTATACAGATAAGGTGGTGAAAAGGATGAAAAAAATCATATATTTGCGAGATGAAACATAAAACTGATTAGATTCATCCGTGAACACTACAAAGTTGCTTGAGATTGGAAGGAGGATGCATAATCTCAAGCATAATCTTCATCTCTTTCATATTTTTTATTCCTTTTGTAACACCCTGAACTTTTGTTACTATCTCCTGAGCATATAAGTGTTGATAAGTGATTTCTTGTAAAAGGATGTGTTCCTCGATTCAGAAATCATGCTTGATATGTACTGTATTTTCTTTGCAGATCTTTGACTGAGTCGGAATATGATTGGACTCTTTTATTTCTTTCATTTTGTATCTGATTTTAATCTGATCTCGGAATGAATTATAGAGTTATCCACCTATAATACCTAGCCTTGGATCAGTGGAATTGATCCAAGTATTGCTTTAAGTTTGTTCGTGATGAATTAAAATTACAGAACTTGAACAAGTTGCAAGGTCTAGAAGCATTGAATAAGCTAGTCCAGAGTATGACTCAGGTTGATCATGTGAAATGGATTGGTTCTCGATATCGAAGTATATCTGGAAGGTCTCGATCGTGGACCAGGTAATAATTCGGTTTCATAAGATTCTGCAGCCTAAGGCAGAATAGGAGCTAACCCTGTTCAAGAATGTATGATGTAGGTCTTTTTCTGAGCGTACGGAATGTAGACCTAACTGGAATTATTAATGATTAGTAACCTAAAACTAAACCTAACCTAGGGGTTAGATTAGTGTTAATCTAACCTAGACCTAGGCTAAGAGCTAATGTCCTAAGTTAGTATCTATGTTCTTTGAAGTTAGACTAGGTGTTATCCTAGATTCTAACCTAAGTTACTAACCTAACTATTGAACAAGGATTTTGGGGACCTATGGAGGGGTGCGAACCATGGGCGGCATTTTCTATGTCATTAAATACAATGGATAAGTATGAAGGACAGGTATTGGCGGAGGTTTTAGAAATGGCTAACCTAAGCCGACGTGGCAGTTCGCCAAAACTGGAGATGGTCTTGGAATTCCTCGTCTATCGCCAACTTTGGCGGTCGGTGGCAGTGGAGTTTGAGCGGGAAATTAGGAGTAAATGCATTCAATGAGCTTGGAAGTCGAGCTCGGAACTCGCGAGAAGGCATGCAATGTGGAAAGTTGTTGTTTTGTTTGGCTTATCACAAATTTTGGTTTTTCCTCTGCCTGTTCACTGGTTCTTTGCACTAGTCTTCTTGGAGTTGCATGGCAAGTATGAGGGTATCTAGCTCTTTTCTCTGGCAAGGAAAATATATATTTCATGGAGATAGAAAAAATCTTGTTGGTCACTCTAACTTGGAAAAGGAAAAGGAAGTCCGAGCTCTTTCAGTGGTCTGCTTCGGAATTTTGAGCAAAAATCCAGGCATGTTAGGCCCTAACCTTTAAAAATCTTGCTGTCTTTCAAGTGATTTCATTAGAACAACTCTGTTCAAATGACTTATGGAAATAGATGATTTCCTATGGTTGTCTTGTGCGATTTGGTACTGTATCTTTATGCTGTTCGTTTTTCAAATTTAACCCTTAATGGGTGTGTGTTGTATTTCGAACTTTTCTCTGTTTTATTGTGCTTCACATTCCGGCGTAAGTTTGTGTAACATGTGCTTGAAGGGTATCTTCCTGCTCCGTGAGAACTCGTGCATGCTTCTCTTGCTGGGTTCAAGATGCAGTAGAAACTTGTTGGTAGAAACTTGTTGATAGAAACTTGTTGATAGAAACTTGTTGATGAGGCTTGTTATTGATTCTTGTCGGAAAAGATACTGTTGGACTTTTGTGTGAATGTTCAGTCTTATTGGACTTCTTTGCAAGTTTGTGGTGGTTATCATTGGTGAAGGTTACAGAACCTAGTAGGGCTTCGCTATGGTATTTTAAGTTATTTTGAACAAATAACTTATTGTGTTTCAGTATTTCATTGCGCCCCTTTTGGAAATTGTGTATTCCTTGCTTTGTGGTTATGGATTTCAACCCGTTATCAGTATGCAATATGTATATATTCATATTTTTCTTGTAATCAGAATGACTCTGTGGAGTCGATTGAATGATTTACTTATATTTGGACCTCTGTTCAAGTTAAATATAATTGAATATTGGTAATTGATGAGCCAGTGACTTGAGGGAATAACATGTACTAAGACCTCTGTTATTTGTAAGAATACCTTCGTGTTGCAAGGATTTTATGGTACAGATTATTTGGGTGTATTTTTACGTTTACATTCTGTGCAAACTTGTGCGAAGAATTGGCAAAGGGTCAGTCGGGTTCCTTGTGTTGAAATCAATATTTAAATTTGCTTTTGCCTGATTTTTTTATGTACACCATTGATTTTCCCAGATGGAATCATTTGCAACAATTTGTCTTGCCACTGTTGTTCGGGTTCAGTTGAATTCATGGAAGTTATCCTCTATTTTCTTTTGCCTCAGTTAAAACTTGACTTGGTATACTGTTGTTTTGACATTGTGGGATTTCCTGAGTAATGATTTATATCAAGTAACGCGGCTTTGTATAAATGAATCATGAATGCTATACGTCTGATTCCGATTGCGTACAGATGTAAATACAGAATTATATGTTTCCTTTCTGTTTTTCCTAGTTGGATGAGGCTGTGTATGTTACGGAATTTGTAGGATAATATTCGCATAGTCTTATGGAAACATCAAATTGCTTAATGTGATGAAGTTTGTTGTTGGCCGCGATATAATAAAAGTTCTTGATTTCGACCTTGGGTCGAAAATCCTTACTGTGTTTAGAAGGGACTAGCTTGGGCTATAGGTTTATGTGTGGGATTGTTAGCGTGTTAGTATTTTTTGCAAAACTATCCTGTTTTAAGCTAGAATGAACTAAAGCCGTCGACTGCACCTCGACAGGCAATGTGGAGAAACCCATCTAGTTTGCCGCTTCTTGTGGAAGGTCTTGTGAGTTTGTTGGTTGATAGTCATCACTATAGGCGTGTTAGCTACTGTACAGAAGCTTTGCTATGTTCGATTTTTAAAAAAAAGTGATTCTTCTTGTGGCTCGTCTGACTTATTCGTATGCATGTAGGATGAATGCCTTCCATCTGAGGAGACGGTATAGTCATGAGCTTGTGTGAAGGGAAATGTGAATGATTTTTTTCTTTCTCTTCTATTATAAAAAATGCATGTTGATATCTATTTAACAGTTGGAATTGTTTTTGTATCATATTGATGGAATCACGATTTGTTATGATATTCCTTTTTCTGATGAAAGTAACGATTTGTTCAATATTGCTGATCTTGGATTCAAGATAATTGCTTTGGATACTTTCGTTCTTGATTTCTAATATTTGATGAAATAATTGAGAAGTGTTTAGGACTATTTTGTAACGATGATAGAGTTACACATTCGTAGCCATTTTTGTATTGCAAAAGGCATAGTCTGAATATGTTTATTTGTTTGGAGAATTGATCTCATTTAAACAGGGTGTTTAATGAAAACAATTTACGGATTGCAATTGTTTTAAAAGTTAGTGCTTATCATGCTTAGTTCATTGAACTAACTCATGTTGACTATTTTTGCAGATGGTTTCCGTAAGTGGTAAAAGCAATGCAAATCTGACCGGTTGATCAGATTGTTTAATTTGATTTATAATGAATTACATCTTGATTTTCTAAATGTACTAAATGTGGAAAGATGTTTCTTTTCCGTTGAGCATTGTATCAAGTATGCTGAATGCCCTAAATGTATTTTTATAGTTCTGAAAGGAATGGAAATAAGTATTTGTTACTTATGTGTTGTATTCTTAGTTCTGATAGTTGACCTTCTTCGGTTTACATACCGGAGTGGAAATGTTATCTTTGTGTATTATGGATGCTTTTGTGATTGTCAATGAAAGCTTATAAGAAAATGTGATTGAATTCTTATGAGTGTTTAGTAGCTCTAATTTGTTCTATCGAAAGATAAATTGAAATTTAAATCATTGTCCTTCTAAAAGGATAGGGCTAAAATGAACTTAACAGAACGCTAATCAAGCTGAATTAAATTACTAATCCCTAGTCCTGAGCATGACAGGACAACATTAAATTGGATTCTTAACCATTTATATCTTGATGCTAATAAGAATGATATAAATTCAGTTAAGAGAACTGATATAAATCTAATGGGGTTCAGATGACAATCTCATGTGAAGGTTATGAGATATTGTCCAATTCTGTTGTTTTAGAATCATGTATATTCTAATAACTCCTGGATGAGATCTTGACCTTAATACCTCTACCATGTAATGGGTTTTATTGAGGAAGGTCGTCTTAAGACAAAGAATCCAGGGATCGGGAAAGGCTAACCTTAGGGGAAATTCTTTAATGTAATTTAAAACTCAACGTGCGTAACGCATATTATTAAGTAAATCTTTTCGAGGTGGATTTAAAGGTTGATGGCACAAGTCAACTGCAGGGTTGTACCTCCGAGAAGATTAGGATCTTCTCGAAGTTACAACAATGCAGGTGACTTATGACGACACCCTTTGCATTGATCGCTAAGATTTACACTTTGATCTCGAACGAGTTACTCAGGGACCGATTAGGAATGTGGTCATGTTATAAGGCTGCCTAGGAGATTCGGGGTATCATGACACACTGGTTTAACTGCAGGGTTAAACCAGTATGTCATTGTATCCCTAACCCTCGTGGGCATCCATATAACATTATCACCTTGTTAATCTTTCTCCGAGTGATTAAGTTGTGATAGGAAGGACTGACAGAAGTCGGTATAAGACATTCTATATAACATAAGAATGGGGTGAAGGGCGTATTCCAGATTGACGAGTATGCCGTTAAGGAATACGAGACATAAACAGTATGTTTCAAATCTTTGGCCAAAGTATCGCAAGCTGCTGATTGTGTTGTCCTAATTCACCTAGTCTAAGGGATGTGATGCTGATGAATGATGGTAACAATTATTCAGTTAGGTTCCTTGGACAGAGCATTCTGAATCCCAGAATAGGGAAGAGAACCGGAAGTGTAAAGTGTTATATAAAAACGCTAACTCTTATTACTCATGAATAGATCGGTAGATTACCGAGTCATGGAATGAATAGATCGGAGGTACTCCGAGTCATTATAGCTGCATATGGTTGTCTGTTATAAGAATGGTTATTTGATTTGTGAGTTCTAAATTATGTATTTAGAACCAGGATGCAATTATAAAAAAAAATAAAAATAAAAAAAATTCACTTGTTCTAAGGTATAAATTGAGGATGTTACACCTTTAGTTTCTGCATGCTATCAGATTATCTTTCATTTAATTTTCTTTCTTTTATCAAACAGGGGTTGACATCCATGAAAGGAAGGTAACACTTCTTAGAGCCAGATTTTTTGGGAAACCCCCCACATATATTATCTAATCCATACCCTTTTTAGTCATTCTTATTTTCAAGTTATCCAGTGCAGTGAAATCAATTACTTTTGTGCCCTTATTCTTACATCCATCACAAATTTGAGGTAACTTAAACCCTCCATATTCTGAGTTGTTTAGCTTTCTTTAGTAACTAACATCATTAATTTCAATACACCAACAAAAATATAACAAAAGTTGGATGTGAGAGAGAGGACATCTTGCTTGAGAGCATATGAGAGGAGGATGTCACACATTGAGTAGAGGGATCTATAGGCAGTGTTAGAGGAGACATGCTAACACATGTGGCATGGATGCTAGAGACATGACTAAATAATGTACTGCAAATAAACTTAGTGGAGAGGTAACAGAATGAGTCACAAACATTATGACTACCAATGGGAGAGATGTTAGTGATTATGGAGGAAGTGCATCAAATGATTAGGGTTGTGATGAGGTGTAGGTTGATAGAGTGGGAGTGTAGTTGGTCACACATTTGAGAACACATAGAATCTATCTAGTGGAGAGGATATTTATAGAGAAGGGATGTCAATACATTTAGTAACATGTATGGCGGATGAGGAGATTTATCAGACACCCACTTATTTGATGGCTCTTATAAACAAATTATTACTGCTTGATAAGATTGGGAGCTGCTTTTAGTTAGGGTTTATTGGACTAGTCACGGAGATGATGGAGTTAATGACCGTGTTTTCATAGGGACCATTCATATTGGCTCACTTATATGGGGATATGCACACGGTAGTGTATAGGAGCCATAGGAGCTTAGGATAGACCACACTATTATAGATTTGGGTGTGGGATCACATAGTCATGGGTCAGCAAGAGGGTGTGTTGAGGGAAAAAGAGCCAAATGATCCCTCTTTATTTTGGTGGCACATAGTCGGAGATGGAATTATACGCCTAATTTTTCACTTTTCATTTTTCATAGATGTTATTAACATTTTCCTTATGCAGATAAGGGTCAATGATACATATATTTCTAGAGTGGTTTCCTTAAGGGGCCTTCCAAGAATGGGGAATGACTATTCATGTAACCATTATGGGTTAGAGACAGTACACAGAGAGAGTTTTGCTATTTGGTCTCAGCCTTAGTTTTCCTCGCAATAGTCATCCTTATCCCTTTATGTCTCACACACATTACATTCATGACACTTTTCTTACATCTTACCATCTTGGCACCTTTTTCATCCATCTATTTGATCCAAAAAACCTATTTTTTTACCGAATATTACATTTTATCATCCATGGCCGACACAATTTCCATTTGGAGATTTTTTTGTCAGCATTTTATTTTTCCTAGCCAAAACAATCGCCCACGGGTGATTATGTTGGGTATATATATACACACCACTCACTGAAAGTTAGAGAAAGGAAGCTAAATCATTCGAACAACCATTTTATCTGTTATTTTGTGCCTTCTTTGCATCTTCTTGCCTAACTCTGGGTTCATCTTACATCTTTATTGTATTGGATTGGATACTCTTCTTCTAAGATGGTTTCTTGCATTATTGGGTCACCTATAATGAGTCTAGGACAAGAACGATGTTCCCCTTCTCCATCTAATAATAACTATCTCTTAGTGTGTTGCTTCTTTGGAGAGATATATTCATCACTGACCACCCTATAGGTACAAGGTGATTTCTCTAGCTATAGACATAAAATCACGCACTTGGGTACATTTCTAGGTCCTAATCACATACTTCTATTCATATGAATCTTAAGTGATAAAACTAGTAATTAACTACTCTATCTGGAATCTTTCTTATCTTTCTTGATCTCTCTCTTGTCTCGTACACCCCAAAACCATGTCTGAGCTTCATTGATTTATTGTTATTAACTCTGGACACTAACACCTAGCTAGGATGCCACCGCTGAGGTGCCCTCGTCCTTCTGGGTACCCCCAACCTCTTTGTATCTTACTCACCTCTTTTATATTTTGGGAATCTTAATTTCTTATGATTTGACCTTTTAGGTGTCAATTATGAACTTAAAAAAGGGAATCATATAAATAAAAAGATGTGACCATATTAAAGGACCAAGCTCTAAGCATATATTATCATCACCTAATGTTGCATTCAAATACATTCTAAGAGAATCAAGGAATTCATCTAGCACTCACTCAAGGGACAAGGGATTGAATTTTTTACATACACACATATGAGAGCAAGTTAATTTTTTCATCCATACATATATCTACATTACTACACCTAGCTCTTACTTGCTATCAAGTGCATCTTGCACAAGGGCTTCCTAGGGAATGATTTCTACACACACACACACAAGAACTACAAGGAGTTTGAGATGTACTACAACAATTGGTCATAAGTTCACTTTTTCAGGTAACTACTGAGGTCAGTTTGCATCCACATTTATATATTTAATTTTTTTAGGATATAATGTGTTTTGGATTTTTGCAAGATATCATTTGTTTTGTAGGTTACAGGTGAATTTCGCGATCATTTAACAACATACATGTGATCAACAACAAAGGTTAATGACCACCTTGTGATAAAATAGAAACTATATTTCAAGCATTTGTGTAGTAAAAATCATCTAGAAGAGGTATCTAGTGCCTACACACCCTCTCCCTAGTCCACCTACCCTAGTTTAGGCTCATTTGAAAGTTAAATTTTTTCTGAGTGTGATTGCGGCAATCGTCTCCTCATGTTCATCGATTTTCCAGTCCAGAACACTTCAGGATTTATTATGAAATCATCTAAGTCTTCTATTCCCTCTCTTACATTTAGGTTTTAAATTTTCATTAGCTTATTACTTGTTCAAATATATGATATAGTGTTTTTTTATCTTATGTGACTCTGCAATATAAGGGTTTAATATATTTCTATTTTTTAAAATCACTTGGTGAAATCGTATCATTCGAACACTCTTGGATCCTCATCTTATCACTTATTTCATTTAGATTCTCTCATCATGGATATCTCCATTCATGATTTCTTGTTATCCAATCCTGATTGTAGAGCTAAAATCATTTCTCTCTTAGCTAATACTCACCCAAATTCCCATACATTTTCTTCTAAAATTTCTTTTAGACATTTTTTAGGCATTATTTTTATATAATTTTCATAAATTTCAATTAATTGAATGGGTTTTCTATGAAAAATAGGAGGAGGTGTTATTAGAGGTAAATATTCATTAGTAAGGTTACTTTCTTCATTCAGTGTTTCCATGCAAATTTCAGGATTAACATTTGGATTCTCAGAAAAAGGTTCAACATTTGGATTCATATCAATTTATTTATCCATGATAGCAACATTATCATTAAATTATTTATCAATATTCATTGAAAAGTCAATATTCTCCTCATTTTCATTATGTATTTCATCCTCATGTTCTAAAACATTATGTACATTTGATATGGTAGATGTACCTTTCCCTCCACATTTTTTTTGCATCCACTTCACTTTATTTATTCTCATCTCTTCCAATTTCTCTGGTGTCTTGATCTTGACCTTATTCATGTCCTTACATCATTTTTTATCACCCATGATTACAAAAATATGGATAGTGGGGTAGGGGATAAACTCAACTAATCAAAAGTCATGCAAAAATGTACATGAATGTGAAGAGCAGATAGAAAGGGGATAGAAATCCTGTGAAAGAGATGGAAAAGGATGTTCAATGGGCATTAAGTATATAAAAATCATAACATGTACACATTTTTCCATTTTCTTATTCCAAGGAAAGCCTCTTGGCTTGGATCCGGTTTGGATCCCTAAGTGTGAGGCATCGACTTGCAAAAACACAACAAACAACATGTTTTTGTAGAAAAATGGTAAAATTTGTCTTCCAACATAATAAATCCAACTAAAACAATAAAAAATTTTAAAAAAAATATGACTACGAGGTCGAGTAAACTTTATTCTTTCTAAAAATATGTTTTTTCAATTTTTTTACTAATATAAGGTTTCCATACTAATTATTTTCTATCTTTTTGAAGCTATTTTTTTGAGTTTGTACATGTCCATTTTTCATCGTGTATCTTTTTTTTGACTCATCAAAATTGAATAAAAATTTTACAGTCTCAAACTAGGACTAATTCTATACATATTAAAAAAATTAATTTTCGATATTCTTTGAGGTAGTTTGGGGGGCACGGTTAGCTATCTTTTTTTTTCAAAATTTAAAATTTTGGTACATGAAAAAAAAATACTCACTAAAAAATCTATCCCAAACTAGATGCTCCTATCTATCTTTCTACTAAAGGGTTTTCAAAAATATTAAATAGTAATAAAAATGGGGGGGGCACAACCGTCTACTATGTTTTTTTACAAAACCAGGAGAACCTATTGGCATTTTAGATCTTTAACCCGCTTACACTTAACCATTTTTTAAAAACTTAGTAGTTTAAAAAGTAGACTTGAAATGCTACTGTTTCGCACAGAATGTTTCCATTCTTAGAATAGAGTTGCTTCTATCCTTTCATTCTCTTGAGAAACAGATAAGGGTTAGGGATAGGAGGAATATCTGTTGAATGCTGGGAGGGTGTGCGCGTATCGTAGAGAGAGATCATATCGATTTCGAAGAACTCCTTTTTTTCTAGGAAGGACTACTAGTTCCTGACGAAGATACAGGCCCGAGGACTGTGATGACGAAGGCAAGACTCAGGTAGGATGATCTGACAATCAAAGATGAGCTATCTTCTCTCCCAATGCTTGGATGAGTGTTACCGGGCTCTGGTTACTCATTTGTATTCTTAGGCTTGATGTTCTTCTCTGCAAACTCTTTTATTTCCTTCACTTGTCTCTGCTCGGCCAAGTGAATTCCCGATCTTTACAATGAATTTTTCCAGATCCCCTTTGTTTTTCGGTTGGGGGAGGTCATTTACAAGGAACCGATGGTGATTACGTAACCGATGGCAGTCGATTAGGAACCGCTGTTGGTTAAGTCAAAGTGGGCTATTTTTAGTAAAATAGCCAACTTTCCCTCCTTTTCTCCTGAGGAATTAGTTGTGGGCTTGGTCAAGTCATTATTAGGTTGATTTTGGTGCGGGTGAGGAGTAATTAGTCATGGGTGTGGATGTAGACCAAGTTATAGGTCTTTATTAGGTTATTTTAGGGTTAGGACTAGGTCATGATGAGGTGGCGCAATGAGGTGGCGGGTTTGGAGATGTGGATTTATTAATTATAAGGTAATTAATAAATAATTGTGCAAGGTTTAGGTGGTGAGACTAGGTTGCGAAATGAGATGTGAGGCACAGGGTGTTGTAAGACACAAATTTGGTGTCTACATTACCCCCTTGTTGTCGTGTAGCTTGTCTTGTAAAGCTGCACTAAGAATAATAAAAAGTGGTTACTCCTATTAAGGGTATAGGTAATCCCCCTCAAATCTATCACAGATTGAGGTGACGTGAAATCAGGGATAGGGTTGATAAAGGGTGAATGGTGTTGAGATGATGGTAAGACGGGTGGGCTAAGTTCAAAGAAGCATACGCACGTTGAAATGCAGTAGTGCGATCGGGGTACTTGATTTGAAGAGCAAACAAGCAATTCATAGGCAAAGGTCGATAGTTTATCCAAACAAGGGTGATATAATCCTAGTATCCAAGGCATAGGAAGTAGCTCCAGGGGATATAATGGGTAAGGTACAGGAACGTTTGGGAATGTTCGGCAGTACCAAATGGTTGGTTTGGTTGAGATAAACGTCACGGTCTTGGTCTAGGAAAAGTTGGTCGGCTGATCAATTCAAGTATCCTAATCATGCTAAAACACGAACAGGTGAGCTCGATTGAACAAAAGTCTACACGATGGGTGGATAAAATTGTAATTTGTGGGTCTTGGTCGAGGTAGTTAAGTGGTGCGGCCCTGGGTTGGGCCGATTGATTAGTGAGGGCCTTGGGTCAGGCCGGATTGGTTGGGTGCGGCCTTGGGTCGGGCCGAAGTGGTTGGTTGCAGCCTTGGGTTGGGCCAAATGGTTGGTTGCGGCCTTGGGTCAGGCCAAATGGTTGGTTGCGGCCTTGGGTCAGGCCAAATGGTTGGTTGCGGCCTTGGGTCGGGCTTGATTGGTTGGTTGGGGCCTTGGGTCGGTCCAAGTGGTTGGGTTGCGGCCTTGGGTCGGGCCAATTGGTTGGGTGCGGCCTTGGGTCGGGTTGGAGTGGTTGGTTGCGGCCTTGGGTTGGGCCGGAGTGGTTGGTTGGGGCCTTGGGTCAGGCCAAGTGGTTGGGTTATGGCCTTGGGTCGGGCCAATTGGTTGGTTGCGGCCTTGGGTTGGGCCGGAGTGGTTGGTTGCGGCCTTGGGTCGGGCCAAGTGGTTGGGTTGCGGCCTTGGGTCGGGCCAATGAAGTCAAAAAAGGCTAATTAGCAATGGAGGGTATAGGTGATGTGGTGAATAGGCAATGCGGTGAGAAAGGGAGATTGGTGAATAAGGGCAGAAATTGTGGTGAAATAGGTATTAAACCGATATTGGCTAGATATGACCGGTATCGGTTAGGTGACCGATACCGGTTCTTTAGGGCACAATATAACCGATATCGGTTATGGGTAATAAACCTATAAAAAGAAAAATACGGCCTGTCATTGTCACATTGTCAATTTGAAAACCAATTTTAGTTGTCTGAGGTGTTTTAGGAATATTGTTGAGTTTTTCGGCTGAGGTGGCATTATTTGAGTGGAGAAGTGAGTTGTTGGTAGACCCCAGCGTGTAGGAGGCAGAATTTGATTGGTGGAGGACCCAGTTGAGGTGATTTGGAGCCATGGCACAGCCATGAGGAGCAGGAGGTGTTAGACCAGCTGGACCACCGCCACCTATCCCACCATGACGATGTGTAGTCGTACCGGTAGGCTCTAAACCTCTAACCTTTGTGAATTTAATGAGTTTAAATTAGATGTGTGGTTTGGGTAGGAATCCTAATTTTAATGAAATAATGAATAAATTGAAGTAATTTGTAAAATGGGGTGGGTAGGTAGGTTAATTAGGCTAAACCGGTAGGGTGGGTAGGTTTCTAGGGTTTTCCAGTGGGTAAAAGGGGTAAAAATAGGAAAAAACTTGTTTAGGGGGCCGCGTCGGGTTCGGCTCCGCATTTGTATAGTGACCGATGTCGGTCACTAGGCGACCGACATCGGTCACCAAATGTTTCTCACAAATTGAGTTTTTTGTTGACCGGTGTCGGTGGAAAAATGCTGGGGAGGGGACCAGTGGCGGTCGAGGGTGACCGGTACCGGTCAGTAGGCAGTTTTTGTTTTGTTTTGTTTTGTTGTTATTTTTATTTTGTGTTTTGTGTTTTGTTTGTTGTTGTTTGTTTTTTTGGGGGTGAAGAGGGAGGGGGTAGAGTTTGATAGGAAAGGTGATTGGTGGGGGGGGGGAACTGGGTCGG
>CM034153.1:37306136-37583636 GCA_019776745.2 Taxus chinensis | reverse complement strand
GAAATTTAACTTTAATCTCCAGCTTCTTAATTTTGTTCTTTATCTAGACTTGATCCGTGAACATCTTCTTTGAAATGTGGATGATGTTTAGAATGGACTCCCTTTGCCCCTCATTCGTGTCCTGCATGGCTTTTAGGACCCCTTCTAAATACAACATCTTCCTACTCCATTCTTCAAATACATTGGGGTCTCCCACACATTCATTCTTCCTCAAAGTGCTGACTTCCCCAACACCACCCTCATTTTTGTCTTTATCTTTCTCATTCCCTCGGAGGATACCCTTACTCACTTTCATTTTAGTTAGACACTCCACAAGAGTAATATCATCTTCCTCATCTTGATCCTCTAGGACCGTAGTCAAAGGATAATCTAGAACCGGCTTGCAATTCTCAACCAGAAGAAGAATCAGGCCCTCATGGAGGGGCAACGCAGCTTTCCTATTTTGGAAAGCCATCAGTGCATTCGAAAGAGAGGTGGCAAGAAAAAAAGGAATACTAGCCATAAAATTGTGACAAAACATATTGAGGAAGATCATGTGATGGGTATAGATTTTTCTATACTTACCCTCCAGTGTAATATATTTCATAACTTGAAGGAAAACATGCCTTCAAGACCCCAGGAATGCACAAATGTGCAATGCCATCCGTGAAGAAGTAACATTTCTCCTTCGCAATGAAAAATCGATCAATCTCGAGGTCTCTACAGGTTCTTTCTTTGTAGATATTTAACCCTTCCATCTTCATATCAGTCACCCTAGAAATATTGGACTCTGAGACGTAAACCTCCACACCATGGATAGTAAAAACCCCCTCTTTCCAAGCATTGTCGAAGTCCCTTGACAGAGATGGGTTGTGACCATGTAATTTAGCAATATAATTGCAAAATCCACCAACTTTAAGCTTGTTCCAAAGATCCTGGTTACTCTCCTCCATGTTCTAACTAGCGGGTTCCACTCGAATCTTGTCTCCACCCATCTATACGTAGCTAAAGTTTCCATCCCAAAAAAATATTTCCACAAATAACAAATTGTTCGCCCTATCAAAGATTGAATAGAAACAATGTTTTTTGTAAAAGTTAGCATGGTATCTAGTATACTTTCCTCCACTTGTTTCGGATTCATTTATCCTAGCACCTGCTATCCTTAATGATTTCGTCATTAATATTAGATGGTAATCTTTCTCCTTTGCACAGAATTTTATACTCATTACTAAGGACTCCCACATTGGCCATCTTGTCTGCACATTTATTTCCTTTCCTCACGGTATGATTGATAGATATCTTATCAAAACACTTTAGCAATTCCTTGATATCTTGAATGATGGTTTTTAACAACCAATTGATCTTACTCCTATTGAGGATAGCGTTTATAATAAGTAAGGAATCACATTCAATTTGGATGTCCTTAAGGCCTTTTTCCTTAGCAACCAAACTACCCCATAGGAGGGCTCTAGCTTCTGCCATGTTATTATTCCGCTTTCCCAAGGGACCTGTATAGACGAACAACCAATCACCCTCACTATTCCTTAAGATACCCCCTCCACGAGCTTGACTAGGATTCCCCTTTGAAGCCCCATAAAAATTGATCTTGATTGTATTTCCCATAGGTATAATCCAGTAAACATTCTTACCAGGGCTTTTTATCTTGACTGGACTATAGACGAACTTATCCATCACTTCCTACTCCCATTTGAGGAAAGGATTTTTTTTTACCTTTAAACAGTTTGATATTTCCCTTTATGGCTGCTAGGATTTTCCTTTTAGCCACCACAATCAGAGGTTTACGATCTCTAAAAACACTATCATTCCTTATTTTCCACAAAACCCATAAGAGATGAGGTAGAGTAATCTTCCAGGCCCAGGACAGTTAAGGGAACCTTAAAGGGCTCTCCCATTAAGTACAACAATCCTCCATATTTGAAGGAATAATCCATTGCATGTTGAAAAGCTCTGAAATCAGTGAGAAGACACCTTTAGAGAAAGGGAAATGTAAAAAAAGATGATTCACATTATCTTCCCCTCTCTGAAAAAGAGAGCACCTATTTGGGATCTACATTCCTATTTTTATAAGATTTTCAACTGACGGGATTCTATTTTGAACAGCCAGCCAATAAAAAATATTGATCTTAGGGATCAAGTCCTTGATCCATAACTTACCCCAATACTCTTTTTGAAAATATTTCTTGAAGTGTAAGCTATAGGTAAATTTAACAGAATAGTTTCCAGAGTCATCCTCTTTCCAAATGGTGGAATACTCCTTAGTTTGGAAGATGGGGATGTGGAATTCCTTGAGTTTCTTATTGAGATGTTGAAAAGGTTTTATATCACCATCATAATCATGAGGAGGTTCTATGGTTTCCCATTGGACCTTATCATCATAACTCCAAAAATATCTTATCCAGATTTTACCATTCTCCTCATAGAATTGAGCAAACTACCTCCATATATCCTGATTTGCTAAAGGGGAATATTCAATCCAACTATACCACAAAAATCTGATCATGTTCCCCTTTCCAATCTCCCATAAGGATCCCTTTGAGAGGATATAATTCAATTCCAACAGAGAATTCCAGAAGAAGGATCCTCTAGGGAGATTTTCATGAAAGAAGAACGAGTCAATTCTGCCTAAATTCTACAGGTATTTCTTTTTTATTATATCAATCCACAGTCCTTCCTCTCTAGCAATTCTATAGCTAACTTTATCAACCAAAGATTTGTTCATGATAGGTATACTTTTCAAACCCAGACCGCCACACATTTTTGGCCTAATAACCTTCTCCCAGAACATTATAGGGAATTTAAACTTTTTCAGAGAAATCTCTTCTAAATTTTTTCCAAAGCGTTAATTATTTTGGCTGGGAGTTTAAAGAGAGACATAATGTAAATGGGGACACCTTGAAGAGAGCTCATAAGGAGTTGAATCTTTCCATCTTGTGAGAGAAGGAGACCTTTCCAGGAGAACATTTTCTTGTAAACTCTTTCCAACAGGGCATTCCAAACAGAGATGTTAGGCCTTTTTTAGATAAGAGACATTCCTAAGTAAGAGTTTGGAAAACACTTGATTTTGCAACCTAGAATGTGAGATAACATTAATTTCACTTGTTTTTCGACATTAATAAAGTAAACAACACTTTTGATAAAATTGACCCTCTGCCCCAAGACCAACTCATAGTCCTTGAGAGAAATTTTTAAGTTGGTGGCTTCTTGGAAAGAGGCCTTTCCCATCAAAAATTTATCATCAACAAATTGGTTGAGTTAGATCGGAGGGAGATTATTATAAATCTTGATTCCCTAAATACTCCTAGAAAGAAAATCCTGCTTACAAATTCTACACAAAGATTCAGCCATTATAACATAGAGGAAAGGAGATAGGGGGTCACCTTGTCTCAAGCCTCTACCAGCTTTGAAGAATCCCTCCGGGTTGCCATTAACCAAGACTAAATAACTAGCAGTAGATATGCAGGTCATAATCATTCTAACCAGAGTATTATCAAATCCCACTTTATTCAGGATGGCACCAAGGAAAGACCAAGTAATCCTTTTATAGGCCTTGTGCATATCAAACTTAACGAACATAGCCAACATATCAGAATTAAAAATGGAGTGGATGGCTTCCTGAATCACCACAATACTGTCAGTAATCTGCCTACTCGGGAAAAAAGTACCTTGATTTTTAGAGATAAAACGGGAGAGGACCAATCTGTTTCTGCCAGCTAAGATTTTAGTCAAGATTTTATAACTCGTGTTACAAAGACTGATTGGTATAAAATCTTTGACTTCATTATCCCCTGCAATTTTTGAAATAAGGACCAAGAAAGTATTATTAAGTTGGCTGAGAAGCTTCCCATTATTGAAGAAATATTGGACCATTTCAATGACTTCTTTCTTTATCAGCTCCCAAAATTTCTGGTAAAAGAAAACCTGAAAACCATCAGGCCCAGGTGACTTGTCAGGTTCCACATCAAAGACCACAAATCTGATTTCCTCCTCAGAAGGGATCCTTAAGAGCTCATGATTTTCTTTAGGGGAGATGAATTTCTGGAATAGGTTCAGGATATTGTTTTGATTCTTCTCCTCAATCCCCTAACCATGCTGAAAAATATCCTTGAAATAGTTTATGATGACTTGATTTATTTCCGTGCTCTCCAAAAGGATCTCAAAATTTTCATTCTTAAGTTCATTTATCTTGAGGAGGTTTTCCTGAGAGGTGGCTGAGAAGTGGAAGAAATTGGTATTCTTGTCCCCCTCCCTAAGACATTTCACCCTCAACTTCTGCTTCCAATAGACTTCTTCCTTAGCCAAGATGTCATTAAAATCAACCAATAGATTTTGTTCCTGCTCCTTAAGAACCGTATTAAGACCATCACGATTGATAAGTTCCTCAATATTCCTTAAATCTTTAGCCACTCTACTTTTTTCCTTTAACATATTACCAAAGACCTCTTTATTCCACTTTTTGAGACAAAATTTGAGATGCTTTAATTTGTAACTGAGTCGGTTACTAGCCACCTGAAAGACCCTGATATTCCACCACTCTTGTATTCTGTTGAAGAGGTCAGGGTGTTCTAACCAAATCTTTTGAAATCTGAAGGGTCTAGCTTTCTTGACCGGATTTAAACCTAGATTAAGGAGGGTATGGTTATGATCAGAGCCAATTCTGGGGAGAGTCTTAAGAGAGTAAAGTTGATTGATCATACAGAGATGACTTACAACAAACCTATCAAGTTTGATTTGGATAAGCTCCATCCCAACTCTCCCATTAGCCCAAGTGAACTTAGAACCTTCCAAATCCAAATCCACCAAACCATTATTGTTAAGGAAATCAGCAAGGTCCTCCACACTCTCAGTAAAGGAAGTGATGCCCCCTTTTTTTCCCATGGAGAAAGGAGGGAGCTAAAATCTCCTCCAATAATCCAGTCTTTACCTTTGAATAAATTTATGAAATTAGAGATATCTTGCCACAATTTTCTTCTTTCACTTACTAATTATGAGCATATATGTTGGAGACACGCTAGAATTTCTTTGAGGTAATATTTGTAAAACACATTGCCACATGCCCCAAAAGTGCAAGGATAGGAATACCTTGCACAATGCTGGGATCCCAAAGCGGTGACTACTCCTCTAGAGGCTCCTAATGAATTGCACCCTTCCCAAAACCTATCTTTTCAAATAGACCTTCCCACTTCTTTAAATCTTTCCATACTCATTTTAGTTACTTGAATCATGAAAATATCCGGTTTATTTTTTAATCTAAGATCCTTCGCTATTCTGTGTTTGTTGGGGTTATTCAACCCCCTAATGTTCCAAGAGAGAAGAATCATTTAACACTTCTTATTACGGGGGAACAAATTCCCCAGAGTTTTCTGAATACCTACATCCACTTCCTTTCTTGAACTTGTCTCCCTTACTTCCTTATTACTTTTCCTGCCCTTTTGGCTGGAATCTTTACCGAAGTCACCTCTTGAGCTACTACGAGTGACAATTTTGGATTTACTCATAGGTGTCTTTGGTGATCCTATCACCTCATAGGTGTCAGCTACAAAATCTGTTAGGATCCCAAACCCATTTGACATTTCTAAATCTTCTTCTTTTCTTTGTCCAAAGGAGCTCTGACCTATAGACGATACTTTCGTCCAGCGATAATCCATCAACAACTTGCAGAGAAAGTTTGTTACCTTCCATGTATTTTCTTTCCCTATCCTTGGAATCTTGGATTTCTTCTTCCAATACCTGACGTACATGCTCACCATCCTTTTCTTTAGTTTCTTTATTGGTACTTCTTTGTTCTTGAATACTAGTCCCGTATACTTCCTCTCTAGTTTTGATAAGTAGATTCAAGGGTTACTCTACTTCATCGTTTATCTCGAGAACCTCTTGTTCCTTGATTTCAATAACCCTTCCATTCTTCCCAATCCTTTTCCATTCCTTCACCTCTTTTTCAATCGCCATATTTTGAAGAATGAGTTTTACTTCAAGCTTCTTTCTTTTTTAGATCTGGACAAGAGCATTGTTCATGACCACACCAACTTGCAATTTTTGCAAGCAGAGGGGGTAGGATCATAATCAAAATGTTGCACTGAATCACCCTTTGGGGTCATAAGCTTGATATTAATTTACAAACATGACTCTTGATGCATATTCACATATAATCTGGCATGATTGAGTCTAGTTTTTGCTTTAGTAACCAGATCCAGAGAAATAGGTTCGCCCAGACTTTTCGTAATACCAAAAAGGACCTCTGGTTCCCAAAATTACAATGGTAAGCTTGGTAGGTTGAGCCATATCAAAAACTCCGTAACAACATTCCCACAAGAATTGAAAGCCAACTCCCATTTCTGAACAGTTATATGATATTTTCCAATGAACCCATGGTCCTTACTGCCAAAAATTTTGCCACATGATCCTTACTAGGCAAAATAGCTAAGAAGTACCCATTAGCGTAAACTGAGACCTCAATGGTACCACTAGCCATGCAACGTCTCCTTTCCCAACCTCTAAAATAATCTATATTTTGTCTAGAGCCCATGCATTTTGCAAAGAGTACCCCTTTCATGGAAACTTTTTTTCTAGCCAAAAAAGAGACAGGAATTTTGAGGGATAGATTACCTTTTTCTTTAACCGGTACCAGATTCTCCAAGACACCTGGATCCCAATTTTTCTCCCGCAAAAGTTCCGCCGATGTGCTTGGTCTCCCATCCTTTTCCTTGTTTCCAATGGGCTCCATGATCACGTGATCCTTCGCCAGGTTCTACTCCTATTCTCCCTGCAGATTCGGCTTTGGATATTCCAAATCGCTTTCAAATTTTGAAAACTCCCGCTCCCGCTCCCATTCCACACACACACACACACACACACACACACACACACACACACATAATCATAAATTCATGTAATTAGATACATTCTTTTACTATAAATGTGTATCTATATTCTTATAATTTGATTTACTAATTAAAATAATAATAAAAAGGTCATTTAGAGTAGAGTACGACAAGGCAAGAACTATAAAAATTTCTAACTATTCACAGGAGAATGATAATTGAAAAAATTAATAAAATTAATTATTCATTTAAAAATAATTGCAAGGAGCTGATATATCTATATATATTATCTAAGTAAAATAGTTACACACTACTTACTCTCCTTGAACAAGATAAAGTTATAACCATTTTTAAAAATAATAAATCTTAACAAGATTCATATTTCTTTTACAATGAAACAAAGCACATGTTGAGAATAATAAAACAATTTAATTTTTTTTAGATGGGTGCATCTATAATTCGTCTTATTTCAAAGTTTATATTTTACCAAAATTAAAGAAATGATTTGGTAGTTCTCTTTCACATACTTTTACCTTTGAAAATATAAATTTATCAATCAACACTCTTAGAAGAGTTTACAATTTTTAGAGATTTACAAATGAATATACAACTTCCTCTCAAGTACACAAATATTAAATCTTCCACTCAAGGTTGGAATAATTACATGAGCAAATTACAACATGAAGGCTTTTACCAAGGCCAAAATACAATTCTCCAATTTACATGTTTTCTCCCAAATGTAGCTCCAATTTAGCACTCTCCAATCTTTCACAGCAAGGATCACAATACAAAGGAAGGGGGAGTAGGAAACTCTCTCCTCTAAACCTTTAATCCATTAAGCAGAGAATCCATCCCCTTTGTTTCCCCTGAGCCCCAACCAAGGAACCATGAGGGATCTTGAGAAACTTTTGACAATTTTTCAACAAACATGGCTTCCACAAACAACATACATTTCAAAAAAATCAACATAACCAAAATGACATATTCAATAATTTTACCACTTCTCAAACAACACAAAGGTTTGAATTAAAAAAAAATGGAGCAAGGAATATGAGAAACCACCTCCTTTCCCTTTCAAGTGAAGTGGGAGTTTCACCGTAAGCCTCCAAGTGCACAAAACAAATAACACAATATCCTTATCTCTCCCTTGCAAGTATGGAACAAAATGACCATGATTTACTTTTCACTCCCCTTAGGTGAAAATCCAAATCACACTCCCACCAAATGCATGCCTTACAAAGCTCTTTTTTCCCACCCCAATGCTCCCATAAGTACATCTTTCACTCCCAAATTAAGGCATACTGCCCAACCACACAAGCACATGCACAAAAACTCAAAAAACTTAACAAACAAAATATTTCACATTAACAACCATAATAAACAAAAAAACAATGGTCGAGATCTTACCTTTCTATCAAGCTCAAGAAAATATTCACTTCACAACTATTTCACACCTCTAAGCCGATCAATTTCCCAAAAGCACTCCAATAAGCTCCTGATTTGAAAAAATGATAAAAGGAAGAAAATGAACAAGTAACCCCCATTCAATCAAAATCCATCAATAAATAGAAATGGAATAGGAGGATGATGAGGTGGCTCTATATAGGATGCCACCTCATCATTACTCTATTCCCAGATTCAAGTCAACACACCATACCCATGACAATAAATGAGCATGTAAGAACTATGATAACCCACAGGCCACACAAACTTGCACACCATGCTTTTTAAGGGAAAAAAATATTGTGACAAGAAGAAGGTGTAATTATTTTCACCCTTTTACATTCCAAAAAGGATAAATAAGTAAAAAATAATCTCCCCAACCCATATGTAGGGTTGCTATGTAAATTTAAGAGGCATGGGACAAGCTTAGCTTGTACAACGAGCCCCCAGAAAGGTCTCCCAAGTCAAAATACGAATTTTGGAGTTGGGTTGGAGTAAATCACACACAAACCATCTCAAATATCTCTTACAAAAAGGACCACCTAACCTCATAATTATCTATTTGTCACATCTCTATTCTAGCTAACCAAATAAGAAGGATTAGCTTAATTAAGACATAATTATAAATTTTAATAAAGTGACAACCATTATGAAAATTTAAATGCATAAAACACAAATAAAGAACATAAAAAAAGTAAAATAAAAGGGAAAACATATCACCCCATGGCCACACATGTGAGGTCACTCCACATGGGAAACCTCCTAACTAGGCATGCAAAAACACCACACAATAAAATTACATAAGTTGTCAAATTTTGGCCGTGTTGTTAAACACCCGAAATGCTTCCATGGTTGGTCCCCTATCCCCTTTTGATGTATTCGATATTAAAATGTCCTGCAACACAGATAAAATATTTCTCTATCCTTTTGGCTGTATTAAATACATCAAGACAATATACATATAAAATCATTAATCATTATTCGACATTAGCAATTCTATCATCTAACATCATATAATTAATTTGATTTTGGCATTCATAAAAATGATAATTCTATTCAAAACATCCAACATATTCTATGCATCCAAATACAACATATTATTACAAAGTCATATTATTGAAACTCAACATATATAACTATCTATCATTAGCATCTAGAGCATTATAAAAAAAATGTAAACCACATAATGTCAATAGTCTAAATATCTACATAGTCCATCATCCAGTGATCAAAATATAGTATTAAAATTTCTAAGTATTGGTCCAACAGTATCAACATCGAAATGAAATAGTGTAGAAGTGGAGTGGGCACTACATCCCCCTCCCCTGAGAATCAAATTCCTCCTGGAAGTCACTGGAAGAGCTGAGGAAATTGGGCTCGCAATAAAGTGGCATCCCCCCATGTGGTTAAAGTCTCATCGTACCTATCTCATTGGACTCACACCTAGTCAATATCATGGCCTCGAAGGCCCTGGGTCTTGCGCTCTATGATGCGCACGGGATCCACTGATACCAACCCTACTCTTACACCTATAATGCGGTCCAATCCAAAACATGATAGGGATCTGGAATATATCTCCTAAGTATAGAAGAATTAAATACATGATGAACGTGAGAAAAATAGGGTGGAAATGTTAGACGGTAGGCCAAAGGACTGATACGCTGTAAGATCTCGAAGGGACCCACAAAACTAGGAACCAACTTAGAGCCTTTTCCATAATGGATAGGACTGTTATGAGGCCTGACAAGAAGATACACCTTCGTGCCCACCTCCAAACTACGATCTGTCCTCCTCTAATCTACATATTTCTTTAGTCTATCCTGATCCTCTTGTAGTCTATGTCGAATCATGACAACCTACTACTCCATATCCTGTAATAATGTTAGCACAAGAGAAACCTTGTCCTCTAATCTAACCCAACTCAGTGCTATCCTGAACACCTTGCCATATAATTCCTGAAATGGATCCATACCAATTGAACTCTGAAAACTAATGTTGTAGGAAAAATCCACTAAATACAATTGCTTCTCCTACCTAGACTGATGGTCCATGACATACATCCGCAACACATCCTCTAAGATCCGATTCACTCGCTCTGTTTGTCCATATGTCTCTAGATGATAAGTTCTACTTAAGTTGATACTCATCCCAAGGACATGCTACATGGTATTCAAGAAATGAGAGGCGTATAAGGTATTACAGTCATGAAAAATATTCCGCGATATCTGATACAATTAGAAAATCTCAGCAAGGTATACTTGAGCCATTGTACTAGCTGTATAGGTGGTCTTCACCAGAAAAAAATGAGTCACTTTTGTCAATCTATCCATCATGACCATGATGAAATCATGGTGGTTTCCCTATGTCATTAGCCCTACTATGAAATACATGGAAATGGTGTCCCATTTCCACTCTGGTATGACATGCGGGTAGAGAAGGCTAGCTGGATGCTGATGCTCGGCCTTCACCCTCTAACACTCTAAAAAATGTGACAAACACTAAGCTACATATCTCTGAAGCCCTCTCCGATGCTATAGTTGTCTCAAGGTGACGTGCATCTTCTTCATCCCTGAATGGGCTGAATAAGGTACACAATAAGCCTTTTCCAAGATATCTTGTCTCAAGCCTCCATCTCTAGGTACATAGATCTGGCCTCTGTGTTTAAGAAGACCATCTTCCTATAGTGAAAATCCATCAAAATTTCCCTCAAAGGGTCTTTGAGACTCAATCTCTAATCTAGCTACAAGGTAGAAGTTTTCATGCGGAAGCCACTCCAAAATCATTCCCTCTAAATATGTAACCACAGAAGTATCCATAACCAAATGTCTCCGTCTACTTAAAGTGTCTGCAACTACATTCTCCTTCCCCTTCACATTATCTATCTCCATGTCCTACTTATAAAGAAACTACATCCAATGCCATTGATGAGTGTTAAGATTGGGTTGTGTGAAGAGGTGACAAAGACTCAAATGTCAGTCCTGAGAATGAATCTCCTTCCTAAAAGGAAATCTCTCCATCGAACCAAAGCATTCACAACTACTACAGGCTCAAGGTCATGATTCAGATAATTAAGCTCAAAATATTTGAGTTTTTGAGACTCAAAGGCTACAACACGACCTTCCTACATCAATACACCTCCTAATATGGCCAAAGAAGCATCTACACATACAAAAAAATCTCCCTGAGGATCTGACAATGCAAGAATGGGTGTTTTCGTAAGGCATTCCTTTAGTGTCTGGAAGGCCTGATCACATCTATCTGACCAAATGAACTTATTCCATTTCCATTGAAAGAAAGTGATGGGGTTCGTAACCTGAGAAAATTCATGAACAAATCTTTTTTATTACCTTGCCAACCCCATGAGACTATGCACCTCAGTCATATTGGTAGGTTCTGGCCAATCCATAATGAATCTAATATTACACCTCTCACTTAAAGAACACACACTTCTCTAGGTTCTTGTAAAGTTTCTGCTCACAAAGACATTGTAGAACCTAATGAAGCTGCTCCTTGTGCTCCTCACGCGTATGAGAGAAGATAAAAATTTCAACAAGGAACATGAGAAAAAAGTGGTCAAGGAAAGTCCTAAACACCCCATTCACCAAAATCATGAACACTATAGCGGCATTTGTCAGACTGAATGACACAATTGTAAAATCATAGTGGCTATATTTCGTATGGAAAGCTATCCTATAAATATCTGCCTCTGCAATCCTTAGTTGATGGTATCCCGACTTAACATCAATCTTACAGAGCATAATATCCCCCTTCATCTGATCAAATAAATCATCAAGGTGAGGAAGGGGGTAACAATTCTTTGATTTTTTCTTTGTTTAGTTGATGATAGTTCGCATACAACTGTAAGGATCCATCCTTCTTCACAAAAATCACCAGTGCAACCCAAGGGGATACACTAGGATGGATAAGGAATTTCTCAATAAGGCCCTCTAGTTGCAACTTGAGCTCACATAGCTTAGGTGTGGTCCTCTTATAAGGGGCACATGAGATAAGTTCCACTCATGAAACCAAATCAATGTAAAAATATATCTCACATGGGGGAGACATCCTTGGAAGATCACTAGGAAAAACATCATAAAACTCCTACAAAATGGGGTGATCATCAAATGAAGGTCTACTAGCCCCATCCTTTGACCTATCACTGACTGTAATAGTATATAATTGACAACCCTGTCACGCACACCACTTCATCTGCATAGCGTAAATAGTGCGATTAGAAATGGGTCTCTTGACTCCAGATATCAATGACTCCACACCCAAATCATCTGCACAAGATATAATCTTACTGTGAAAATCAATTCTAGCTCTGTACGTAGACAACCAATCCGTGCCAAAGATAACTCCATAAAAACCCAAGCGAAGGATACAAAGATCCAAAGTAGTGGTAAAGGGTCCTGGGTCCACTACACACTCCTTAACTAAGGAGTTTACTGATATCTTATTTCTAGAGTCCATATCGACATCCCAACTAAGGCATTGCCTAATTGCCACAAGCCTGCAACACTCTACTAAAGATGGATAAATGAAATAATGTGATGAGCCTGAGTCAAATTAAATAGTGATAAGAATACCACCAATGCTACTTGTGGTCTCTATCACCATGCCCTGGTGCTCTTCCTTGCGGTTCTTGACCGTTGCATATATCTTGTGGCTCCTAGCCATGTCACCAACTATAGGATCAGAAACAGGTTCCTTACCTTGATTAATAGGGTTCTGAGGGCACTCTTTCCCATGATTTCAATGCACACCACATCCATAACAAGTACCTGGTCCTCTCGAATGAGAAGATAGTCCTCTAAGTGGCCCAGTAGTACATGCTAAAGAACCAAATGATCCTACCATAGATCTTTGTGTGTGTTGAGGTGGATGTACTCCTACCAAATTTTATCGAGGTAGAGCCTGTGTCTTGTTGGTCCCCCTATTTGGAGGTCCCATACTACGCCCTCTCTAAGCATCATGGCACTGTGGAGGTTAAAATGGATGTCAGGTTTATTGTTGTTGCTGCACGGGAGGTGGAGGAGGCCAAAAGGAAGACTGTGCTAAAGTGTAACTACCGCGAGGAGGAGGAGCTGATCCCCTCAACATACTATCCTATAATTGTTTTATGCGGTTCCTCACTTTGTCACGATCTTGTTGAGTCTTCCCTTTATTTTCCTCTCCAATATAGGCCTTTTCCATAGCTTCTAATAATGTTTGCGGGAAATGAATGCGCACTTCCCCACACAAGTCTAAGTTCCAGCCTCGGATGAACCTGTGAACTCTGACCCACTCATCCCGCATGTAATCCACATACATAAGCAGATCTAAAAATTGTCACTCATACTCTGCCACTGTCATGGAATCATGTTGCAAGTCATGAAAGTCATTGATCCGCTGCTAAATGAACCTCCTAGATATGTATCTACTCCTGAAGCGCTCCTCGAAGAGCTCCTAAGTTACTGTCTCAGAATCCACATGGAGCTTCTACTCCTTAGTCCTCCATCAAAATCCAACTCCATCTCTTAGAATGTTGATGGCAAGATGAGTTTTCGTCTTGTTAGAATAACGACATAGCTTGAAGCATCTGCTCAAGCTAAGCAACCATGCATCTACCCTAAATCCCCATATGTCTCAAGAAAAATGAGGTGAGTGTAACTTAATTATCTCTCTGATGTGATCTACTACCATCGAATATTGGCCCCTAGGTCTCTCTTCACGATCATCTCTTGGCCTAGGGCTCCTAGACTTGTCTTTATGCCCCGTAGCTCTATCTCTGTCCTCCCGAGGAGTTGACCCAAATCTAACCAAATCCAAATGGTAGTTCTCTACCCTATGCTCCACACATTGACGTGAAGGTGCATGAGCCTCAATTGATGGCTCTTTATCCTGTCTGCTAGGTATCCCTCCTAACGATCCTTTGCGTATAGCAATATTAGCATCCTGTAGTGTCTATAATATCTAAGGTAAAATAGCTGCTACATCATGATCTAGCGGTGGTAGGTCTAGGTCCACATGTAGGAACCCCTTGTCTAGTTCTTATCTACTACGCAGAACATGGAGAGAGTTGTTTCATTCATCATCTAAGTTATTTTTTAGTTTTCTAACTTTTCTACATTTAACAAAATATCATACAATGTTGCGTGTTCTGGGTTTAGAGTTTTGCTAGGTTTATTTATTTATGTTTCATGTTTTCAAGTGTTCCAGGACTCCAAGCGTTGAACCCATAGCTCTAATACCAAGTATAATGCCCAAAATTTTATCTCACGAAACCCAAGACAAAACAAAATTTAAGATAGAAAAATTATGATTTTTTTTAAATAGTGCCAATTGTAAAGCTTAGGTTATTCCTCGGTTAACAACGACCATTTTAAACTAACAATTAAATTGTAATATTTCATCTTTAGTTAGGTTTATCACTTCATTCCTATAATCCTTAATTAATTTCATAATACGGTTCAAGGGTCATTTAATAATTTATTATGTTTTAGGGCTAAAACTAATCTGCCCCTCCATTTAAACTGTACTATTGAAATTTAATCCTCTAATTATAAATACTATTTAATTGCTAAGTGAGGGGATTTTATTTTTAATATCATTAGGTTATGGCCTCTTTATTTCTTTTTTCTAAAGTTACTAAATAAAATCATAATGAAATACCAAATTAGAGTAACTTCAACACCTCTTAAGTGACCCCATTAAAACATGACCTATGCATTCAAATGATGGTCTCATCTAGCTCCCACCTAACATTTGAAGGGAAATTTTCTAGCCATTGGATGAGATCAATATAAGTCATTGGATTTAAGGATTCCAAACACCCCTAAAAATCTCTATGGAGGTCTTTTATTCATTCATTTTACTCATTTAATCATTTTTGTTTTGCAAAATTAAGGAAAGGAGAGGAAGCCATAGAAGAGGGCAGGGAGCTTGGGATTGATACACACAATCCCCAAGTTCATTTTATTATAGTTTTCCATTATTATTCCACCCTCTCCTAGGGTTTGTTTATAAGAATCAATTTCTATTTGGTGTAAATTTATTCATTGTTGAAAAAGATTTTCTTGTATTTAACCTATTCAGGAAAATGGGCATTTTCCCCCTTTAAATAGATATGTTTTTTTGTAATATATACACTCTTTGATGAGTATATATAAATATGTGTATATATCTCCTTAAATATATAAAACTACACACACACACACACACACACACACACACACACACACACTTTGTGTGTGTATAATATATATATATGCAAATTTATTATATTCTAAAACCTGAATCTTTATTTATTTTAAATAAATTAGATATACTAATTTATATATATAATTAAGTGTGTTTACATATAAACAAAAAGAGAGGTCGTGGATAAATTTTTTTGCACAGAGTATGCATTTGAAGCTAGGCCAATTCATATTTAATAGTGGTGGTCAACATATTAAAAAGTGTATTAATATAGGTTGGGGTGGGGACCGTGCCCCCTCCTCCAACCTAATATATATATACCACTAAACATAGGCCAATCGACCCCTATAACCAAGCAACAATTTTTCTTTACTTAGCTACATCCACAATTAATATATATAAATTTAATCATAAATTCATGTAATTAGATACATCGTTTTATTATAAATGTGTATCTATATTCTTATGATTTGATTTATTTGAAATAATAAACAATAAGTCATTTAGAGTAGAGTAAGACAAGATAAGAACTATAAAAATTTCTAACTATTCATAGGAGAATGATAATTGAACAAAGTAATAACATTACTTATTCATTTAAAAACAGTTGTAAGGAGGTGATATATATATATATATATATATATATATATGCATATATACATTGACATATATATATTATATGCACATAGTATACATTTGAAGCATAGGCCAATATCATATATATATATGTGTGTGTGTCCAACATGTGTAAAAAGTGTGTGTGTAATGTAGTGTGTGTGTGTGTGTGTGTGTGTGCCCCCTCCTCCAAACCCTATATATATATATGTACTGTATGTATGTATACATACGACACACACACACACACACACAACACATTTTTCTTTACTTAGCTACATCACACATTTAATTTACATATATATATGTAAATGTAATCATAAATGTCATGTAATTAGATATATTCTATTATTATATATGCATATGTATATTCTTATGATATGATATATTTGAAATAATAAAAAATAAGTCATATACAGTACAGTAAGACAAGATAAGAACTATAAAAATGCATATCTATATATATACATATATATACATGTATATATATATATATATGTATATATATATATATATATATATATATATATATATATGTATGTATGTATGTATGTATATATATATATAAAATCTAAGTAAAATAGTTACAAACTACTTACTTTACTTCAACAATGTAAAGTGATAACCTTTTTTAACAACAATAAATCTTAACAAGATTCATATCTTTTTACAATGAAACATAGCACATGTCGAGAATAGTAAAACAACTTAATATTTTTTTAGAGGGGTGCGTCTCTAATTCGGCTTATTTCAAACTTTCTATTTTTACCAAAAATAAAGCAATGATTTGGTAGTTCTCTTTCACATACTAAGACCTTTGAAAATATAAATTTCTCAATCAACACTCTTAGAAGAGTTTACAATTTTTAGAGATTTCCAAATGAATATACAACTTCCTCTCAAGAACACAAATATACAATCTTCCACTCAAGGTGGGAATAATTACATGAACAAATTACAACATGAAGGCTTTCAGCAAGGCCAAAATATAAGTCTCCAATTTGCATGTCTTTTCCCAAATGTAGCTCCAATTTAGCACTCTCCAATCTTTCACAGCAAGGATCACAATACAAAGGAAGGGGGAGTAGGAAACACTCTCCTCCCAACCTTTAATCCATTAAGAGGATATTCCATCCCCTTATTCGCCCCCTAGCCCCAACAAAGGAACCATGAGGGATCTTGAAATTTTTTTGACAAGTTTTAAAAAAACATGGCTTCCACAAACAACATACATTTCAAAAAAATTCAACAAAACCAAAATGACATATTCAACAAGTTTACCACTTCTCAAACAACAAATTTTTTTTAAATCAAACCAAATGGAGAAAGGAATATGTGAAACCACCTCATTTTTCCTCCCAAGTGAAGTGTGAGTTCCACCCTAAGCCTTAAAGTGCACAAAACATACATCACAATATCCTTATCTCTTTCTTGCAAGTATGCAACAAAATGACCATGATTTCCTTTTCACTTCCCATAGGTAAAATTCCAAATCACACTACCACAAAATGCATGTCTCAAAAAACTCCCTTTTCCCTTCTCTATGGTCCTATAGGTCCTTCTCCCACACCAAACTGAAGGCATACTACCTAACCTCACACAAGCACATGCACAAAAACTCAAACAACTTAACAAAAAAAACATTTTACATAAAAAAACATAATAAATAACAATGGTGAAGAGTCTACCTCTCCATCAAGCTCTAAGAAAGCTTCACTTCACTACTCTTTCACACCTCTAAGACAAGAAATTTCCCAAAATCACTCTAACAAGTTCCCAAATTGTAAAAATGAAAAAGGTAGAAAATGAACATGTAACCCCCCTGATTTAATAAAAATCCATCAATAAATAGAAATGGAATGTGAGGATAATGAGGTGGATCCATGTAGGACTCCACTTCATCATTCGTCCATTCCCACACTCAAGTCAACACACCATTCCCATGATAATAAATGAGCATGTAAGAACTATCATGATCCACATGGCACACAAACATGCACACCATGCCTTCTAAGGGAAAAATTTATTGTGATAAGAAGAAGGTACAATTATTTTCACCCTTTTACACTCCAAAAAGGATAAATAAGTAAAAAAAACCTCCACAATCCATAGGTAGGGTTTTTGGGTAAATTTAATAGGCATAGGACAAGCTTAGCTTGTCTCAAACACCTCCAAAGAGGCCTCCCAATTAAAAATCCGAATTTTGATGTTGGGGTGGAGTAAATCACACACAAACCATCACAAATCTCATCTACAACAAGGGTCACACAACCTAGTAGTTATCTATTTGTCACATCTCTATTCTAGTTAACCAAACAAGAAGGATTAACTTAATTAAGACACAATTATAAATTTTAATAAAGTGACAACCATTACCAAACTTTAAATGCATAAAAAATAAATAAAGCACATATTAAAAATCAAAGTAAAGGGAAAACATATCACCCCATGGCGACACATGTGAGGTCACCCCTCATGGGAAACCTCCTAACTAGGGATGCAAAAACACCACACTATAACATTACATAAGTTTTCAAATTTTGGCGGTGTTTGTCAACACCCAACATCCTTCCGTGGTTGGTCCCCTATCCCCTTTCGATGTATGTGATATAATGTCGTACAACACAAACAAAATACCTCTCTGGCCTTTTGGTCATATTAACAACATTGGCACAATATAAATATAAAATAAATAATCATCATTCGACATTAGTAATTCTTTTAGCTAGCATCATAAAATTAATTTTATTTTGGAATTCATAAAAAACATAATTTTATTCAAAACATCCAACATATGTTATGCATCCAAATACGACATGTTAGTACAAAATCATAATATCACAGCTCAACATACATAGCTGTCTATCATCACCATCTAGTGCATCATAGTAAAAATGTGAACCAAATAATGTCAATAGTCTAAATATCTACATAGTCCATCATACACTGATCAAAATATAATACTCAATTGTCTAAGTATCGGTCCAACAATATCAACACCAAAATGAAATAGTTTCAAAGAGGAGTGGGAACTACACAATTGTTCATGTATCAATCAAACATAGTTAGGGTAGAATCGTAGCTTATTGAGTTAACCACTTCTTTTCTATTGTGGTGGGCCACACAAGCTTATGATGCGATGTCCATGCCTAGTTGGCACCACATAATCTTATATCAGTTTGAAAATACCAAGTTTTTTATGCACAAGTATATGAGAGCAATACAATCTTATAGTTAGTGATCCAAATCTAGTTCAAATTGTGTATAAATCTAGGAGAGACAATCAATCCTAGGTGTTATCATTAAAATATACAAGAGCCACACAAGCTTAATAAATGTTGTGAGTCTTCAAGAACCTTTATTATTTATCAACATCATTTGATGTAGAATTCTGAATTCAAGACGTCTCACTTTGTATGGGTCAATTTAGACTTGATTCTATCTTAATGGGTAGCATATAATTATACTCGACAATTCACAAGGGTGGGATGATTTCCTATATAAATACAGACAACCATAAAAGTAAGTTACCGGATCCAATTACAAATGAAAATTTTTAAATTTTTTGAGTTACTGAACATTTCGTCAATGACATAGATTATGTAAATGAGTTTGTGGATATAATTTAGGCCATATAATGGGTGATTTATCTTTCTTGATGTGATATTGCGAGTCGATGATAATTTTTCCATGTTTATGTGTTATTATATTATTCTTTTTATTAACTCTTAAGATTGTGTTATTGAATTCTACAAATAATTGAGATCCCTGACTGCACATGAATCATTTAATATTAGATAAAATTTTAATCTCCTTGTGAGTGAGGCATAACTATTGTTGAGGTTTTCTACATTTGTGAGTGTGAGTATATGATAATTGTGGACATTTAAAAAAAATAAGTTGGGTAGAAGATGTAAGGACATGAAGTGATCATTATTGATTTTCCAAATTTACAAGTGTGGGTAGAAAATAATTTTACGCATCATCCAGAATATTTATTGTGTAGCTTTGAATATACTCAAGATTTTGGATCGCTTACCCTTCCGGAAACAGTAAAGGTGGATTAGAGATGAAATTTTAGGAGAGGTCAAGTAGACGAATATAAGCTTCATGACATGGTTGAATTCATAAGGAAAATGGAGGCCCATTTAGAGGACATGTTAAATGCATAATATAAATGAATCATGGTGAATGATGCCATTGAAATGATGAAAAATCCAAAAAGAAAACGGTGCAATCGAGAGAGAAAGGAGATAAACCAAACACCAAAGGTCTAGTTGGAAGGCTCATATGTGATATTGTAAAAATGGGGAATAAGCCTAGAATGGATAACCGAATTTATAGAAAATTATTGGAATTTAAAGAGCTCATTTATTGTATAATGAACCTAGATAAGTATTATAATCATGAAGATATGGATTTATATTAGTAGATTAAATTTTACTTACATAAAAATTCATAGTCATGAATCTCTTTGGTGGGAGAATGTATAGATGGAGAGGGTACAGAGTTGGAAAACAAATATCAAGACATAATAAATTATTGGTGGAACATCGTAAATCATGTTATTTCGCTTGAATTATCAACTCATGTTTTTCAGGAGGTTACAAAATTATGATATAAGGAAGATTATGTAAAGGAATATAATGAGTAATTTTATAGACTTACCATTTGAGAGGGTACTTTGGAGGATGATCTAGAGAAAATATTTTGGTGTGTGAATGGATTGCATCTCTCTATCTATGATGAGTTTAGAAAGATGCAATCTTGATCCATGGAGAAGGCCAATAAATACACAATGAGAATATAATAGAATTTGCATGGCAAAATTAAAGTGTGATGTGATAGAAAGGAAATTTAATTTAAGGTTTTTAATAAGGTGACGATAATGATAATTAAGTGCTAGAGGTAAAGGTTGGTAATTCCTCATGTAGTGAAGATGTGCAAAGTGGAAAAATATTTTTCCTGGAGGAAGATATCGGTTCTAAAGCACATATTATAGGTGCATAAAGTAAAAAAATAGAGTTTTTAGTGCCCACAAATATAAAATGATGGAAAAATAAAATATGGTAATACGAGTGCCCATATTGCAAGAAAATTAAAAGAGTGATGCATATGTAGATTATAGTGAATAACCAACCATATAAGAATTCTTGATGATGAAGTTCATTTTGTTGAAGACAACAAAGAAATAATTTTTCCTATCTCATAGGAAGAATATATTTGGGACCATTTAAAAGGTTAGAGGAAATGTTTGTAAATTTATAGTCAATAGAGAAAACACCAAAAAATTTATGACACATGAGATCGTAGAAAAATTAGGGTTGGATTGGCTTGTACACCATAACAGAGAAATGAGTGGAAAATGACATTCATAAGTAACATGTGAATAACCTCTGATTCTCTTTGGATTGATAAATTTACCAAGTTTTGATTCCATCTATAAGTAATTTTTTGAATTTGTACCTAGATAAAATTACGATATCCATGATCATCCATACTATGTCGAGCCCTAATGCTGCTATGCCAAGCCCTAATCTAAGCCCTAATCTGGAAAATATTTCCAACCCTAAGCAAAATTATGTAATCCCTACTGTGAAGAGTGTTGGTGATGACGTTGGTGAACCTTCTGATTGTGATGATGAAACTAATCTGCGTGGATCTAGTGTGAGGTTTGAACTTCTCACGACACCTCCTTTTTTCCTTTAGTTTTCTCACCGACGGAGATGTAGGACGTCCACCTAGTGGGTTTGGAGCATGTCTCGATTGTGATAGTGGCGTTGGAGGGCCTGACATGGTTGGCCATGGTTTGAACCCCTCCCTTATTTCTACTAGTGTGGCCCACGACCATACGAGTGATGTGGGAGTTTCTGGTGCTTCTCTCGGGGCGGCGATGACGTTCATTCATCCTCAACTCTCGTTTCTACCAAATCTATCTCTCATGTGAGAACTTGGACTCTGTTTTGGTTCTTGAATGGGTGGTATGATAAGATCACCCCTTTGTGCCTGTGACTACCCCTCCTTCCTATACTGTTACGACTACGAGACAAAAAGGTAAACCCCTCAAGGTTGAAAATAGATCACCTTGTTTATCTTTGGTGCTCAGGTGATTGAAACTAAAGAAATATTTTCCAGAAAAGTTTTGATCTGCAGATTTAATGGATTTTGGCTAGGGATCCCCCAGCTACATTTATGGATCTCTTAAAAATGGTGGTCCATCATGTTAGGTAGAGAAGATATTTATCCCTGTGTCAAAGGCATTTTTATTGTGTTTTTTAACTTTTTAACCTGTTTAAAAATATAAATAAAAACAATTCTATGCTTTGGGAACATAAGAATCACCTCCTCCTCATGAAATATTTGTTTCCTTCCTTCAATCCTCTCATTGAAACATTCCATGTTAATCCTAAATGGATCCATTTTCCCCACCTTCTCCTACAATTTTGGGGGGAGGAGAGCCTGATTTTGATTGGAAATTATTTGGGGAAATGTTTGGACATTGATACCAAAACTGAATTGTATACTCATTCCAAATATGCTTGCCTTTTGGTAGATCTGGAAACATTTTTTGATCTACTGACCTCTATGGAATTAAGGGTGTTAGATTAGATTTGGTCCCAACTTCTGACTATGAAGGGCTGCCCTTAAGATGTAGAAAATGCTTTCACCTAGGTCACTTAACTTCATACTATAAGTGTAGGAAACACAAGGTGAATGGGAAATTTTCTTGGTGGAAGAATGCTCAGCTTAATATGTTGGTTATGGAAAATGATACTAATTATTCCTCAAAGGATTCATAAAATTATGAAGATGAGAATCAAATTCCTATTAGGACTCCTATTCCCACTCCTGCTTTGGTGAGAGATGGGTCGATTTCTTCTTAGCTTATTATGGATAAGTCATTTCCAACAAGAACGACCTGTAATTTCATCAAAAAAGGAATATTGATGAAGGACTAAAATATTGGCAAAAATAAGATCTTGGAGGTCATGTTCCCTATCCATTCAAATGAAAACAAAAACCCTAATAAGAGTGAGGATTGGATAGTTTTGAATAGAAAAAATAGATTTAAGAATCTCACTGCTCCTCTTAAGATGAACTTAAGATCCGATGGACTAGTTCAACTTGGGTAATACTTTCCTTACGTTTGGTTAGGGTTGTTCTTAAGGGATTTACAATTCTCTTCGAGGTTAGTCAAGTATGTTTGACTTGCTTCTTTGGTGGTTCTTTTTATTTTTTGTTCTTTCATAGCCTAGGTTTTTTAATGGTGTATTCGGGGGTCTTGGTTTTTTGGTCTTTGACTAAGCTTCGCTTTGTACCTTTTTGTTCCCTGATGCCTATCTTTCAGTTGTATAGGGTTCATGATCCCTTCAAAATCATATTTGTTTCATTATGGTTTTTTTGGCCTTGCTTCATTTCTTGTATATGGTTTTTTGGTCCCTTAAAAACAAAATCATTACTACCCTTATTTTTTTGTATGATATCCAGATGGATGACAGAAAAATCACATATATTTTGTTGTATAGAAATTATAGGAAGAGAAATTATTGATCAAATCAAAGAAGTGCAATTTCTTATAGGAGGATATTTTTTATTTAGTTTTATTGGTTTATCATGTAGGTATGAATATGGTTCGTAAAAAGGTGTAATTTATAATAGAATGGTAATTTTTCAAGATTACAAGTGAGGCTTAAAGATTCCATGGTTTAACAAGTTTTTATTTCCTATTCATCTCAAAATTTGGTGGAAATTATATACATATCAAAACATCTATGAGAGGAAACAAGAATAATTTTCTATTGATCTAGGATGAGGAGTGTTCAATTATGAATATTTGAATGAGAAGGTGATTAAATAGACAATATTAGTGCTTCCTATTTTTTTGAATTTGTTCTAGATATATGTTGATGCTAGTGACATGATTATTAGCATAGTGTCGAGTCAATAGGGAATACCCATAGCATATTATAGTGAGTTGTATTCTATGAAGAAGAAGTACAATTTTTTTGGACCAATAGCTCTATGAAATTTTATAGGTTCTCATGAAGTCGAAGCATTACCTGTTGTGAAAAGATTTATTTTTTCATTAACCATAAAGTGTTCTAATCCATAAACGATCTTGAGGAAGGTTGAATCTAAGATTTTTGAAGTGGGTGTAGTACCTATAGGGTTAATGTACTACCCACTTCCCTTAGACAATTATTACTTTTGAATTTCATTACAATTTGTTATGCATGGATATTACTATATCATTTTGACTTAGCATGATGATTAGATGATAGAGATACTTGGAATATTGTTGGATTTTGATTCATAGTATGAAGTGTGTGGATTCTTAGAGACATTTTATATGGATGATGATGTGTTTTTTACATAGTATATATTTCTGACATTTGATGTTTTCTTCATATTGAGTAGACCTTAACAGTTGAAATAATCTTGTGATCCTATTGATATTGATGAAATGTAGAATTGAGATGTTGTTAGGAATTGAAAATAATAACGTTACTTGCCTAGATGATTTTGGATTTATATTTATATATTTTATCTTGGATGTTTTGATGCGGTCATGAGGATGAAGTAGGTATTATGCATTTTATAGGTAAACATATCACAACAATCAACGGGGGATTAGAAACCAACCACATCGGAACGCTAGATGGATTCAATAATGGTCACCATGGAAACTTATGTTATGTTGTTATGTGTGTTTGAATTGTTGTAATGGGGTTTCCCATGGGGGGATTACCTCCAATTTTGACCAAGGGGGATTGTGTGTTATTATTTTATATTCCTTTATTTAATTTTAGTATGTGATTTTATAGTGATGTATTTTCATTTTATTAATTATTTAAATTGTGTCTAGATTAGTAAATTAATCATGTTACTAAATTAATTATGGATGGGACAAAAAAATTCATATATTAGATTAGATGGTTGTTTGGGTTATGTGTTGTAAGTTGAGTCTTTGTGACCTTGAGTGTTGTACACTCTACCTCGTCTTGGAAATTCGGATTTGGCCTTAAGGGCTAATTTTGGAGGCTCGTGGGAGAAATTAAACGTGTCTCACACCTCTTAAATTACTATACCAACCCTACCTATGGATTTGGGGATAAAAAATAGACCCTATTATGTGTTTTGTAAGACAAAAGTTTCATTTATTGCACTTTTCTTACATAGTTTTTAAATTTAATCCTTAGGGGGTGTGGGTTTGGATTGTGTGTGTAAGGGGTTTGTCATTCCTCTCAGCCACCAATTTATTGTGCATTGGGGTTGAGGTTTGACTTGTGAGGTGGAGTTGACAATAAGTGATGTGGAATCCTACATGGAACCTCCTCACCCTTCTCTCTCCCTTTTCTATTTATGCTAGTTCTTTTGTTTGTTTGGTGGTTACCTCATTTCGTTTGTGTGCACTTGTATTTTGGAGTGCTTGTGGATTTTTTTTATCTTTTTGGTGTTGGAGTGGGATTGAAAGAGCTTGGTGTGTGAATCTTGGATCAAACTCTGCCATGGAAAGGTAGGAGCTACACTCTTGTTTACATGCTTTCTTTTATTTGTGTATGTGTTTGTTATTGAATGTTTTGGTATGCTTGTTGGGTTATTGGGTAGATTTACTATTTGTGGTGTAGGAGAGGGCTATGGAGATATTATATGTAGGGAGAAAAAAGAGTTTATTTCATGTTTTGGAGGGATTTATGTTGGGTGCCCCACATTGGACAAGAAAATGCTTGCATTTATTACATGGTTTTTATGAGGGAGACATAAGAGATAATAGGGAGACATAAGAGGATGTGGGAGGCATAAGAGGATCTTTAGGGAGGCATAAGAGTTGTGTAGGGGTTTTAAGATGTATTTTGGAGGGTTTTAAGGTGGGCACCTAATTCCCATTGGGAGGCATAAGTGATCTCCCCATAGATCCTTGCTCCATTGGCTTTGCATTGTGAAGCCTTGTATATTTTGTTAGTTTCCTTAATTTGATTGTAGTTTGTGTTGATTATGTTCTACTATGGTTGTGAAATATTTGTATTGTGATGTGAAAGATTTGTATTGTTTCCATGAGTTGGATTCATATTTTATTTCATTGTGATTGGGGATCGGGGGCCAATGAGGAGGATATATTCTTCTCCTCATTGGATTTTTGGTTGGGTGGAGAGTGTTTCCTCTCCCCCATATTGGTTGTTGTGATCAAGTGAATACATGATGGAGCTCTTGTTGGTGATGTGAAAATTGGAGCAATTTGTTGATGTCCAAAAATAAATCCTTCATTGTGAGAAAACCTTCTTGTTATTCCCACTTGAGTTGGAAGACTTATAGTATTATATATATATATATATATATATATGTTGCATTGTAAGTTTCATTTACCAAGTTGTATTATTATTTTGAAGGAAGCTCATTGAGGAATTGTATAATTTTCTTTCTCCTCAAATTGTAGTATGTAAAGAAATGAATCAAAATGGAAATCATGTTTAAAAGTTTAGTTATAATTTGTATTGTGAGAAAGTAAGTTCTTTATATTAAAATAAATGAGCTATGCTCAAGAAAAAGAAATTCATTATCATTGTTGAAGTTATAGTATCGTGAAAAGGAAAGAAAGAACATAGAATTTGTAAAATACTAATAGTGCATGCTTGGAAACCTTGAATGTGGATCAAATTTGTTGGTGGTTATTTGAACAAATGGTTGTAGTGGAAATGGAAAGATACAATAAATTTTAAGAAAATTATTATGTTCAAATAATGCATGTTGTAGTAAGGTAAAACAACAACATTAGAAGTAGATTTAATTTCATTTCTACTTTTGGACTTGAAAGAAAATTTGTTGAACAAAATGAAAATGATCTTGTAGTTTTTGTTGTTACTATTAAAATAGGAAATGCTTTAAAATTAGTAATTTTACTATGGAATGTATATATCGATTAAACCCTTCAGCTGGAAACTTTAGGAACATAAATTTAAGTTCGGGATGAATTTTAAAACACTCTAGTGACTTTTTTAAAAACAAATCTCAGATTTGAAGGTTCTATTTCTAAGGAATAGATTCACCAACCTATGCAGATTGGTGGTCTCGTAACCACCGCTTAGGAAAGGTGGCAGTTCATGAATCATTCCCTAGGTAGGGTGGCGGTCCTATAACCGCCGACCTGCTTTGGGTGGCTTGTGCAAATTTCAACTTGGTTTAGCTAAAATTTAAGCTTGTAAAAATTAAAGAGGAAACCTCTAGCAAGCAAATGAAGGTAAAATTTCATTGTCCAAAGTAAGTAGATCTTCAAATGGGTAATTAAAGGTGCTCAATCTCATACATATTAATGGAGTTAGGGTTTGGCCCAAATAAGGAAATCAAAATAAAAATAATTTTGTAACAACTCCAGATTTAGAGTGGAAACCTCTAATATTTTTAATGGGAGACACTATACCCATAAACCTTTAATCTAAATCTAAACTAAGCTAGTTTTCTATAAATTCATCCATAGTTCCTCCTTTCTTACTGCCATGGCTTCCATTTCTCCAACCTACAAATTAAACAAAGGAAAAGTGACCAAATAAGAAGACTAGGGTAAATAAAAAGATTTAATAAGAATTAATAATGATATTTAGGATTAATTTGGAACCCTAGGATTTAATAGCCACAATTGAATTGATCCAAGGCTCGAGGATCAACCCTATAATTGTTTGGTAGGAATGAATATTATGGGTGTTTTAAATAAAATTAAATGTATGTGTAGATGGGTGAATGAGGCCATTTAAATACCTTGGTGTACTAATTTATTATTTTAGTTCCTAGTATGTATTAGGAAATTAATGAAATGGACATTAAAACTATTAAGATAATGGAACTAAAGTAATTGCTAGAGTGAAATCACAGCACCCCCAAATGATTCATGGATCTAATTTTCTAAGCCAAGCTCATTTGGTGTGATTGCATAAAATTAGATCATTCCCCAAGCTGTGGGACTTGCAAATGAGGATGGCCCTCTAGAGAAGGCTGGTTACTGTTCCTAATCTACCTGTCACAAGATATTCCAGTGTAGGGAAGGTAGTCTAATCCTAATATAACTTCCAAGGAGACAAGGAGAGAAAGAAAAAAAGTAAGAAAAGAGCCTATACTAAAACATTGATACACCAGAGAAGGAAAATGTTGATCATCTACCAAACTGCCATGGAACAAAGAGAGGTGAGCAATAAAAAGGATGGACAACATCATCACAAACTATAGATCATATTCACAAAGAAAATTTTCTAAAACCCCATGAACACAACTCTCAGATCTACAAGTGAAGATTCAAAACATGCACAAATACCCTGCAATGAAGAGAGGAAAGAAGAGACAACAAAAAAATGAGCATGGATGGACAAATGCATCAAAAAACATGTTTTTTATTGCTTCACAATTTGCACAGAGCATCATATACGGACAAGAGGGAAAAAAAATCACTTTTACACAGCAGGGGAGGAGGTTAAAACTCCCTTTTCGACCCTGAGGAGAGAAAAAGGGGGAGGCAAAGAAGAAAATGAACAACCTCTTAAAAAATGATGCTTTTGTTACATTATATAGCAAAATGCGAGAAGAAAAGAGAAAAAACATGGGATTTTCTCCAACCACTTTTCAAAATACATTTTAATTTTTCATCTATTGATGGGATCGATGCAAAATCTCATATTTGTATGTATCTACTTTGCAAACCAAATAAAACGACCCATACTTCATTAAATCTAGTGGTTGGAACTAGTTTTTTGTCTTTTCTACACCAAAATGGGTTTTACAAATTTCTCCCCCAAATCTTCACCAGAATACAAAATTGAAGAATCCATTATGAAGAAAGACTTTAGATATTTCCATTGGTACCAAGAATGTCAAAAATAGAGCTCTAGATCAAAAGATATGGCCTTCTAAGTTTTTCCTTAATGTTTTCGGAAAAAAATAGCTTGGGAAAATTTTGAAATTTTCTCTCGCGAATCTGCTGATGACGTGGCATCCATTGGGGTTAGCGGAGGCAGGGGCTCCTTTTTTTCCATTTTACACTTTTTGAAAAAAATTCAAACAATCTCATTTGCCTCTGGAGGTCCGCCAACCCTCATTAACTTTTTGATGTGCCACCTCAATAGTTAATTTTTGCCTTTTTGACAAAATGGAAAATTTTCACTTTTTCCTCCGATTTCCTGCCGGTCTAAGATTCCTTGGCAAAAATCTCTACCAAGCTTCATAGGTACACCTTGGGAAAAATTTTCCTTCTAACTCCGCTGAGCCATAACTCAAAAAATACAAGGAGTTAGAAAGAGCTCTTTACCTTTCTGGAAGGGGGAAGAAATTCTGTATCTGATGGAGTATTTTCTAGAAATACTTGAGTGCCTGAAATTTGTGAAATTTGGACTGAGGTACAAAATGGGAGTAAGTTAACCCAAAAGAAGAGGGATCTTATTTTGGTTAACAACTTTGGTGACTCACAGGTGTCATCTGCCTGCTAGATGAATGATTAGTGGCATTTGTTGCATCTATTGAGCATGGAGTCAAGCCTAATAACCAATTTTATGATCTAAATCTAAAAATCTAACCTATGAATCACTTGGGAACCCACTGAAAATTGGAGTTGATCTTCACTAAAATCCAACTTAAATGGACTGTTGAAGAGCAATACAACAACACCGAAAACTATATACAAGCTGAAAATCATACATGATCCAAATGGAACATGCAGAGTGTACAAAGGAACTTCTTCTGCTGAAAATAAACCTACCTACACTACTCTAACCAAGAGAAAAGGGAACTCAAACAAAACCTGCAACTGGCAGGGAGAAATAGCTTCCCTTCCTCAAAAATGGCAGCCATGCAATTGATTTGGCACTGAACATGGCTGGTTGGATGAGTGAAAAACTAACTACGGGCTGATCTTCTACCCAAATGACCAAAGTATCAACTGAAGAAAAATCCAATACCTCTTTTAGTTACTCTGCATTTGGATTAAAGAGGTATGATAGCTGATCCTTGGTACTTTTTAGCTCATCCTCATGCCCTGAAGTAGGCATGACTGGCTGTGGCTTCTCCTTTGGCTTTAATGAAGCCAAATACCTTATTGAGAAAGGTCTGGTCCGATTGATGTGCCTATTGATCTGATTTTCAACTCCAAAAATGGAGTCCTCTTGTATACCTTCTTGGATGAATGTCATGGAATAAGTGGTGAAACCCTTTTACTCTTTCTCTTCTTTATCTTGTGAAGAACATGGAAGATATAAATCTTCCAAACTTGCTTCCAAAAGGCTGCTATAAGGTACACACTACTGCAAGTGAATGTTATCCTCCATGACAATAGGTATGCATGTTTGGAAGGTGGATGAAGGAGGAGAAAACAATGTGATTTCAATTGGTTCTTCTCCATCAAAATAGTCCTCCAAATTAGACAGATAAACTGCCTCATTATTGTCCTATTGCAAATGTTCAACTTCCTCCATGGTGTTCTCTTAATCAACAACTTTTTTACCATGGTTTCTTTCATCCTCCAACATGAAGTTTAAAAGATCAAACTCTTCTCCAACGTTAGATATCGAGAGAGATGAAGTGGAAAGAAGAACTGAAGGTTCTTCTATAGCTTATTTTGTGTTCAAAGCTCTTAGACCTGCATTTTTCTCCTCCACATCTAGAATGTGCTCCTCTTCTTTTGGATTTAGACCAGCTTCTCCTTCCTCTACTGCTTGTAGACCATCTTGCTCTGGAATGACCTCTTTCTCTATCATGAATTTTTCTTAATCAAACCCTTCAATCTGGTGCTCTAGAGTACAAGTTGAGACTGCAAGATTTTCTTCAAAGCTCCTTTCCATGGTGGATTCATCAACCAAAATAGGCCCTTCACATGAAAGTGATAAATTATCAATGATGCCTTGTTCTGCTGCTATAAACTCTGATTTTGTCTCACCCATTTTCTCATTTCCAATGGGACTTTGAGCTGATTTTCCTTCTTCTTCCATAGCTGATTGTGCAACTTGAATTTGACTAACATTTTCTTCAAGTAGAGTGCCAAAATGGACACTACATTATGAGAAAACAAGTTGATATTCTTGCTCCAATTCTACTGCTACAAAATAAACCTTGGCCACGTCTGGTTCTTCAACATTTACCTCCTCTGTAGGCTAAACAAATAACGAAATTTTTGTAATCCTGAATATGAGAGCAAAGTTCACTAAAATCCTAATCATTTCTTCTTCTTTCACTTCTTCTTCTTGCTGTCCTTCATGACTAATTTTTGCAATTTCTTCTTGCCTACATGGAATTGGGAAGGCAAGAGGAGAAACATATTGGGATTCAATCATTTGTGCATTTTTTGGTGCTGGTGGGAGGGATGGAACTTCTTGTTTCTTTGGAGGGGAAGTTGTTTCTTTTTCCTCTTGTGGAGGGAATTTGGATTTGGAAGAGAAAAAAGAAGAAAAGTTGAGATAAGATGGAAGACTAAGGGATGGAGGGATGGTTTTCACAACTGGAGTAGTATTAGCTGGGTTTACAACTTGACATCGTTGAAATAGTAAAGCTTGAGATGAAGAAGAAGAAATAAAAATAACTATTGAATGACTTACCCATTGACAAGGTTGATTCATACTTTTCTCATATGCTTCTATCTCCTCAATCTATTGTGCAAGTTGTGGCAACATTTCAATTATGAAGTCCAGCTTCTCCTGAGGAATATAGTGCATTGGAAAAGGACCTTCCCATGGACAAGGAGTCCTACAACCAATTCTGAAATTCTTTATTTTAGTTGTTACTCTTGATTGCACCATGCCAATCTCCATTTTTTGGATCTTCTCCAATAGACCAACATCTTGCATTTGATTGTGTTCATTGTTTGCATACACCTACTCTTGGAAAGCTCCATATCCAAACTGATTTTGACATTGCTACTCATAGGAGTAAACACGCTCATCTTTAATCTACTCAAAATGCTAATTTGAAGGAGTTGTAAAGCACATTGGAGGTGGAATGTACTGTTGTTGCTGTGAATGTGAATTCCATGATGGAAATGAAGTCATGATTGCAAAAATTTAGGGAATAATGGAAAAGAATAAAAGATATGGAAAAAAGAGTGAATGGAAATGGATAGAAAATAGGTCTCTTACTCAGAGAATGAGTTATTTACCAGATGGAGTCGCCAGATGTGCAAACTGTTGCTTCTCAAAAGCTAGAAATTGTAACAAGTCTACATCAATCTTGTTGCAATGAAGTGAAGACCTATAACGTCCCACCAGGCATACGAAAACTGTTAGTGTGAAATCACTGCACCCCCAAATGAGTCATGGGTCTACTTTTCTAAGGCAGGCTCATTTGGTGTGATTGCATAACATTAGATCATTCCCCAAGATGTGGGACTTGCAAATGGGAATGACCCTCTAGAGAAGGTTGGTTCCTCTTCCTAATCTACCTACCACAAGTTATTCTAGTGTGGGAAAGCTAATTTAATCTTAATCTAACTTCCAAGGAGACAAGGAGAGAAAGAAAAAAAGGAAAATACACCAAAGAAGGAAAATGCTGATCATCTACCAAACTACCATGGAACAAAGAGAGGTGAGTAATAGAGAGGATGGACAATAGCATCACAGAACATAGATCAGATTCACACAGAAAATGTTCAAAAACCCCATGAACAAAGCTCCCAAATTTGTAAGTGAACATTCAAAACATGCACAGATACCCTGCAACGAAGAGATGAAAGAAGAGGCAACCAAAAAATGAGCAAGGATGAACAAATGCATCACAAAACACGTTATTTATTGTTTTAGAGTTTGCACAAATCATCATCTATATATAAGAGGCAAAAAACACCATTTTTACAGAGCAGGGGAGGAGGTTCAAACTCCCTTTTCGACCCTGGGGAGAGAAAAAGGGGAGGCAGAGAAGAAAATGAACAACCTCTTAAAAAATGATGTCTATGTTACATTATAGAGCAAAATGCAAGAAGGAAAGGGAAAAACTACGGGATTTTCTCCAACCACTTTTCAAAATGTGTTTTAATTCTTCATTTGTTGATGGGTTAAATGCAAAACTTCATATTTCCATGTATCTACTTTGCAGACCAAATAAAATGACCCATACTTCATTAAATATGGTGGTTGGAACTGGTTTTTTGTCTTTTCCACGCCAAAATGTTTCTTGTAAATTTATCCCCCAAATCTTCATCAAAATCCAAAATTGAAGACTCTATGATGAAGAAAATCTTCAGATCTTTCCATTGGTACCAAGAACATAAAAAACGTAGCTCTGGATCAAAAGATATGGCCTTCTGAGTTTTTCCATAACGTTTTCAGCAAAAAATAGCTCGGGAAAATTTTGAAATTTTCTCCCCTAAATCCACTGATGACGTGGCATCCATTGGTGTCAGTGGAGGCATGGGCTCCTTTTTTTCCATTTTATACTTTTTGACAAAAGGTCAAAAAATCTCATTTGCCTCCGAAGGTCCGCCGGCCCACATTAACTTTTTGATGTGCCAACTTAGCACTTAATTTTTACCTTTTTGACAAAAGGGAAAATTCACTTTTTCCTCCGATTCCCCACCAGTCCGATATTCCTTGACAAAAATCTCTCCCAAGCCCCATAGGTCCGCCTTGGGTAAATTTTCTATTCTAAGTCCGCTGAGCCATAACTCAAAAAATACAAGGAGTTAGAAACAGTTCTTTACCTTTCTGGAAAGGGGAAGAAATTATCTATCTGATGGAGTATTTTCCAAAAATCCTTGAGTGTCTGAAGTTTGTGAAATTTGGACTAAGGCACAAAAAGGGAGTAAGTTAACCCAAAATAAGAGGGAGCTTATTTTGGTTAACAGTAACTAAGTATACGGTTAATAATTTCGGGTATGAATGTTAATTAAGGAGGAGAAAAACAATTTTATCAAGTAAATTAAATTATAGCACCTTCCTACTTGATTATATTTAATTGACCTTAAAAATAAATTAAAAATATTTAATCATTTGACTTAGACATGGTCCATCCTTTGTGAAGTAGAGATTTTTGGTGAAAATTAATTAAATGTACACTAGGGGTTGACACCCTTGTAACCTTATATTTTAAAACAAAAACAAAAAAAAATTTGCCACAACCTTCTGGATAAGTGTTTAAGATTTAACGTGTTCCTGGAACATTGTTTTTGTGGGTGTTACAGTTATACAATTTGTTGTGGCATAGAAGAGGTAAATTCAACAAGGTTGGTGGTGCATCGAATAGTTATAATATTTTGTTGATAGAAATGAGAGTAGAGGTTTTAATTGTTGAGTCCATTAAGTGTGAGCAGAGGGGGTGTGACCGATCATTTATTCAAACATAAAATGGAGCACTTTCTTGATTCCATTTCATTCTTTTTTTTTTTTTCACTGAGAAATTGGATTCACAGATTACATGGATACATTTAAGAATTAGGTGGAGGAAAATCATAAAGAGGTATCTTTTAATTTAGAAGTATTAGTCGTTGATATTATTACATGCAGGTTTAATCTATTCCAATAAAACATGCTTTAAAGTCATGGTTGTAAACCATGAAACTCCTCTAACTATTCGGTAATAAGACTATTGTTAACAAGAAAATTTATTTGCGACTTTGCAAGAACAAGAAATCTTGTAGGATGTTTTTTTGAATCCGTGTATTTTTTTATTTTCTCGATTTCAGATTGGTGTTGTGTTTTCTTTGCTTATAATGATTACATTAAAATAACTTTTTAATGTGTTGGTTGGAAATGTGTCTGATTATTCTTATTACTTCAGTTGTTAATATTTGATCTTCGATTTCTTTATATATAGATGTGATAATATCTATTTGTTATAAGGGGCCTTGATCTTAATCAAATAATTATATTGATGTTTGTTTGTGATTCTCCCAATTTATTTAATCTTTCAAAGTGATCATGCTGAAATGTGGACATAAAATTTATTCCTTACACTCTTCTATCACATCTTATTCAAGTTTTAGCGAATAATAGATTTTGTTACTGTTGGTTGTTTTTAAAGTGAATGTCAAGTTTTTTAACTTGAATAATTCAATTATTGAGATCTTTAATTGAATTATTGACATCTTTTCTCTCAATTTGAATCTGTGTGAAAATTTGAAGTCTGTAGTATGAGAAAAAATTGACTATAATAGTATCCAATGTTTTCAATTGGTATATTTTCTTCAAATACCGATATAAATTGCATGTATTTTTTCTTTATATATGTTATCAATTTAGATATGTGATGTGTATTTATACGGGTGATGTGTTTGTATTCATATATGTTTTTTAATGTTTGTATTTAATATTATTTTTAGATGATTAATAAATATAGATAAGGAATAGAGAGATGATATGCGATGTCCGTAAGCTACGTGTTGGGTGTTATAAAATATGTATGTATTTATATTTTAATGATGTTCACAAGAAATATTTTGTTATAGATATAAATTTTTAAACACATGAACATCATGCAAGTTTATTTATTAAATAGTTTCTTAAGTAGTTGATAGGTTAGTAATTTATGGGTTTAATTTTTTTCACATTCCATGTGCCTCATAAGATGGGATAAAGGGTATATATCACACATGTACAAGAAATCTCCTCATAGACATGTGTGCAGACGTATTTGACACTCTCCTTATTTGTTTGTTTGTTGTAGTTATTTGTTTCCAAAATGAAAACACAAATCCAATCAAATGTGCTCATATCTCCTAAGACTCCTACGTGGACGTTGTGCATAAGGAACATTTAGTGTGAGGAAGAATTTTGATGAAAATAGTTCCTTGTACATGTTTTTCACCACAGAAGGACAAATATGAGTTGCAATGAAATAAAGGAGGATCTCTTTAAAAAAATTAAATTCCGTTTTCTAAGGACTAGTTTCCTTTCTAAGTTTAAGTCGAAAAAAACACATTCCAGGGGATTCGGTCTGATCTATGACCATGTGAAAGATGTGGTTCAATTTGAAATTGGAAACAAATTGATCAAAAATGGAATTCACGATCCAAATTCGATACCAAAACATGATTTTCCAAATAGGGTGAAGAAAATAAGCGCATTTAAGAAATTTGGGAGCTATAAATGAAGAGATGAAAGTCAGAGACTTGAATAATTTAGCATTTTGTATTACTTTGTAATTATTATTCAACTATGTTAAAATATATTCATGTGTATATGTTGTTTCTAGAGAGGTTTATTTTTACACACTTTCATGCTCCATTCTATTCAATAATTGTTCTTAGTTAAATTTTATTCCAAAATAACATTGAGATGGGTTTTAAAAGATGCATATATTTAGCCTGATATGCGTGCTATAACTCAATAAAATCAATAATGTGAGGAATCTCTGTATTCCAAATACTCAAAATAAGTTTGGTATACGATTAGAAAAAGTAGTTTATTTTTTGAAGATTTTCATTATTTTTGTAATTAGGAATTTTTGTGGGATAAATTAAAGTTTAGAATCATGGATGTAGCAAAAATAGTTAAGGCTTTTGAAATTAATACATTGTTTCCTTCATCGTGTTTCCATATAGGTATCTATTAAATAATGTAGGGTTCTTAGGGAAAAACATTTAGGGATTTGGATGGAGTATCTATGTATTGAATTATGTCGATATTCACTTGTAAGATTTATGTCACAAGTTATCTTTTTGAAGGTGTGTAATGAATGCCTTTTCAAACTAGTTCTTGTAGGTATTGTCTTTGGATGGACTAAGTCATCTATATTAGGTAATAATTTTAAATTTTAATTTGTAGATAGATGATTATTTAATTCGTTGTTTGATCAATTTCCTTATTGGGACATATTTATAATAAGTTTGATGCATAATTTTTTTTTCAATAGATACAAATTTTCTAGGCTATTGTATACTTTTAGAAAGTAGTTTTTCAATTCTATCAATGGAATTGACCATTTTAAACATGTGAGACTTATATTTTAACCGTGTTAAAGTATGGTCATACATGGCAGCTCAGTTTTGGGGGTTTATTATTTCTCATTATTTTTTATTTTTGTCAAGCATGGCTATGTTATTTTGTTTGGGTTGGGTTTGATGTATTGCATTTGGGGCTGCAATATATTTATGAATGAATTTTCAGGTTTGGTTCACATTCATCTTTGAATAGTTCAACATTATTTTTTGCTTTCTGTAGATGTATTTTCATTTGACATTTTCTTATTTTCTAATGTGTGTACAATTTTTTTGTTCAATTTAAGTAAAGAGATCAATGCAATAGTGTGTGAAGAACACTAACTGTTCGACTGAGTATGTTCTTCAATGTCGATGTTCAGCTAGAGTTAGCGATTTACATGTATTTATAAAGATTTAATTTTATTCAAACAATGATGTAGAAAATAGTAAGTGTGAAGATTAACTCATTTTTATTTTGTAGATAAAATTATCATTATTAAACACTTAAAACAAACCTCTCGGCCAAAATAACATAATGAAGAAAGCATAGATGCTAAAATAATGTCTTAAACACTCTTTGAACAAGTTCAAAAACTTCAAAAATGCACTAAATGTAAAAGGATCATCATTCAATAACAACACTTATACAAAATTTTAAACCATACGTAAATATTTGACACTTTACACAAAATTCTAAAATTTTAACCATAAACCATATAAACGAGCTGTGGATACTAATGTTGAATAATAAAATTGAAATGTTAAATGTGAATAAGAGTGAATTGTAAACAATAAACCATAAATCCTAAATACAAAACATAAAAACTATACATTCAATCCTTACCATGAATGCTTAATGTAAACATGATGATCCATGCTCGATGACACCATCCCAGGTACTGTAGCAGAATCAAATTTTTGACTATGAAGAACTTTTCAACCATGTTCAGAGACAGAAAAAATGTATGGATATGTCTTTCTTGTGAAATAAAGAATAACCTATGGTTTGTTGCTATAATGTTTGGTGGGATCTTCAGGATGAGTCAGAGTTGTGTATTGATAAAAATGTCCACAAGAAATTTTAACCTTTTTGAAATGATGCGGGACTCAACCTTCACAAATATGACATGGTATCTATTTGGTGTGGCAATGTGGATTGTAAACGAATCATTTCTAGACACACCGTATTAAAATACATACCAAAATATGGTTCTAAGGTTGGAAAAGGTTGAAAGAGGGATTCGCGAGAACCGATGTCGAAAAGTGATGCACCACAACGAAGTTGCACTCCGATGGTAACCTCAAGCCAACGCAATATGCAAGATTCGAAACAATGGAAAGAAGATTGCAAGTAAGAAGAATGGGTCTACTCATGCTCATAGATCAAAAAATAGGAAGTACAAATAGGGGTGCTGTGTAACCCCCATGCCTAAAACATGGAAAGAAATCAATGACGCCACTAACACATATGATGTTGACTGACGCATATGACGCCACTAGAAGAGGAGTTACAATTACAAATAAGGAATGTAACTCCTATGACGCATTGACGCAAATGACAATGTCAGATTCTATGACAAAATTTGACACTTGTCATTTGACTTCCTAAGACCTATGACTCTCGCAAGGTGAGATGACTCACCTAGGTGATGTGGACGATGACTGGAAAGTCACACACACCAACACCCCCCCTCATCGAAGCTGAGGAAGAGGTCAAGGTAAGCCAGAACAGAAAAAGAAGACTCCCCTAGACAACTAAGAAAGATGTGTCAATGGGCCCCGACAACTAAAGGCCTGATAAGGTGCCCATGTACAAACAACATCTTTCTGGAAAGAAGAAGAGGACAAGAAGGAGGACTATATAGCCTGAAGAAGATGGGCGGCTGTAACAGACCTCACCCCAAGAAGAGACCGCAAGTGAAGAAACTTCACCTCAGTGAAGGGCTAGGTAAAAATGTCTGCAACCTGATCAACTATTTGAACATAATGTATGTCGATGATGAGATCCTCTGCCTCTGGACTGAAGAAGAGCCATCCACACCGAACTATGTGCCTGCCCTTAGGAAGGACAGAAATGACGTGCTGGAAGTCCGCCCACTCCACAAAGGAAACTGAAGGCAGCAACACGAAGAACTCTGAGTCTGGTGCACTGAAGTGTGACATAGGTCTAGCGAGTGAGTGCCAAGGAACTGAAGGTAATGCCACGTGTGTAGAACTGTCAAAGTGAAGAGGAACACCCGCAAAAAGAATGTCCAAGTGATGTGAAGGGAATAGAACATCCTCCACAAAAAAAAGGGATCCACTGCTGAGGGTGGATCAATGAAGGTCTCTGGAAATGTGGAAGTGACATGATTCCCGGAAGGGGCACTCCCAACAACAGAGATGATGAACTCCTCTAAAACACCTGTAGATGGATGAGGGACCTGTAGAGCATCACAAGTGGAATCTGTGAAAATATGACTAAGGTCAGGTAGATACTCATCCCAATGAGGGGGCTCAACAAACAGAAGAGTGATGTCAGATAGGTATGAGTCATCCAATGAAGGTAGAGGAGTGAAATGGGCCTCACACACTGGAGGTGGAAAGGAGGCGGGTGTGATGACTATATGAGACTGAGAAGGGGAATGCTCGATATCTGATGAGATGTGGGAAGTGTCAACACTCTCTGGAATAGTGAGAGAAAGAGGAGAAGAGTCCTCTGTAGTACTCTCGACATCAGAACTGGATGCACAATCCTCGTCATCAGAAGTAGAACCAAGCAAGTCCGTGTCAGTGAAACTGTCATCACACAAAGAAATGGAGGAGACAACTGAATCAACAGTAGCAACAACTGTGGAAGTATGTGAAGGGTCTCCATAGAGGGACTGAAGAATGCTCCAGACATGGTGGGGTGGATCTGAGTCTGCCACGTGAACCCATTGAGATGTAGAGACATGCATCATCATGTGACCAAAAACACGGTCGCAATTGTTGAGAAAATCATTAAGATGACGATGATCAGTGGGTGCAGGAACAGGCCCAACCAAGAAATGAGAAAGACCCTTGTAGGTGAAGTAATGTTCCATAGAAGCACGCCAAGCTGAATAGTTCTCTCTCCCAGTAAGAATTGGCGGAGGCTGTAAAGCGATCCTACGACGCTCAAATCTGGAAAGAGCACCCTCCATGATGTGGAATCAAAAGAGTGCAAGATGCACAAATGCAAGACGTCGGACTCAGCCGATAATGCGTCTGCATGTAATACAACACCCAGGACAATAACAACTCCCCCAGAACAAAATTACACCCCCCGAGTTTGGCACTTTATAAATCAATGCGTTGATTACAACTAGATGTGACTGTGTTCCAAGAACCAATTTTTCACTCACCTTGCAATTAGCGTAATAACGCGCAATGGTGGAGACAACAATAAAGGTTCGTAGGGCACAACAGATCAACACTGCAAGCAAGCACAGAAAGAGAGAAGCAAGAGGGGGAAGAAAGAGATTTGTGAGAAACAACGTCTCACGTCGCACAAAAGAATCCCTTTGTTGTAAGACTGTGGCGGACGCGCTCACAAGTCCACAAAAAAAGGAATACAAAGCTCAAGAAAAAATGAGCTGAAAAAAGCAATACAAAGACACCCCCCAGAATGCGGCACTTTATAAAATTAGTGCGTTTACAAAACTAATGATCCCATCATCTAGAGTGTGAAAAAACATGCAACTTTGACTAAAGAAGTGCTCAAAACCGAGCAACGAGTCAAAAGTTATAGCAAAAACCAATTCCCGCAACTGATGAGGAAAAAGCCAATAAGCCTGAAAACGGATTAAAAAAGTGCCCTAAACACATGCAAAGGGTGTCATATGTATGCTCGTTGGAAATGGCACAGAATTTGAGGTAGGGTTTGTTTGTATTGCGAGGGGGGATTAGCCACCTGCCAATCCCGGACCTCACCCTTCGTCTTCGGCACTCGACGGAAGGTTAATAAAACAAGCCAAAAAACTTACAATGCCAATAAAATGTAATGTTTTTACCTTATACTTTTTAAAAATAATGAAACAACACGTTTTTTAAAGAGTGATAAGATAAAAAGAATGCAACCACGTTTTTTTAAGAAAAGTGAATAAAAAAACGTATTTTTAGAGAGATATTACCTGGCAGCGGACTGAGAAAGCCACGTGGGGATGAAAGGCAGGTAAAAATGGATAATGCAGTGACTGTCCACTGTAAGAAAATGCCAGAACAGTCCAAAAGATGTCAGCTGAAGGAAAAAACGCCTTGCCAGTCCAAAAAAACGCCTCAACCGTCCAGAAACACCAGAACAGCGTGCAAAAATGCAGCCAGCTGAAAGAAAACCCCTGAGGACAGGGAAAAACGGCCAGAGAAGCTGGGAAAACGCAGGAAAGGAGAGAAAAATAACTGAGGACAGTGCAAAAACGCCTGGACAGTTGAAAAAACAGCCAGAGGATAGAAAAAACGCCTCTAACAGGTTAAAAACGCCTGGACAGTTGAAAAAACAGCCAGAGGATAGAAAAAAAGCCTGAAACAGGTTAAAAACGCCTGGAAGTCATAGAAGGTTGAACGTTGAAGCTGGGGAATGCAGCAAGGCTCAAAAAAACGTGACTAGACTCCCAAAAACGTGAGAGATCAGGGAAAAACGTGAGAGGTTTTGCAAAAAACGTTTTGAGACAGCAAGGAACCACAGCGATGAGGAAGAAGCTCGGAATAGTCTGAGTATACACCGGTGAAGAAAAAACAACGATCCCAACCAGTAATCACAGGTCCACGCCAAAAAACGAGCTCTTCTTTTACCCTGCAGCTGAATCTGAACACAACCAGCAAGAAATAACCCAGAAACAACAGCCACAAAGATCTAGAAATATCCAAATATGAACTTAGCTGATAAGCAAACCAACCAAATACCTTAACTTGCAACTGCTGAAACCTCAATACGAGGTGAGCAATAATTCCAAAATGATAATCGAAAAAAGCTTGCACACGAGGAAATGAGAAGAAACCAGAAGTAATAAACAACTGAGAAACGAAGAGTGCACATTTACCGAAACCAGCTCTGATACCATGGAAGAGGGATTCGCGAGAACCGATGTCGAAAAGTGATGCACCACAACGAAGTTGCACTCCGATGGTAACCTCAAGCCAACGCAATATGCAAGATTCGAAACAATGGAAAGAAGATTGCAAGTAAGAAGAATGGGTCTACTCATGCTCATAGATCAAAAAATAGGAAGTACAAATAGGGGTGCTGTGTAACCCCCATGCCTAAACATGGAAAGAAATCAATGACGCCACTGACGCATATGACGTTGACTGACGCATATGATGCCACTAGAAGAGGAGTTACAATTCCAAATAAGGAATGTAACTCCTATGACGCATTGACGCAAATGACAATGTCAGATTCTATGACAGAATTTGACACTTGTCATTTGACTTCCTAAGACGTATGACTCTCGCAAGGCGAGATGACTCACCTAGGTGATGTGGACGATGACTGGAAAGTCACACACACCAACAAAGGTATGAGAACTTTCATGATATGTTGATAAGAATATCATATGATACTGAAGTAGAATATTCTGCATTGTGCATATATCGAAGGTTTTTGAAAGAAATAGTCATAGAACGTGATGTCGACGCATAAAAAACATGCCACACTTTTTTAAAGTTGTCATTAGTTCACCGGAGTTGAATATTTGTGAATTTTAATGTCAATCACAAGCTGTTTCACATGGTCAACATTAAATTTGAAGAGGAAAACTAGGGACCGTGTTTCTTCAATGCATGTAAGAATCATCCAAAACTATTGGAATTGATGGCATTGATTAATGCAACCAGATCATGGTCATTGAACTTGAAGAGGAAGAAAAATAATATGAAGGAAACATAGACTCTCGTTGTCATACACATATGACCACAATATATCTATGTTTATCAAATCTCTTCGGAGGATTATGATAAATTTTGTTGAATTGAGTTGTTATTGTACAAGCTATTTCATGATGTGTAGAGGAATATAGGTAGTACAAAGGAGGAATTTTTGGGAAATTAGGAGAGGATTAAGAATATGTATAGTGTGTGGCATGTGGACAGGAAAGATGAAATAAATGAACAAGAGAAAATAAAAAATAGTTATAAATTTAAAATTTAAATAAATAAAAATTATAAATTAAAAGCAAGAAAAATTATACATTAAAAAAATATCAAAGAATAAAAATTTAAATTAACTATTATTTGCATTAGTATTAGTATTACAATTATTATAAATGTTATTATTCATGAAAAACACAAAAACTAAGTAAAACAATAAAGAGTTTAAATACAAATTAGTGTATTACTGTGATAGTAAAAATAATGTATATTTTGAATCTTATTTATTGCAAATACGTGCAAACAACAATGAAACATAGAAGTTTACATTTGAATACAAGTATCATACTCACTGCAAAGTTTAATCACTATTAAAATACATTAGTTGAACAATATATTACATCAATCGACTATGAATTTCAAGTCTCTAATAAATATGAAAATTATATTGAATTTAAACTATCAATATTTACATGTTTACATAAACATGTGACATAAATGACAAGCAAAAGTTACTTCTAAATGACCACGATCTGCATACATGAACATGGTATGGATACATCTATCAATGCCATTAATTCCAAATATTCTCAATGATCCTTCATTATCCTCTTCAGATGTAATGTTGACCTTATGAAAATACCTTACGTCTGACATTCAAAATCAATAAATGTTCGGCTACAGTGAACTGATAGAAAATTTAATAGCGTGTGATTTGTTTCTTGCTCCACGACATAACTTTCTATAAATTTTTCTTAAAAAAACCTTTGATAAACACACCGTGTTAACTCTTCTTCTATATTAATTGATATTCTTGTCAGCATATCTCAATATTTCTTGAATTAAATTGTATTTGCATGTCAATATTAGATGTCATTATTATACTACCACGAGCCTATCAAATGTTAATAAATCCTAAATAATTAATTTTTGTCTAAAATTTTTAATTATATGTAAACAATTTCATAATGTTAAAAAAGAAAAATTACGTGACAAGTACATGAACAATGTTATTCTCCGACTATTTAATCATGTTTGAAATCCTCAATTATGTTGGCCACTTTAATAAACAATAATATAGATTAAATGTTCTAAATGACAAAATACATATATATTTCAGCAATATATTATCAATGAGTAATAATGTAAAACCTAGTTTTTGTTCACATTTTAATAAATGAGATTCCTCTCTCTTCCTAAGAAATAGATACACATTTTCCTTCATCCTAGAATAAATATCAAAAGAAAATGGAGGAGACATACATAATTTGTTAAGATATTTAACTCTTGATATTTTCGTGAATGTGAATCCTTACTGCTCCCTACCACCTATGTCAGTTGCTACTCTATGGAGAGTGAGTCCTTGCAACTTGTAAACTATTAAACTCCATGACATCTTCAAAGGAACTTGTCTACGATGTCCCCTTACTAGGAAAACTTGCTATTTACCCTAACATCCCCTTCCTTAATTTTGCATTGTCTCAGGGGATAAGGAGAGGAAATCTCTTAACATCTCAAACTTGTCACGTGCAAGTGACTTTGTGAAGTTATTTTCTCATTGTTCAGTTGTTGGAAAAAATTGAAGCTATATATTGTGCTTCAAGACATGTTCGCGTATGAAATGTAACTGTACCTCAATATTTTTTGTTCCTTTATGAAAACTAGATTGCAAACAAGTTTTAGCACACCTTCATTATCTACATACATGCTGGTCATTTTATCTTGTGGTATTCCAAGTCCTTCGAGTATGCGACGTAGCCTATCACTTCACATATAGCTTCTCCTGCAGAACGATACTTGGATTATGTGGAAGAGCGAGAAACAAAGTGTTTTTTCTTGCTTCCCTGTGATATTGGTCTAGATCCCATTAATAACACAAACCCTGAAGTTATGATGCCCGCTAAAAACAACCCACTTGAGACCCAAGAACAACCTAGGATTAGTTAGGAAAATTATGGAATAATTTTTCTTTTAAAAGAGTCTACAACCAAGTTACAAGACAACAGTTGTCGCAAGAAAGTTTCAAATCCAAATACTATTAATAGCTTATAGTTTTATTAATACGATAATTATAAAAGATCACAAGGTCCAAACTTAGGGTTAGATTAATCAATTAGGTTAAGAGGGTAATTTCTCACTATACCACTTTCTAATAGGCTTAAAAGATTCAACTTGATTTTTCTCAAAATTAACACACTCAAAACTTCCTAAAAACATTCCCATTAGATAGGAAATTTCCTCACCTTTCTGGTGATATAAAGAAGTCCTCCTAACTCCTCATATTTCTCAAGTTATGGGCCAGACGGACCTTGGGAGGAAAATTTTCCCAAGAGCGGGTCTGCGGGCCTGGGGAAGAAAATTTTCCCATGCTGCGGCCGGCGGAGCGGGGAGAGTTTTAGAGACATTTTCCCTTTTAGAACAAAGCGTGATCTGCCTCTCGCATGCACCCGTGAGCCTGAAGAGGACACGTGTCAACATTTCTAAACTCTGGCAGAAAATCGGGCCGTTGGAGGATTTTAAGACAATGATCCTTTTTGGCCGAAAGGTGCTATGGAATCAAATGATCCACGCCTCTGCCAATGCCCAAAGCGCCATGTGTCAAGGATTGATTGGTCCTGGGGGAAATAGACTTGTGGGAAAAATTAGAGATTTTAGAATTTAGGGTTAAAAGCGTAAAGGATTAAAATATCCCGCCTCTGACTTCCCGAACAATGCCACGTGTCACTCAATGATTGGTTGCGGCCCGTCGGGCCGTCGGAGCAATTTAGCAAAATTTGACTTTTGCGAGAAAAAGGTTTAAAGACTTAAAAATATCCGCAGCTCCACAGATGCGTCGTGAAGACACATGTCAGCCATCCATTGGATGCGGATCAGCAGGCCGGCAGGAGAATTTAGGAAATTTTTCCCAAAAAATTTCCGAAGTGCTAAGCTAAAAAGGGGATCCGCTCCTCCCCCGACGCCTTGTGACACCACGTGACAAGCAACTGATTGGCTGTGCCGAGTGGGGTGGTGGAGGAAACTTAGAAAAATTTCCCCAAATTATTTTAAAGGTTAAGTTAACTGTTGTGGGCCCGCGTGACCGCGAAAAACAACCAAAAAGGCAAAAGTGGGGCGGCGGGTCCGCGGGGGAAATTTTTCCAAAATTTCTTTTTTGAACTTAGGCGATTTTTGACAAAAAGAAAGGCTTGCGGGTCAGTGGAGTGGCGGGGGAATTCGTGCCTTTGGTATTTTTGACCAAAAAGCGCTAAGGGAAAATTCAGGCCTCGGGTCCGCCAAGGAAATTTTTCCTAATTTTTTTTTAAAAGTTAGGAATTATTTTTGATGCCAAATGAAGAAAAAATTTAGAGGGCCATAACTTTTGATTGGGAGATCATTTTTGGGAAAACGAGGACTTTTTGGAAATCTCTCGATGTCCTCTTTACACAGGAATCATTAATTTTTCATTTTGTTAATGTTTAAGGGTCAATTTCATGAAAATGATCTGCAAGCAGGCTTTTAAAAGGCAAGCTGGTAAATTTTAACTTATGAAATTTTAATCAATTGATCTTCTTCCTCTCTCAACATGTCAATTAGACATGGATAATTGTTCTTAGATGGATTTAGGATGGATTTGGAAGGTAAGTTTGTTTGATTGACTCCCAATTAAAAAAAATACAACCTTGACATCAAAAATGACAACAAAATGGTTTGAGCCTGATTTTGCTAAGTTTTTCTAAGAAATTCCTTAAGTGTTTTTGTCCAATTGAATTCATTTAGGGCATACTACTTCCATTTAATCATTTAATTTGTTATTTCATTGTTGCAGGTTCGAACTATGCATTTTGGATAAAGTATTTGCCAGTTTGAAAATACAAAACAAAGATCAAATTTTAAAGGATCTATTTGCCATTTTCATCTTTCAAGTATTAGAATTCATTCCAATTCTAATCTAATACATTTAGTTGATTCAAATCAAACTATTCAAAACCAAAATGTAATTCTGAATTTCCAATTTTACACATTTCAAAAGACAGAGTTCTGCATTTTCCTCACACTCATTTCTTCCTTTCAAACAGAGATTTCAAATACATTTCAAACTCATATTTTAAATAGAACTAGTTCCAATTGTGGAAAATAATGCAAATTTTATTCAAAAGACAAGATTTCCTTCTTTTACAACTTCTCTTTTCTGTTGATTTTCACAATACAATATACAAAATACATCTCTTTCTTTCAAAACAGAAAACAAAGTATATCTCTCCTTTACATTTCAAAATTACAACTTTCATATTCAATACAACATATTTCCATTACAAAACATATACAAGTTCATCCACTTCAAGTGGGAAAGGTTACAATAAGATTTCATTCCAACAAGGGACTGTAAAACCTTTTTTTTCTTCTTTGCTCCAGAACAACAACATGTAGATTTATCATTCTCCCAATTTTGATCACAACAAGAGTAGGGGAAAGGCAATGCTCTCCACCCAACCAAGACATCCAATGAAAAGGAGAATCCATCCTTCTTCATTGGCCCCCGAAGCCCCAACCATAATGCAATAGAAGATGTGATTCAACTCATGGAAACAAAGGCTTCCACAACACACAAGCAACATTTTCACATTTAAAACACAGTCCAAAACAGAATGTAGTTTACAACTACATTAAAGCATGACAAACAACACTGAGGCTTCATCAAGCAAGCCAAAGGAGCAAGAAACTATGGGGGATGCTACTTATGCCTCCCAAAGGGGAAATGGGTATCACCACCTGCGATTTCAAACCACCAAAATATAGTATATCAAAGCCCTGACATGCCCTTATGCCTCCCCCAAGTACCCCTTATTCCTCACATTTCCTTATGCCTCCCCAACCTCTTATGGCACCCCATAACGAGTAAAGAAATGCAAGCTATTTCTTTGTAAGGTGGAACCCAAATCCCAACTCCCTCCACACTTATACCTCCCCAAAACACTTGTGCCTCCCACAAAATGAACCCCATAGTCTTCTCCTACACCATTCCTAGGCCATCTACCCAATATCCCACAAACATGCCAAAACATTCACAACAATAACAATTTCATAAACAAAAGAAGAAGAATCATTCCAAGAGCCAAGCTCCTACCTCTCCATGATGGAGTTGTTCCATGTTCCAAAACAACAAGCTTTATCCCAATGCAAGCAATCCAAATCAGCCAAGCACAAGCATGCAACAATCTTCCAAAAAACTTCTCCAAAGCAAGAGCTCCAAAATAACAATAGAATTCACCCCAAAAGGAGTTTCCAAAAGTGAAGCCACCAAAAGGGTGTAACCCCAAAACAATTAAATGAATTCGAATATATAGAAGAGGGAAGATAGGAGGATGAGGTGGATATTTGTAGGATGCCACATCACACATCCTCAACTCCAACTCACAAGTCAACTTCAATCTCCAAGACACAATAAATAAGTAGGTGAATAATATGACAGTCTTACTTACACACTCAAATCAAGCCCATATCCCAAAGGACTAAAATTAATTTCAAGCAAGAAGTGTAATTAAAACATTCAGGCTAGACTTACAAAAATGCATAATGAAGGCTATGTTTAAACTCTCCAACCATAGGTAAGGTTGGCATGCAAATTTAAGAGGTATGGGACAAGTTTAACTTGTCCCACAAGCCTCCAAAATCAGTCTCCAAGGACAATTTCGAATTCCAAAGAAGATGAAGTGTTTCATACTCCAAATTTACTTACATATCTCTTACACATCACTTACACATTGCTTACACATATCTTACAACATTTAATACAAGATTCAACCACTCCAATAATTACTTTCTTATGACCCAATTTGATTAATTTATTTTAACAATATGATTACTCACATTATATACCACAATTTATTTAAATAAAAGGGATAAACACATCACTTAATAAACACATACAAACATCAATAAAAAGGAACCAAATAAATAAATACACATAACCCTTGGTCACGTTTAAAGGTGATCCCCCCATGGGAATCCCTAACACAATCAAACACACAAACAAATACAAGTTGCCATGGTGACCTTGTTGAATTCATCTAGAATTCCAATGTGGTTGGTCTCCAATCCCCGATCTTTGTTGTTATATTTTAACCTGCAAAACACAAATACCTCCTTCGGCCTCATGGCCATATCAGAACATCCAAAATAATATAAATAAAATTCCAAAATCATCTAGATATATGAATCACAACAACATCCAAGCAACCAACAAGATCATTTACAATTTTACTCAACAACTATATTATCATCAAATAATTTCCATTTCTAGGTCTACTCACAATATCCAAATATCACATGTCCGAACAACATCCATAATATAACCATGTCAAACAACATATCATCATCAATATATAAAAATGTCTCTAATAATCATCATGCATCATAACTGAATCAAGGTCAACAATAATCCATGATCTAACATCTAACATCATACTATAATAAAGTCCATAATCATGTCTATAATATAATCAACAGTATCATGATCAGTATCAAAAGGTGTCAAAAGGGAAGTGGGCACTACATCCCCCTCCCCTTAGACTCGACTTCCTCCTGGAAGTCACTGGAACAAATGTGGAAACTGAACTCGTAGCAAAGTAGCATCCTCCCATGTAGCTGCAGTCTCATCATATCTGTCCCACTGCACCCAGACTTGATCAACCTCTCTGCCTCAAAGGCCCAGGGTCCTACAATCTATGATGTGAATGGGATCCACCATCATCTACCCCTGATCCTTCACCTACAATGATGTCCAATCTAACACATGAGAAGGATCTGCAACATATCTCCTAAGAACTGAAACATGAAACACATCATGTATGTGAGACAAGCTAGGTGGTAATGCTAGATGGTAGGCCAAAGGGCCGATACGCTCCAAGATCTCAAAAGGACCAAAAAATCTAGGAGCTAACTTAGAACCTTTTCCATAATGGATAGGGCTCTTATGTGGCCTGACACGAAGGAACACCTTCATGCCCACATCAAAACTACGGTCGGTCCTATGCTGATCTGCGTACTTCTTCTTCCTGTCTTGTGCCTCCTGCAGTCTCTATCTTATCAAAATCACCTACTGCTCCATGTCCTGCAACAAAGTTGGTCCAAGAGAAACCCTATCCTCTAACCTGTCCCAACTAAGAGGTGTCTTGCACTCTCTGCCATACAAATCCTGAAAAAGAGCCATGCCTATAGAACTCTGAAAACTATTATTGTAGGAAAATTCCACCAAGTACAGGTACTCCTCCCATCTAGACTGCTGATCCATCACATACATCCTGAGCATGTCCTCTAAAATATGATTCACCCACTTAGTTTGTCCATCTGTCTCGGGGTGATATGTTGTGCTGAAGTTGATTCTAGTCCTAAGGGCATACTGCATGGTAGTCCATAAATGGGAAGTATACAAAGGATCTTGGTCATAAATAATCTTCCATAGAATCCCATGCAACCTGACAATCTCATCAAGATATACCCATGCCACTGCACTAGCTATATAAGTGGTCTTTACTGGAGAAAAATGAGCCACTTTTGTCAATTTATCCACCGTGACCATGATGGCGTCGTGGTGGTATCTCAACATCGGTAGCCCAACAATGAAGTCCATGGAAATGGTGTCCCACTTCCATTCTAGTATAGCATGAGGAAAGAGAAGGCCAGCTGGATGCTGATGCTCGGCCTTCACTTTCTGGCACTCTAAATAGCATGACACAAAATGAGCCACGTCTCTGTGAAGTCCTCTCCAATGATACAACTGTCTCAAGGTGGCGTGCATCTTCTTCACCCCAGGATGGGCTGAATAGGGTGCACGATGTGCCTCTGCCAAGATGTCCTGCCTCAAGCCTCCATCTCTGGGAACATAAATCCGACCTCTGTTCCTGAGAAGGCCATCTTCCTCTAGAGAAAAACCATCAAAATTCCCTTCAAGGGGTCCCTAGGACTCGATCTCTGCTCTGGCTGCAATGTAGAAGCTGTCAAGAGGAAGCTGCTGAAGAATCCTACTCCACAAATATGTGCCCACTGAAGTGGCCATAATCACATGTCTCCATCTGCTGAGAGTGTCTACCACCACATTCTCCTTCCCTTTCACATGATCTATCTCCATATCATACTCACAAAGTAACTCCATCCAACGCCGCTGACGAGCGTTGAGATTGGGCTACGTGAAGAGGTGGCGAAGACTTAGGTGATCTGTCCTAAGTGTGAATCTCTGACCAAGCAGAAAGTGCCTCCATTGAACCAAAGTGTGCACAACTTCCGCAAGATCAAGATCATGAGTCAGATAATTAAGCTCATAATATTTGAGTTTGTGAGACTCAAAAGCCACTACTCTTCCCTCCTGCATCAACACACCTCTAAGCCCTGCTAAAGAAGCATCCGTGTAAATGAAAAACTCACCTTGTGGATCTGACACTACAAAAATAAGTGTTGTAGTGAGACATTCCTTCAGTGTCCTAAAGGCCTTCTCACACTGTCTAACCAAACAAACTTCTTCCCTTTCCACTGAAGGGAAGTGATGGGGTACGCAATCCAAGAGAAGTCCTGAACAAATCTCTTGTAGTAACCTGCTAATCCCATGAAGCTGTGCACCTCAGTCATAGTAGTGGGTGCTGGCCAATCCATGATAGCTCTAATCTTGGAAGGATCAATGGTGATACCTTCCCCAGAAATGATATGACCCAAATACTACACCTCCATCTGAAAGAATGCACACTTCTCCAAGTTCCCGTAAAGCTGCTGCTCCTGAAGACACTGAAGAACCTGGCGAAGGTGCTCCTCATGTTCCTCACATGTACGTGAGTAAATCAAAATTTCATCAAGGAAGATGAGCACGAAGTGATCTAAGAAGGTCCTAAATACCCCATTCATCAAACTCATAAACATTGCAGGGGCATTTCGTCAAACCAAAAGGTACCACTGTGAACTCATAGTGGCCATATCTCGTACGGAAGGTGGTCTTATGAATGTCTGCCTCCGAAATCCTCAGCTGATGGTAGCCTGACTTAAGGTCTATCTTAGAGAAAGCTTGTGGCTCCCTTCATCTGATCAAACAAATCATCAATGCGTGCAGAAGGGGATAATGATTCTTGATCATTACTTTGTTCAGTTCAGCGGTAATCAATACACAACCACAAAGATCCTTCCTTCTTCTTTACAAAAATAACCAGTGCATCCCAAGGGGATACACTAAGACAGATCAGGCCTTTCTCCATAAGGCCCTCAAGTTGCAACTTGATCTCGTAGAGCTCAGGGGTATTCATCGGATACGGTGCTTGTGAGATAGGCTCTGCTCCCGGAACCAGATCTATATGAAAATCAATCTCACGTGGGGGTGGTAACCCTGGTAGCTCCCCTAGAAAGACATCAAAAAAATCTCTCAAAATGGGATGGTCATCTAGTGATGGTCCACTAGACCCATCTTCTGATCGGTCACTAACTGTGACAGAAAACATCTGACAACCTCGTCGCACACACCACTTAAGCTGCATAACGGAGATGGTGTGAATAGAAACGGGTCTCCTGACCCCCGCTATCACTGCCTCAACTCCTAGATCATCTGTACAAGATATGATCTTGTGGTAACAATCCACTCTAGCTCTATGTGTAGATAACTAGTCCATGCCCAAGATGACTCCATAAGAGCCCAACGGAAGGATACAAAGATCCGAGGTAGTGGTGAAAGGTCCCAAATCCACTACACACTCCTTAACTAAGGAGTCTACAAAGATCTTGGCTCCAGAAGCCATCTCAACATCCCAACTATGACCCTGCCTAACTGCCACCAACCTACATTGCTCTACTAAAGATGGTGCAATAAAAGAATCAGAAGAACCAAAATCAAACAAAATGGAGGTAGGAATACCACCAATGTTACCTGTAGTCTCAATAACTATATTCTGATGCTCTACCTATCAGTTCTTGACCACTGCGTACATCCTATGACTACACCCCATGTCACCAAAGTAGGCTCTGAGATCTGTGCCCTTACCCTTGTTATTAGGGTTCTGTGGTCAGTCTCTCTAAAAATGTCCAGTAACACCACAACCAAAACAACCGCCTGATCCTCTCCCCTGTGTAGTAGGTCTAGGCCAGTACTCTGGAGGTCTTTGGTGTGGATCCTGATGATCCGGTTGTGGTCTGTGCTGAGGTCTTTGCTGGCAAGCTCCTACTGAGTGAGCTCTCCGGGTACCCTGTGTCCTGATGGGACCCCTAGGAGGAGGCCCCATACTCTAACCTCTCTGTGCATCAAACCTCTGTGGAGGTCTATAAGGTGGGAGGGACTGTTGTTGTTGTTGATGTTGCTACTGATGTGGTCTAAAAGATGACTGTGTTGAACCCTATCCACCATGAGGAAGAGGTAATGACCCCCTCGATCTGTTTTCCTACATCTTCTGTATCTCCTAGACTCGGTCTCTAGCTTGCTTGGTCTTTCTGTGAGTCTCCTCTACTATATAGGCCTTCTCCGTGGCCTTAGCTAATGTCTGTGGATAATGGATCTGTACTGCACCTCCAATGTCTAGATTCAAGCCCCAGATGAACCTTGTGGATCCGCACCTACTCATCCCTGCATGTAATCAACATACTGGAGTAGATCCAAAATCTACTCTCATACTCAACTACTGTAAGAGATGCCTACTGGAGGTCATGAAACTCATCTATCCTGCTGTTGTATGAACCTCTCGTGACAAATATATACTCCTGAATCGCTCCTCAAAGAGCTCCTAGGTAACTGTCTCAGAATCAACATGGAGCTTCTACTCCTCTTGTCCTCCACCATACGCCTACTCCATCCCTTAGAAGATGGATCACAACACAAGATTTTCATGTTGCTAGAACAAGGGTAGAGCTTGAAGCATCCACTCAAGCTCACCAACTAGGCCTCTACCTGAAATCCACCTATGTCACCAGAATAATGAGCTGGCCGTAGCTTTAGGATCTCCCTGATATGGTTTGCAGTGGTGGTCTGGAAACCCCTAGGCCTCTCTGCATGCTCATCCCTAAGCCTAGGGCTTTGAGACCTATCTCTGTGTCCTAAAACCCGGTCTCCCTATCCCCTCTGCGGTGACTCTACTCTAGCTGACTCCACATGGGAGTTCTCTGCTCTTTGATCATCACTGTGTTGAGAAGGTGCTCGAGCCTCATCTGATGGCTCTCTATCATGTCTAGTGGCAACGTGCTCCCACGAACCCTCTGTGTAAGGCGACATTAACATCCTAAAGTGTTAGTAAAATTTTTGGTAGGATGGTTGCTACAACATGATACGGTGGTGGAAATCGTAGGTCTATGTGAAAATACCCCTCGTCCCGTCTGTGCCTCCTGCATAGACCAAGGCAAGAGTTAGTTCTTCTTTCTAAGTTTTATTCAGTTTTTTTTCATGTTTACTAAGTATGCAATTTCAACAAGCTTGTTCTCTATATTTGAAAGTGTGCTAGGTTTAATATTGTAAGTTTAGAGTTCATGTCTCAAGTTTTCTAGTGTGCCCAAGGGTCCAAGATTTTTGAACCCATGGATTTGATACCAAGTGTGATTCCTACTAAAAACAACCCACTTAAGACCCAAGAACAACCTAGGATTAGTTAGGAAAATTATGGAATAATTTTTTTTAAAAGAGTCTACAACCAGGTTACAAGACAACAATTGTCGCAAGAAAGTTTCAAAGACAAATACTATTAATAGCTTATAGTTTTATTAATACAACAACTATAAAAGATCACAAGGTCCAAACTTAGGGTTAGATTAATCAATTAGGTTAAGAGGGTAATTTCTCACTATACCACTCTCTAACAGGATTAAAAGATTCAACTTGATATTTTCTCAAATTAATGCTCTCAAAACTTCCCAAAAACATTCTCATTAGATAGGAAATTTCCTCACCTTTCTGGTGATATAAAGAAGTCCTCCTAACTCCTCATATCTCTCAAGTTATGGGCTAGTGGACCTTGGGAGGAAAATCTTCCCAAGAGCGGGTCTGCAGGACTTGGGGAAGAAAATTTTCCCATGTGCGGGCCGGCGGAGCGGGGAGATTTTTAGCGTATTTTCCCTTTTGGAACAAAGTGTGATCTACCTCCATGTGCCCGCGAGCCTGAAGAGGACACGTGTCAGCATTTCTAAACTCTGGCGGAAAATCGGGCCGTCAGAGGATTTTAAGACAATGATCCTTTTTGGCCAAAAGGCGCTATGGAATCAAATGATCTGTGCCTCCGCCGATGCCCAAAGTTCCACATGTCAAGCGTTGATTGGTCACAAGGGAACTGGATAAGAGGGAAACTTAGAGCTTTTAGACTTTAGGGTTAAAAGCACTATGGATAAAAATTGCCAGTGCCTCTGACTTTCCGAATGATGCCACATGTCAATCATTGATTAGTTGTGGCCCGTCGGGCCGTCGAAGCAATTTAGAAAAAATTGAATTTTGTAAAAAAAATGGTTTAAGGAATTAAAAAAGCTGCGTACCACTACAGACATGTCATGAAGACATGTGTCTGCCATCCATTGGATGCGGATCAACGGTCTAGTGGGAGTATTTAGGAAATTTTTTCCAAAGATTTCCAAAGAGCTAAGCTAACAAGGGGATCTGCTCTTTCACCGCCATGCTTTATGACTGCCATGTAGCAGCACCTGACTGGTTGCAGGCTGGCGAGGTGGTAGAGGAAAATTAGAAATTTTTCCCAAATTATTTTAAAGGTCAAGTTAACTTTTTCGGGTCCACGTGGCTGTTAAAAACAACCAAAAAGGTAAAAGGAAGGTAGCGGGTCCATGGGAGATTTTTTTCAAAAATTTCTCTTTTGAACCTAGGTGATTTTTGACAAAAAGAAAGGCTTACGGGTCAGTAGAGAGGTGGGAAAATTCGTTCCTTTGGAATTTTTGATCAAAAAAGTGCTAAAGAAAAATTCTGGCCCACGGGTCTGCCAAGGAAATCTTTCCCCAATTTTTTTTTTGACAATTAGAATTATTTTTTATGCCAACTGAAGAATTTTTTTTGAAGGCCATAACTTTTGACCGGGGACTCAGTTTTGGGAAACAAAGGACTATTTGGAAAGCTCTCAAAGCCCTATTTTCCCTAGAAGCATTAATTATCTTTTTTCTAATGTTTAAGGGGTCAATTTCATGAAAATAATTTACAGGATGTAAAAAGGCAAGCTCGTAAATTTTAACTTATGAAATGTTAATTAATTGATCTTCTTCCTCTATCAATGTGTTAATAAGACGTGGTGAATTATTATCAGATGGATTTAGAATGGATTTGTAGGGTACAATTTGTTTGATTGAATCCTAATAAAAATAAAAATAAAACAACTTTGACAGCAAAAATGATAGCAAAACGGTATTTGAGCCTGATTTTGCTAAGTTTTCGAAGAAATTACTTAAGATTTTTTATTTCATCCAATTGAATTTGTTTAGGGTATACTATTTCAATTTAATAATTTAATTTGCTTATTTCATTGTTGCAAGTTTTCGAACTGTGCATTTTGGATAAGTATTTTCCAGTTTGAAAATACAAAATAGAGGTAAAATTTTAATGGATCTACTTGCCATTTTCATCTTCCAAGTATTAGAATTCATTCCAACTCTAATATAATAAATTTATTTGATTCAAATCAAACTATTCAAAACCAACATGTAATTCTGATTTCCAATTTTACACATTTCAACAAATAACGTTCTTTATTTTCCTCACACGCATTTCTTCCTTTCAAACAAAGATTTGAAATACATTTCAAACTCATATTTTAAACAACAGTAGTTCCAATCATGGAAAATAATGCAAATTTTATTCAAAAGATAATATTTCCTTCTTTTACAACTTCTCTTTTCTATTGATTTTCACAATACAATATACAAAATACATCTCTTTCTTTCAAGATAGAAAACAAAGTATATCTCTCCTTTACATTTCAAAATTACGACTTTCATATTCAATAAAACATATTTCCATTACAAAAAATATACAAGTTCATCCACTTCAAGTGGGAAAGGTTACAATAAGATTTCATTCCAATAAGGGATTGTCAAACCCCTTTTTTTCTTCTTTGCTCCAAAAAAGCAACATGTAGATTTATCATTCTCCCAATTTTGATCACAACAAGAGCAAGGGAAAGGCAACACTCTCCACCCAACAAAGACATCCAATAAAAATGAAAATACATCCTTCTTCATTGGCCCCTGAGCCCTAACCATAATACAATAGAACATGTGATTAAACTCATGGCAACAAAGGCTTCCACAACAGACAAGTAACATTTTCACATTTAAAATGCAGTCCAAAAAAAAATGTAGTTTATAAATATATTAAAGCATTTCAAACAACACTGAGGCTTCATAAAGCAAGCCAAAGGAGCAAGAAACTGTGGGGGATGCTACATATTCCTCCCAAAGGGGAACTGTGTATCACCATCTGATTTCAAACTACCAAATATTATATATCAAATCCCTGACATGCCCTTATGCCTCCCCCAAGTACCCCTTATTCGTCACATTTTCTTATGCCTCACCAACCCCTTATGGCACCCCATAACAAGTAAAGAAATGCAACCTATTTCTCTGTAAGGTGGAACCCAAATCCCAGCTCCCACCACCCTTATACCTCCCCAAAACACTTATTCCTCCCACAAAATGAACCCCATAGTCTTCTCCTACACCATTCATAGGCCATCTACCCAACATCCCACAAATATTCCAAACCATTGACAACAATAACAATTTCATAAACATAAAAGAAGCATTCCAAGAGCCAAGCTCCTACCTCTCCATGATGGAGCTTTCTAAATTCCAAAACAACATCTTTATCCCAATTCAAGCAATCCAAATCAGCCAAGCACAAGCATGCAAAAATCTTCCAAAAAACTTCTTCAAATAAAGAGCTCGAAAATGGAAACAAAATTCACCCCAAAAGGAGTTTCCAAAAGTGAAGCCACCAAAGGGTGTAACCCCAAAACAATAAAATGAACTCGAACATATAGAAGGGGGAAGAGAGGAGAATGAGGTGGATCTTTGTAGGATGCCACATCACACATCCTCAACTCTAACTCACAAGTCAAATTCAATCTCAAAGACACAATAAATAAGTAGGTGAATAATATGACAGTTTTACTTACACACTCAAATTAAGCCCATATACCAAAGGACTTAAATTAATTTCAAGCAAGAAGTGCAATTAAAAAATTCAGCTAAACTTACAAAAATGCATAATGAAGGCTAGGTTTAAACTCTCCAACCATAGGTAATGCTGGCATGCAAATTTAAGAAGTATGGGACAAGTTTAACTTGTCCCAAAAGCCTCCAAAATCAGTCTCCAAAGGAAATTTCGAATTCCAAAGAAGATGAAGTGTTTCATACTCCAAATTTACTTACATATCTCTTACACATCACTTACACATTTCTTACACATATCTTACAACATTTAATACAAGTGTCACCCACTCCAATAATTACTTTCTTGTGACCGAATTTGATTAATTAATTTTAACAATATGATTACTCACATTATATACCAAAATTTATTAAAATAAAAGGGATAAACACATCACTTAATAAACACATACAACCATCAATAAAAAGGAACCAAATAAATAAATACACATAACCTTTGGTCACATTTAGAGGTGACCCCCCCATGGGAATGCCTAACACAATCAAACACAAACAAATACAAGTCGCCATGGTGACCTTGTTGAATTCATCTAGAATTTCAATGTGGTTGGTCTCCAATCCCCCGATGTTTGTTGTCATATTTTAACCTACAAAACTAAAATACCTCCTTCAGCCTCGTGGCCATATTAGAACATCCAAATTAATATAAATTTAATTTTCATGATTATCGACATATATGTGAATCTCAAAAAATCATCAAGACAAACAACAGTATCACTCACAATTTCATCCACAACTATATTATCATCAATTAATTTCAATTTCTAGGTCTAATCCAGGGTTCATTTTAAGACACCCCTATAAAATTGTAGGTGGAAATACCTGGCGAATATCCCCGTACCCACTTTCAGCGAAAGGCGAATTTGACAATATTCCAAAACAAAATTTTTGCCTAGTTTTTCATGGCTCCATCAGTGGCATGCGACAACAAGACGGCAATAACCACTCCTAACACGCGTCAATGGAACGTCAATGGTCTAGACTAACGCGCGTCACTGGCGCGTCACCTTTGTCTGATAACGCACGATGCTGGCTCCCAATGATGCAGACACTGGCACCTAATGACGCGCGACACTGGCACCTAATGACACACGACACTGGATCGTAATGACGTGTGACACTGGTTCCTGATGACGTGCGACACTGGATCCTAATGACGCGTGACACTGTTTCCTTATGACGCACTTCAATGGCTTCTAATGACGTGTGACACTGTAGACTATTGACGTGCGTCTTTGTTTCCTACTGACGCGCGTCACTGGATTCTATTGATGCGCGTCACTTCCTCCTCTTAACGCGCGTCAATAGAATCTAGTGACGCACGTCAGTGGGAGCCAGCGACGTGCGTCAGTTGGAGCCAAAGACGCGCGTCAAGAGGAGGAAGTGACGCACGTCACAAGTCTTAGCTGATGCGTGTCAAAGGTCTTAGCTGACGCGCATCAATAGGAGCCAGTGACGCGCGTCAGTATGTGCAGGTGACGCCCTGTTTAGCTTATAAATACCCTTCCGCTGCTCATTTTCTCGTTTTCGCCTTCCCGTTCTTGAATTTTTGCAGGTCTAAATCGTTGTCAAAGATGCAAGTACAACTATAATGTCGACTTCACATGCTTCCCAATTGCAAGTTCAGCAAGAAAACCAAGAGAATCCAATTCAATCGATTCCAAGGATCCACTACAGGAATCCCTTATGCCCTCACATCCATACAGCTTTAAAGATGTCTTCAGAATATCAAAATTTGATGGATGAGTGTGAATTTATAGGGCTCGTTAATATGCCCCATTTCGAAATAGATAAGGATCTTTTGAATTAACTTCTGTCATCCTACAATTCAGAGGATGACCTTTTTTATGTGACTCTGGACGATGGCAGAATGTTCCAATTTAGTATCGAAGCAAATGACATCCATTGGTTTACGAGCCTTCTGTTCAAAAATTTATCAATTTTTACTACCAAGGAAACACTCCTGGAAGATGACAAGAAATATCTCGAATCAGCGTACGGTTTCCATGTTGATTGTAAGTATAATTCGTTTTAATTCATATTTTTTATTCTGTTTTTTATTCTGATACAATTTGCTGTTATAAATTGATAGTAATTTTCACTGTTTCACATTTGTAGCCCATGTCAATAAATCCAGGTGGGGTGTGGATACACAATCAGTTGCACACCACTTTCTTGCTGCACTTATTTCATTTTTTCAATCGAGAATTGTTTTGCAGGGTTGCCAAACAGATATACCAAATTGGGCCATTGCATACATTTGTGCCACGATCTCAAAACGAAAATTCGATTGGTGCACATATCTATCCAAAAAAATAAGAACTGACATAACAAATTCAAAACTCTTAGAAAAACCTTTCATTTATTCAACAAACTATCTCCTCGGCTTCTACTATGAAGCAATTTTAAATTTAAAAGATAAACAAATTCCTACTTGCTCTGATGAGGAGTTGCTGAAATTCTCAATTCCATTTGAAGAACAACAGGTATAAATTATTTAGTTTGTAATTGTATTTCAATTTTCGACATTAGAGTGCACAGTTATTAAAACTTAAATTTTAATGTTTTGCAAAGAAGATATCTTGAAGCCCTTCCCCGAAAAAAGGCGTTATCGAGAGGAAGAGGCCAACAACACGCTGAGGCTTCGGGGGAATCCCAATCTGAAATGGAAGCTCACTCCTCTCCAAACCCTCAACAGTTTGAACTCGTTAAACGCTAGAGAAGTAATACCTTCGCATATATTGTTTAAAAATTCCAAACTTGCATATTTATTTTTCAATTTAAATTTTGACCAAATGATTTGACAACATTTAATATTGATGAATTGCAGGGACTTTGGAACATTCTTCCCCAACTCACTCCATACAATCGCATGCATTCATATCTTCTGAACAGACACTGAGTACAACTCCTACAAGGCCACTGGTAGCACCGAGAAAAACAACCCCTCGACCACAAGGTACAGCTTCTCTATAGTACGTTTAATTTCGTAGTTTTGACTTTATGGATTGTTTTAATATTTTTTCATTTTTTTCTTGTACTTTTCAGCACATGTCAGTCATGATCAAACGACGGCACCGACACCCACTCAACAAATTCTTTTTAAAATGCCAACCAGAGGAACATCGAAAAAGAACATTGGTAAACGCATGCCTTTTGTTCCGGCCCCTAGTGGGACACTAAACCTTGCCTCCTTGTTTTGAATTCCAACTCTCTCACTTGGTGGCTCGCCCAGTGCAACGGGCATATCTGTTTTGAACAATATAAATTTAGATGAAGATTATTTGGGCATTGATAGCAATGACCCAACTGGATTTTTTGATACCCGCGAGAAGATTCAAGGCCAACAGGTATACTTCAAATTTCAATTTTAATATGCTTTACAATTTTAAAATACATTCTGATTTCAATTTATTTATCTAAATCTTGATTAATTTTTTCACAAACAGGATCAGCCCACCCAAAGGAAGAAACAAGGAGTAGTTGATCTTTGTGAAAGCCCCCATACTTCTCCAGCAAGATCGTCTTGATCAGATTCAGATAGTGAACAGTTGCCACCTTTTCCTTTGGAGAACTTAATTGGTTATGATTGTCAATCCCATTTCAGTGAGTTTATTCTTCCTCAGATCAACCAGCTTATAGAATGGGAGAGAAGGGCTAAAGTTCTTATCAATGAGATTATTAGTCGTTATGAAAATTATTGGCAACGGGATAGTTTATACGCTGCAGTCCAGAATCAACCTGCGAAGATGGATTCCTTACTTACCCAAGTAAGAAGTGGTACTGTCATGTATAACAACAACTATAAAGACAAAATTTTAGATAAGGCATTAAAAAAATTGGAAAATATTAGTGCTGAGGCCCAGGAATATTTTAACAAATGGTCCAAGGACAAGGATTTGGTAGCAATTGTAAATGCCGAAAGAGATAGAGCGGTTGTAAGTTCTATTACATTCAAACAATCATTCTTGTTAACTTGAAATTTTCATTTTTTATTAATATTTTGAATTGACATTACTCTTTTTGTGTAGTTGAAATATGAAAATTTGAAGAGTCAGGCGAAGGTTTTGCAAGTTCACTTGGAAACAGCAAAGAACAGCCTATCCGCAGCAAAAAATTTGAAGCAAAATATTGTTTTGGTTAACAAACAAAACAATACACTAAAACGGATAATTAAAGAGCATGGTCTCAACACTGAAATATTATTCAAAGCTAAAGCAGCAGCTGATCCAAATTTGCTATCGCAAGGAGATGCGACAAATCAAGAAGAAAGAATTTTAAAAAAATCTGGACAGTGCTGCAGAAGATCTAATAAGTTCAGGGGTTATTTCTAGTGTTGGGGAAAGAGGTAGAACCGTTGGGGAAGAGAGCAGAGTATAATTGGATAAAGAAAAAGAGGGTTTTGAAAATTAGAAACTTTTATTATTGGGGAACTTCAAATATTGAATTTGAAAACTTCTACTATTGAGTATTACTATGGTATTTGAATTTAATTATATGGATTTATATAAAAGTGTTTAATTTTAATTGCATTAAATGGTGATTATCATGAATTATATGTATGTTTATTGAATGATGATAATTGATAATTAATGATAGATGATGATGAAATACGATGATCAATTAAATGTGGATAATGTAAAATGTAGTGCCTAAATATCTTGTGGGACTTTAATTATCTTGAAAATTATGTTTTTGGGAAAAAATAGCAACTAAGATATTGAAACAGATCTTTAGGATTTCTCCTTAATAGACTTATAAGTTATAAGTGCATAATCTCTCATTAGAGAGGTTTGACATCCAAAATAGTCAAGACCATTTGTCAGAAAATAACGTTTTGCTGGAAACAATCGTTGATGTGGAGATTAGATTAGCCAATTACGAAATAGTTAAATTCCAGGCCATAAGAATTAGAGATTCGGAAATAATCAAGACCATGGTTTAAAAGATATGGTTTTGTTATCATGGATATTGTTTTGTGTAGAGTAGATTGAAAAGTTGCTGTAAATAGTCAAGGTTGTGGAGGCTAGATTAACCAAAGTTGAAATAACCATGTGATTAAAAGATAGATCAAGTTCATAGGTTGAAGAATCCATTCATTTTTTTATATTTGATAAGGGTGAAGAATAATTGCGGATAAGGGTCTAAGTATTTATGTAGATCCTTGAAGAAGGCACACTACATTTGCAGAATAGTTTGAAGTTAATAGAATTATCAATGTTCTAGTCAGTTTTATTACTAGAAACGATTTTTATTAGATAAAGTCTGTGTCAAGTTCCCTTGCGCATTTCATTCTTCCATTTAGATCTAATTTTTTTCTTTGGTTTAGTTTATTACATTTATGATTTCTAAAAATCCCAATATGTAGTATCAAAGTAATGCTTTGTCGGTGAACGAATTCAGCATTTTGATTTAAATAGATGTGATTAGTGTAGATTTTGAATAACTTCGTGTTAGAGGATGATCATTATAAGTCTAAAAATAGATCTATTTCTTCATGGAGAAATCTGAAGAAGTGATGGATCTATGACAAAGCAGGGAATTTTAGGAAGAGTGTCAGGACTCAGGATATGATAATGGTATGGTGATGATATGATATATGGATGATGAGGAATTTTATGTGGACTTATATTTATAATAGTATAATGTATTGTTTATCCCTGGTAAGAAATTAAATATAATTCTAAGAAATCAAGAAAGAATCATCACTGGTAAGAAATTTAACATAATTGTAAATATGATAGGGTTTAGCTTACCTCTTGCGTATTAGATTGTTGTGAAATCATCAAGTGTAACGTGCTAGATCTTTGTTTTACCTGACATTGTAGATAGAGGGGTGAGTTGCCTGACATTGTCAGTCCTGAGAAGTGCCAGCAACATATTTAAATATATAGACCAATATCTTTAAATAAATGATAACAAGAGCTGAAAAAATGTAAAGTAACAAACAATAAGATTATGTTGAAGAAGATACCTATTTAAAATTGAAATCATCACCGGTAATGTGCTAGATCTTTGTCTTAAAAAATTCAACACAAAAAATGGATTAGTAGATAGATGGGTGAGTTGCCTGACATTGTCAGTCCCGAGAAGTAACAGCTTCCTCGGACAGATGTCAACTCACGTTTTCAAAAAAAAAAGATTGTATTTAAATAAATGTAAATACGTACACCTGTAACATCTTTAATGATACCCAGAGATGAAAAAAATGAATACTAACAAACAATAAGATTAAGGGGAAAAAGATACCTCCTTAAAGTTGAAATCATCACTGCCTATGGTAATGAGCTAGATCTACGTTTCAAAAAAACCCAACACGAGAAATGGATTAGTAGATAGATGGGTGAATTGCCTGACATTTTTAGTATATAGACATGTAACATCTTTAGGAAAACCCATGGTTAACCAAACCATGAAATGTGTATAGGAGTGTCTTAGAAAACTGGATCGCTTAAAAATGCAAACTAAACAACCTGTCTTCTTAGCATCCAAGAAAAAATACAGTGCCTTCTTCAGGATTCACATCTTGAGATATTGTAAAATGTTTTGAGGAAAATGGATCAGTATCAAAATATGTTGTATAGGATTCACATCTTGAGATTCTCTTTTCAGGAGTGGTTGAATTAAATATATTTCTCTTTTTTTTTTCAAATTTTTACGGTTGTGCATATGATCATAGCTCAATAAGGTTGTTTACATATCATATTAGTTACAAGAATGAACTTGAAATCTTTGATCCTTTAGTATGAGGTATGTAAGGATATTCAGGCACAAGTATGAGGTTTGAAAGATACAATAAGGGTAAAGTGATCAAAATTGTTGTGTAACGGAAATTTTTTTTTACTTTCTTCTAATTATCATTGTTTGAGATGATGAAATACTTGGTTGACCCTTGCAATGAGTATCAAAGTATAAAATTCCTGCTACCACCTTGTTTTGTTTTGCTTTGCTGAAGATACAATGTTCAAGTGTATGTTTGAAGACAATTTTCTTGAAGCTCCCCCATTTCTATGCCTTGAATTGATTAATCATGATCTTCTTGAAGTACAATTGACAAATGAAGTCTCAAATATTGAAACAAGAGAGACAAAGAGTGCCTTACTGGTACCTCATCTCAAACTCAGTCTTAGAATATATCATGAAGTTTATTTTTGAACTTATCAAACAAGACCCTATCATCATCAAGTACAAAAGAGGTGAAAACTTCAAATTCCATTTTGGATAAGTAATCAATTATTTGGTAGTCTCAGGGTTTCTCTGTGCATAAAGAGATCCATCTAGTCACTAATCACTCCTGACGCGCGTCAATAGAACTTCAATTTTCTTGACCGACGCACATCACTGGATGCTATTGATGCACGTCACTAGATGCTATTGACGCGCGTCACTGGCGTCTATTGATACGCATCATTGGCATCTATTGACGTGCGTCACTAGTTTCTATAGACACGCGTCACTGGCTTCATTTTTCGCGCGTCACTGGTTCCTATTGACGCGCGTCACTGGTTCCTATTGACGCGCGTCACTGGAAACTATTGACGTGCATCACTGGCACATATTGACCCGCGTCACTGGGTTTTATTAACGCGCATCACTGGCTCCTACTGACGCACGTCGCTGATTTCAATTGACGCGCGTCACTAGTTTCTATTGTCGCGTGTCACTCTATCTTATTGACGCGCGTCATGCTAGGACTATTGTCGTGCGTCAGCTAAGATATTTGATGCGTGTCAATTGAAGCCATGACACCCCGATTTAGCCTATAAATACCCTTCAACCGGTCATTTTCTAGTTTTCACCTTCCCGCTCTTGAATTTTTGCTGGTCGCAATGCTTCCCAATTGCAAGTTCAGTAACAAAATCAAGAGAATCCAATTCAATCGATTTCCAAGATCAACTACAGGAATCCCTTATGCCCTCACATCCATACTATTTTAAAGATGTCTTCAGAATATAAAGATTTGATGGATGCGTGTGAATTTACAGGGCTCGTTAATATGCCCCATTTCGAAACAGATCCAGGTATTTTGAATTACCTTCTGTCATCCTACAATTCAGAGGACGGCATTTTTTATGTGCCTCTGAACGATGGCCGATCTTTTTATGTAAATCAAGTAGGGGGGAAGAATTCTGATCAATGTACTTTAATATTAACAGAGGGTGACTCAGCCAAGGCTCTTGGTGTAAGTGTTTGTGCCTTGCATCAGGGAAATTTAAATACTAAATTTAGTAGTATTGTGACATGTTTCGAAATCACTTTCCAATTTAATTTTTTGTTATTTTAGTTATCTTTATCCTATCAGGTGGCAGGAATATCTATTGTTAGTCAATATTATTATGGCGTGTTTCCTCTCAGAGGTAAGCTGCTCAATGTCAGGGAAGCTACCACTCACCAACAAATGGAGAATAAAGAGATAGTAAATATAAAAAAAATCCTTGGTCTACAGGAAGATAAAATATATGACAGCATTAAATCTTTAAGATATGGCCATCTGATGATAATGAAAGACCAGGTACATGATCTTTGTCTAGCGCTGTTTAGTTTCTGCTTAATTCTGACACATCCTTTCTAGTGAGATCCTTTTTGACTTGTCCTTTGTCTCTTAAAAGACCATGATGGCTCCCACCATCAAAGGATTGCTGATCAATTTCATAACTTGCCATCACTGCTTAAAATTCCTTCATTTGTTGTGGATTTTATCACTCCTATTGTCAGGGTAAATGTTCCCCCTGTATATTTGGTTGAGTGTATTGAGATTCTTTATATTTGTTTTTAAGCCTCCAAATTGTTATGTATCTCCATGTCTAATTTTGGCACATGTTGATGTAGGCAACTCACAAAAATGGAAATGTGTTACCTTTTACACAATTCCTTAGTATGAAGTTTGGAGAGAATCATTGAGTGGATCGATAACTGGCTGGGACCATATAGTACTACAAAGTAATGCTAGTTTTTTTTCTCTTTATATGTTTTCAAGTTCTAGTTTTGTTCACTTGCTGATTAGGTATCACTTGTTGCTTGGACCATACAGGGTTTTCGCACAAGTAATTCTAAAGAGGGTAAGGAGTATTTCATAGATCTGGACAAGCACAAAAAAGATTTTGTGGGTTGATGAGAAAGATGGAGATGCTTCCTCATCAATCTGCTTATAGAATGGGACAGAAGGGCTAAGGTTCTTATCAATGAGATTATTAGTCATATATGAAAATTATTGGCAATGGGATACTTTATACGCTGCAGCTGATCCAAATTTGCTGTCCCATGGAGATTTCTGGTGTTGGGGAAAGAGGTACAGCCATAGTGGAAGAAGCCATTGGGGAAGAGTGCAGAGGAGTAGAATTGGATAAAGAAAAAGAGGGTTTTTGAAAACTAGAAACTTTTATTATTGAGAAAACTTTAAATATTGAATTTGAAAACTTATAGTATGAGTATGTACTATGGTATTTGAATTTAATTATATGGATTTATATACAATCTTTAATTTTAATTGCATTGAGATGGTGATTATCATGAATTATATGTATGTTTCTTGTTTACTGCCATTGTCATGAATTGTATGTGGACGTAGATGATGAATGATGATAATTGATAAGTAATGATAGATGATTATGAAAGACGATGATCAATTTAATGTGGACGTAGATTTATCATCGAGCACAGTAATTATTCTTCTCTAGACTTTAATGAGTAGAATGGATATAGATGATAAATAAATGGAATGTGTTATAATGGATATAGATGACATTAGAACGAATAGAATTGTAATGATTTAATAAATTTAAATTAGATAAATAATTGTGTTAATAATAATTGTACTGTCAGGACTCAGGATATGATAATGATATGGTGGATGATATGAATATATGGATGATGAGGAATTTTATGTGGACTTATATTTAAAATCGTATAATTTATTGTTTATCCCGCAGTTAAAAAATATATCAAAGGATTTTGCACATATAAATATATATATATATATATATATATATATATATATATAATTCTAAGAAATCAAGAAAGAAACATCACTGGTAAGAAATTAAACATAATTGCAAATATGAGCCCTATGTAGGGGTTGAAGCTTACCTCTGCATATTAGATTGCTCTGAAATCATCAAGCGTAACATGCTAGATATTTGTTTTAAGGACATTGTAGAAAGAGGGGTGAGTTGCCTGACATCGTCAGTCCTGAACGTGCCCAGCAAGTACATCTTTAAATATATGGACCGACAATATCTTTAAATAAAGGTAAATATATAGAATTAGGACCTGAACGTTCTTTAATGATAACAAGAGATGTGAAAAAAAAAATGTAAGAGTAACAAACAATAAGATTATTTTGAAGAAGATACCTCTTTAAAATTGAGAATCAAACCGGTATGTGTAGATCTCGTCTTAAAAAAATTCAACAAACAAAAGGATTAGTAGATAGATGGGTGAGTTGCCTGACATTGTCAGTCCCAGAAGTAACAGATCCTCGGATGGATTCAAACACGTTTTCAAATATTAAAAGATTGTATCTAACTAAATGTAAAATACATAGACCTGGGGAACATCTTAATGATAACCAGAGGTGAAAAAATGAATAGTAACAAACAATAAGATAAGGGGAAAAAGATACTCCTTAAAGATGACCATCTTCAGTGATCACTGCCTCTGGTAATTAATGGCTAGATTTGTTGTTTTAAAAAACCAACACAAGAAATCTATTAGTAGATTGATGGGGTGAAAGTGAATGTGTGAATTGTAGTATTAGACTTGTGTAACATCTTAACGATTAAGTTGGAGCCAAAGACGCGCGTCAAGAGGAGGAAAGTGACGCACGTCACAAAGTATTAGCTGAGCGTGTAAAAGGTCTCTAGCGACGCGCATCAATAGGAGACAGTGACGCGCGTCAGTATGTGCAGGTGACGCTCTTGTTTGCTTATTAAATACCATTCCCGCTGCTTCATTTTCTCGGTTTTCCGCCTTCCCGTTTTCTTGAATTTTTGCAGGTCGAAATCGTTGTCCAAAGATGCAAGATACAAAGAAATGTCGGACTTACATGTCCCAATGCAAGTCAGCAAGGAAGAAAACCAAAGGAGCATCCAATTCAAGCGATTCAAGGGATCCACTACAGGAATTACGTATGCCTCAAAATCCATACAGCTTAAAGATGTCTTCCGAATATCAAAATTTAGGATAGTGTGATGAATTAAGGGCTCGTCATATGCCCCATTTCGAAATAGATGAAGGTCTTTTGAATACTTTTGTCATTCCTAAATCAGAGGATGACCTTTTTTATGCTGACTCTGGACGATGGCAGAATGTTCCAATTTGTTATCGAAGCAAATGACATCCATTGTTTACGACGCATTCTGTTCAAAAAATTTATCAATTTTACGACCAAGAAACACTCCTGGAAGAGGACAGAAATATCTCGAATAGCGTACGGTGTCCCTGTTGAATTGTAAGTATAATCGTTGTAATTCATTATTTTTTATTTGTTTTATCTGATACAATTGATGTTATTAAATGATAGTTAATTTTCACGTTTCACATTTGTAGACCATGTCAATAAAATCCAGGTGGGGTGGGATAAACAATCAGTGACCACACCACTTTCTTGAATGCCACTTATTTATTTTTTCAATCGAGGAATGTTTTGCAGGGTGACCCAAAAAAGATATACCAAATTGGGCCATTGCAGAATTTGTGAAACGATCTCAAAAAGAAAATCGTATGATTGGTGCAAATCTATCAAAAAAAATAAGAACTGACATAACAAATCAAAACTCTTAGAAAAACCTTTCATTATTCAAAAAACTATCTCCTGCGGCTTCTACTATGAAGCAATTTTTTAAAATTTAAAAGATAAACAAATTCCTCCTTGGCCTGATGAGAGTTGCTCTGATTCTCAAGCCCTGTGACAGAACAAACGGATAAATTATTTAGTTGGTTAATTGTATTTACAATTTTCGACATTAGAGTGACACAGTATTAAAACCTGAACTTTGAATGTTTTGCAAAGAAGATATCTGGGAAGACCTTCCCCGAAAAATAGGCGTTATCGAGAGGAAGGGCCAACAACACGCTGAGGCTTCGGGGGAATCCCCATTCTGAAAATGGACAAAGCTCACTCTCTCCAAAACCCTCAACAGTTGAATCGTAAACGCTAGGAGAAGTAATACTTCGCATATATGGTTTAAAAAGTCCAAACTTGCATTATTTATTTTTCAATTTAAATTGACCAAATGATTTGACAACATTTAAATATGGAATTGCAGGGACTTTGGGAACATTCTCCCCAACTAACTCCATACAATCGCATGCATTCATTTTCGACAGACAACTGAGTACAACGCCTCCAAGGCCACTGTTAGCCACCGAGAAAACAACCCTCGACCACAAGGTACAGCTCTCTATAGTACGTTTTAATTTCGTAGTTTGACTTTATGGATTGTTTTAATCTTTTTTCATTTTTTTCGGTACTTTTCAGCACATGTCAGTCATGATCAAACGAACGGCACCGAACACACTCAACAAATTCTTTTAAATGCCAAACAGAGGGACATCGAAAAGAAAAATTGTAAACGGATGCCTTTTTTGTTCCGGCCACCTAGTGGGACACTAACATGGGCTCCTTGTTTGAATTCCAACTCTCTCACTGGTGGCTGCCCAGGCAACGGGCATATTGTTTTGAACAATATAAAATTTAGATGAAGATTATTGGGCACTTGATAGCAAGGAACCAAATGGATTTTTGATTACCCGCGAGAAGATTAAGGGCCAACAGGTATACTTCAAATTTTCAATTTAACTAGCTGGACAATTTTAAAATAAAATTCTGATTTCAATTTATTTATCGAAATCTGTTTAATTTTTTCACAAACAGGATCAGCCCAACCAAAGGGAAGACAACAAGGAGTTAGTTGATCTTTGTTTGAAGCCACCAACTTCTCCAGCAAGATCGTCTTGATCAGATTCAGCTGTGAAACAGTTCCACCTTTTCCTTTGGAGAATAATTGTGATGATTTCAATCCCATTTCAGTGAGTTTATCTTCCTCAGATCAACCAGCTTATAGAAGGGAGAGGAGAAGGGCTAAAGTTATTATCAATGAGATTATTAGTCGTTATGAAAATATTGCAACGGGATAGTTTATACGACTGCAGTCAAGAATCAACCTGCGAAGATGGATTCCTACTTACCCAAGTAAGAAGTGGTACTGTCATGTATAACAACAACTAATAAAGAAAAATTTTAGGATAAGGCATTTAAAAAAATGGAAAATATTAGTGCTGGGGGCCAGGAAATTTAACAAATGGTCAAGGACACGGATTGGGAGCCATTGTAAATGCCGAAGAAGAGAGCGGTTGTACGTTCTATTGACATTCAAACAATATTCTTGTTAAACTTGAAAAAGTTTCATTTTTTATTAATAGTTTTGACTGGACATTACTCTTTTTGTTTGTTGAAATATTAAAATGTGACGAGTCAGGCGAAGGTTTGCACGTCATTGGAGAACAGCAAAAGAACGGCTATCCGCAGCCAAAAAATTGAAGCAAAATATTGTTTTGGTTAACAAACAAAACAATACATAAAAAGGATAATTAAAGAGAGGTCTCAAAACGAAAATATTCAAAGAAAGCAGCAGGCTGATCCAAATTTGCTATCCTGCAAGGAGATGAGAAAATCAAGAAGAAAAATTTTAAAAATCTGGACAGGCTTGCAGAAGACCTAATAAGTTCAGGGGTATTCTAGTGTTGGGGGAAAGAGGTTAGACCGTGGGGAAGAGGAGCAGGTATAATTGGGAAAAGAAAACGAGGGTTTGAAAATAAGAAAACTTTTATTATTGGGGGAACTCAAATATTGAAGTGAAAACATTCTATATTGAGTATTACATGGATTTGGGAATTTAATTATATGGATTTATATAAAGTGTTTTAATTAATTGCATTAATGGTGATTATCATGAAGATATGTCTGTGTATTGAAGTGACAATTGATAATTAATGATAGATGATGATGAAAATACGGATGATTCAATTAAATTGTGGATAATGTAAAATGTATGCATAAATATCTTTGTGGGACTTTAATTATCTTTGAAAAATTATGTTTTTGGGAAAAAATGACAACTAAGATATTTGAAAAAGCTCTTTAGGATTTTCTACTGATAGACTTATAAGTTTAGAAGTGCATAATCTTCATTAGAGAGTTTGACATCAAAAAATAGTTCAAGACCATTGGTCAGAAATAACGTTTGTGATGGAAAAATCTATGTGGGAGATTAGATTAGCCAATTACGAAATAGTTAAATTCCAGGCCATAAGAATTAGAGATTCGGAAATAATCAAGACCATGGTTTACAAAGATATGGTTTTGTATCAGGATATTGTTTGTGTAGAGTAGATTGAAAAGTTGCTGTAATAGTCCAAGGTTGTGGAGGCAGATTAACCAAAGTGAAATAACCATGTGTCTAAATAAAACGATAGATCAAGGTCATAGGTTGAAGATTCATTATTTTTTGATATTGATAAGGGTTGAAGAATAATTGCGGATAAGGGTCAAGGTATTTATGTAGATCCTTGAAGAAGCCACACTCCATTTGCAGAATAGTGTGAAGTTTAATAGAATTATCAGTTTAGTCAGTTTATTACTAGAAACGATTTTTATTAGATAAAGCTGTGTCAAGGTCCCTTGCGCATTTAATTCTTCATGTAGATCTAATTTTTTTCTTTGGTTTTTTAGTTTTATTAATTTAGATTGCTAAAAACTCCAAATTGTAGTATCAACGATGCTTTGTCGGTGAACGAATCAGCATTTTGATTTAAACTAGATGTGATTAGTGTCGATTTGAAAACTCTCGGTTAGAGGATGCTCATTATCGTCATAAAAATAGATCTCTTCTTCATGGAGAAAATATGAAGAAGTGATGGGATCCTATTGACAAAGAGGGAAGTTTAGGAAGATGTCAGGACTCAGGATATGATAATGGTTATGTGTGATATGACATATGGATGATGAGGAATTTTTAGGGGGACTTATAGTATAAAGAGTATAATGTCCTTGTTTATCCCTGGGTAAGAAATCATCTAATTCTAAGGAAATCAAGAAAAGAAACTGAAAGACGAAATTTAACATAATGTTAAATCATGATGGGGTTGCTTACCTCTTGAGTAGCTAGATGTTGTGAAATCATTCAAGTGTAAACGTGGCTCGATCTTGTTTTACCTGACATTGTAGATAGAGGGTGCAGTTGCCTGACATGGTCGGTCCTGACGAAGTGCCAGCAACAGATGAATCTCGAGAACAATATCTTAAAATAAATGAAGAACAAGAGCTGAAAAAAAAATGTAAAGTCCACCCCAAACAAATAAGATTATGTTGAAGAAGATCCCTATTAAATTGAAATCATCAACGGTTAATGTGCTCTAGTCGTGCTTAAAAAATTCAACACAAAAAATGGATTAGTAGATAGATGGGGGAGTTGCCTGACATGTCAGTCCCGCGAAGTAACAGCTTCCTCGGACAGATTGTCAACTCACGTTCAAAAAAAAGATTGTATTAAATCAATGTCAAATACGTACACCTGTAACTTTTATGATACCCAGAAGATGAAAAAAAAAGAAGGTACTAACAACAATAAGATTAAGGGGACAAAGATACATCCTTAAAGTTGATAAATCATTCACTGCATATGGTAAGGAGATTAGATCTAGTTCAAAAAAAAACCCCACAGAGAAATGATTAGTAGATAGATGGGTGAATGCCTGACATTTTTAGTATATAGAAATGTAACATCTTTAGGAAACCCATGGTTAACCCAAACATGAAATGTGTATAGAGTGTCTTAGAAAACTGGATCGGCTTCTAAATGCCAAACTAAAACAACCTGTATTCTTAGCATCAAGAAAAAACAGTGCCTTCTTAGGATCCCCATTCTTGAGATAATTGTAAAAGTTGTGAGGAAAGGATCAGTATCCAAAAATATGTTGTTATAGGATTAATCTGAGATTCTCTTTAGGAGTGGTTGAATAATTAAAATATATTTTCTTTTTTTTCAAATTTTTATGTTGTGCAATAGATCATAGCTCAATAAGGTTGTGTTTACATATTAATATTAGTTACAAGATGAACTGAAATCTTGATCCTTTAGTATGAGGTATGTAAGGATCTTCAGCACAAGTATGAGTTTTGAAAGATACAATAAGGGTAAAGTGATCAAAAAAAGTGGGTGTAACGGAAATTTTTTTTACTTTTCTAATTATATTGTTGCGATGATTGAAATACTGGTTGACCCTTGCAATGAGGATCAAAGTATAAATTCCTCTACCACCTTGTGTTGTTTTGACTTTGCTGAAGATAAAATGTTCAAGTGATGTTTGAAGACAATTTTCTTGAAGTACCCCATTTCTATGCTTCTGAATGATTAATCATGTCGTCTTTGAAGTACAAATTGACAACGAAAGTCTCAATATTGAAAACCAAGAGAGACAAGAGTGCCTTATGGGACCTCATCTCAAAAATCAGTCTTTAGATATATCATGAAGTTTATTTTGAACTTATCAAACAAGACCCTACATCATCAAGTACAAAAGAGGTGAAAAACTGCAAATGCACTTTTGGAATAAGTAATCAATTATTTGGTAGTTCTTCAGGGTTTCTCTGTGCAAAAAAGATCCATCTGTCACTAATACTCCTGACGCGCGCAATAGAACTTACATTCTTGAACGACTCACATCACTGGATGGCTATGATGCAGTCACTAGGATGCTATTGACCCGGTCACTGGCGTCTATTGATACGCATCATGGAATCTAGTGAAGTGCGTCACTAGTTTCTAGAGACCAGCGTCACTTGGCTTCATTTTTCGCGGTCACTGGTCCTATTGACGCGCGTCAATGGGTTCTATGACGCGCCGTCATGGAAAATATGACGTGCCTCCAACTGGACATATGGAACCGCGTCACGGGGGGTTTTATTAACGCGCACACTGGCTCCTACTAGCAGTGCGCTGATTTTTTCAATTGACGCGGTCACTAGTTTCTATTGTAGAGTGTCAACTCTATCTTATTGACGCGGTCAGCTAGGACTATTGTAGTTTTGCGTCAGCTAACGTACGATATTTGATGCGTGTCAATGAAGCCATTGACACACGATTTTAGCCTATAAATTACCCTCAAACGGTCAGTTTCTCGTTTCACCTTCCAGCTCTTGATTTTTGATTGTCGCATGCTACCAAGTGCAAAGTTCAAGTACAAAATTCAATTGAAATCCATAAATCGATTTCACAGATCAACTACAGGAACCCTTATGCCCTCACATCCAACTATTTAAAGATGTCTAAGAATATAAAGATTTTGATGATGCGTTGGCATGACAGGGCTCGTTAATATGCCCCATTGCGAAAACAATCCAGGTATTTTGAAGTACCTTTGTCATCCTACTTCAGAGGACGGCATTTTTATTATGTGCTCTGAAGATGGCCGGACTTTTTATGTAAATCAAGTAGGGGGGGAAGAATGCTGATCAATGTACTTTAAATTAAACAGAGGGTGGACTCAGCCAAGGCTCTTGGTGTGTAAGTGTTTGTGCCTGCAATCAGGGAAATTTAAATAATAAAATTTAGTAGATATTGGTGACATGTTTCGAAATCCCTGTCCATTTACTTTTTGTTATTTTTAGTTATCCTTTATCCTATAAGGTGGCAGGAATATCTATTGTTAGTCATATTATATGGCGCTGTTCTTCTCAGAGGATAGCTGCTTCAAGGTCAGGGAAGCTACCAATCACCCCACAAATGGAGAAAAGAGATGAGTAATATAAAAAAAAAAATACCTTGGTCGACAGGAAGATAAATATAGGACAGCATTAATCTGTAAGATATGGCCATCGATGATAATGAAAGAACAGGTACATGATCTTGTCTAGCGATGTGTAGTTTCTGCTTTAATTCTACACATCCTTCTAGTGAGATCTTTTTGACTGTCCTTTGTCTCTTAAAGACATGAGGCTTCCCACATCAAAGGATTGCTGATCAATTCATAACTTGCATCACTGCTTAAAATTCCTTCATTGTTGTGGATTTTATCATCATATTGTCAGGGTAAAGGGTCCCCCTGATCTTGGTTCGAGTGTATTGAGATTCTTATATTGTTTTAAGCCTCCAAATGTTATGTATCTCCATGCAAATTTTGGCACAGTTGATGTAGGCAACTACAAAACATGGAAAGGTTACCTTTTTACACAATTCCTAGTATGAAGGCTTTGGAGAGAATCATTTAGTGGATCGATAAATGGCTGTGGCCATATAGTACTACAAAGTATGCTAGTTTTTTTCTCTTTTATATGTTTTCAGTGTCTAGTTTGGTTCATTGCTGATTAGGTATCACTTGTTGCTTGGACCATTAAAGGGTTTTCGCACAAAGTAATTAAAGAGGTAAGCAGTATTTCATAGATCTGGCAAGCACAAAAAAGATTTTGGGGTGATGAGAAAAGATGGAGATGCTTCTAATCAATCTGCTTATCGAATGGGGACAGAGGGCTAAGGTTCTTCATCAATGAGATTATTAGTCATTATGCAAAATTATTGGCAATGGGATACTACTTACGCGTGCAGCTGATCCCAAATTGCTGTCCCATGGAGATTTCTGGTGTTGGGGAAAGGGACAGCCATTAGTGGAAGAAGCATGGGAAGAGTGCAGAGGAGTAGAATTGGATAAAGAAAAAACAAAACCCCGAGGGTTTTGAAAACTAGAAAGAAACCTTGTATTATTGTACGAAAAGCAAACTTTAAATATTGCAATTTAAAACTATAGTATTGAGTAATTTGTACTATGGTATTTGAATTTAAGTATATGGGAGTTTTGGATTTATATACAAATCTTAATTTTAAGTGCATTAGGATGGTGGATTATTCATTGATGAATGAGATGTTTGTTTCTTGTTTACTGAATTGTCATGAATTTTGTGGACGTAGGGATGAGGAATGATGATAATTTATAGTAATGATAGATGATATGAAAAAGACGATGATCATTAATGTGGAACGTAGAGTTATCATCGAGCACAGTAACGTAATTATTCTTCTCTAGACTTTAATGAGTAGAATGGATATAGATGATAAATAAAATGGCAATGTGTTTTATCATGGAGATAGATGACATTTTTAAACGAATAGAATGTAATGATTTTAATAAATTAAATTAGATCAAATAATTGTGTTATAATAATTGTATGTCAGGACTCAGGATATGATAATTGATATGGTGATGATTGATAGATATGGTGAGAGGAATTTTAGGGGCTATATTTAAAATCGGTAATAATTTATTGTTTACCGCGTAAAAAAAATATATCCAAAGGATTTTGCACATATAAATATATCTATATATGTATCTATATATATATATATATATAATTCTAGAAATCAAGAAAGGAACACATCACTGGTAAGAAATAACATAATTGCAAATAGCTAGGGGGTAGCCTACATCTGGCATATAGATTGCTCTGAAATCATCAAGAGTAACATGGCTAGATATTTGTTTTACATGACATGGAGAGAAAGAGGGGGTGAGTTGCCTGACATCGTCCGTCCTGAAAAGGACCAGCACATCTTTAAATATATAGACAGACAATATCTTAAAATAAATGTAAATATATAGAATTAGACTTTTGTCCGTAAAGCTTTATGTAACAAGAGCTGAAAACGTAAAGTAAAAAACAATAAGAAACTAGGTTGAAAGAAAGATACCGATTTAAAAATGAAATCATCCGGTATGTGCTAGATCTTGTCTTAAAAAAATTCAACACAAAAAGGTAATTGGATAGTAGATCGATGGTGAGTTGCCTGACATTGTCAGTCCCAAGAAGTAACAGCTTCCTCGGATGGATGTCCAACCCACGTTTTCAGAATATTAAAAGATTGATCTAAAAAATGTAAATACATAGAACTGTAACATCTTTATGATAACCAGAGGTGAAAACAATGAATAGTAACAACAATAAGATTAAGGGGGAAAAGATCCTCCTTAAAGATGAAATCTTCAGTGATCTGCTTCTGGTCATGAGTAGATTGTGTTCTTTAAAAAAAAACCATACAAGAAATCTATTGTAGATAGAGGGTGAATTTGATGAACTTTAGTATATAGACCTGTAACATCTTTAACGATAAAGATAAAAGATAGATAAAGAAGATACCTAGTTAAAGTTGAAACAATCCATTACAATCGATTCATCCAAAATCGATGTTGTCCTTCTTAGAATGTGACGAAGAGCTCAATTACACTGTCAAGTTGGGAATGATTTGCACTTGTAGCTGTAGTATTCAACCTCTTAGTTAGCAAGGGAATTCCAGTGCGCAATTTGCTCTATCGAACGGAAAGTGTCGATAGATAGTTATCAAGACAACATAACCCTTATGACAACTTCCAGATTTTTAATCACCTGTTCTCAGTTTGATTTTATAAAAAACGGACACTGCACTGAAAACCCTTGTCACCTCCACAGACCCCAAAAATCATTTTTGGCATAAAATCATATATAATTGAAATATTTCACTTATTCGTCTTGTAATGATCGAACTTGATAGATTACTTCACAGGAGACCTTGTAATAGAAAGTTAAAAATTTACACCACTTTCAGAAGGTGGATCTAAGGTTTTATATTGGTTCCTGTTTTTGTTGCAAAATTTTGTGATGATACTTTAATTAAATCGGCCCCACCAACACAACAATGTCAGTATACAATTTGATTTCCATACCCTTGAACTCTAACGTCTTTGTAAAATTGTTCCATTATTGTACCCATTGATAGGAAAATGCTTACTGAACAAATGTCTGCATGGCCACCTTCAGGATTCCAAAAATTCGGATGCATCACAACCCATGGCTTAAAGAATTTTATCGTTACAGAAAAATTCCCCTAATTTTGATGACAAGGTTTAGAAAATTTTTTTAAGCTTTATTCTTGTTTCAAAACTATAACAGGACTCAAACAAATGTAGTGTCACAGTAAACAGTTCTAGTTCCGATCCTGTAATATCTTGACATTTTTGCAAATGTGCATTGGTATTGCCCTCCCATTAACGCAATGCATAGGTGTACCGTGGATATAAATCTCAAAAAGGTGTAGGATTTTTACGATCTAATGACTCGTTCCAATTTAAAAACAGGTGAAATCAAAAAACTATCCTGGGAATAATACCATATATCAAGACCTTTGACATACCATTCCTCTCCGCTATTTAAAATCCCTAAAAGATTAATCTGACCTATGCAGCCCTTCATCAGTGTTGGATTGATATCCTTTAACATGGAAGATACCAAACAATATGTAAGCATGTCTCCAAAGTAGTTAACCGGTACAACAAGTCCCTTGCCATACAATCAACTTCATGAAGATTTGGGCATGAAAAAACAACCAATGAAGGATACTCTCACGAGCGCTGCAGCAGGTTCATACAAGAGGATCCATCTAGCTCCAAATCGATCAAAAGTTTTTGCCATCTGTAATTCCAGTTGAAACTTTTGGAACTCAGAAAACGCTTTGGGCGGATGACATATAGCATGGAGTCTCTTATAATTGTCTTCTAATTTAGCCAACATTTTTCGTGGTTGATTACCATTTTAGACGTAAATCATTGGTGAGCATAAAGTGATTGGTTAGCATATATGGAAGGCCACTGTTGTTGTATCTAACACAGATCCATGTTCGGTGACCCTGCATGACAGATGCACCAATCGTCCAAATGCCATACCAACTCATAGCAATTTCATAATCAGTCATACCGCAGCATTCTTTGCAAATGAGAAACAACATTGTATAGGTTTTTCAGATTGCAGTTTTCAACCCATTTTTCATAACACCCAACAGATGAGGTGTCCTTATTGATTTTCATAAGTGTAGAGATGTGGACCATACCCATGCCGGTTGTTGGCGCCATTTGTCACTTCATCAATCTGCAAGAGAGATAAAAGTTTTCTTTTTTTACATTCGCCTTCAACATCCTTCTCTATCATCGAGAGGCATTTTTGCCATTTCCATCCACTATTTAGACCAATGAGCTGAGGTAATCAGCATTCGTTAAATGAGACAAAACTTTGAAATCTAGGAAATCTGAAATCGCTGATCTTCCTAGATTTAGGATTTGAAAAAGAGTAGAGAATTGTATGAATTTCGCATGTAAATTTGTTCTTTCATCTTACAAATATGCCGATCCCTGACGTCTACTCCCTTTTCCAAAGATGTCGTGGTTTTTGTTTGCTCTGCCTCATATCCGCTGCATATCTACACACTGCATTGCATTTCTTTTTCAGTTTTCCACCTAGGTTTTGATTTCGGGATTCCGCATCGTTACAGTACATATTGTTTCCAAAATGTTTTTCTATAGTGTCTAGCTCAGTTGGCATTTTTGTGCTTTCCCATTTCCCACGACCATATTGTTACATGTACATTCAGACTGGGATTCTTCAGAATTAGAGAATGTACAGGTTCAAAAACGGAATTTCAGCTGCCCAATCAAACTTGTGTCTGCCAATGTCCATATTTCCTAGTTAATTTCAATGCTGTACATTTTGAGTAGAATTTTGAGCCAATATCACAGTCACCAGGTTTCCTCTTCTTGGACCGGAGTTTGATTTGATTCTGTTTCCATTTTGCTAAAAAAAGTGTTGTATCTATGATATCTAGCCTGCCACTTCTGGTTGCACCCACAGAAACAATATCTTCAAGATTGGCCATATTATCGTTAGGTTTCATTGTTTGACTTGATACTGTGCAAGAGCAGTCCACCTAAAAATACCTTCCCACCAAGTCAGTATTCTGAGTCTTTTGGTGGCATCTATATGATGGTTAGTTACAATATCTGTATCTCGGCAGATTTCCAATACTTGAAGAGTATTTCTGAGATTCGTACTATTTGGTCATTCATATTATTTGCGCTCGACAAACTTCCATTATTCTGAAAAGAGTCCTACGTCAGCAAAAAGACCAAGTAGCGACTCTGTCCAGCGTCTGAGGTCTTATCACGCATCCTACATCTGATGGGTCGGAAGTCAAAATTCCTCTACTCATGCGTTAAACACTTTCATCTGTCACAGCGTCAACACTTCCTGTAGACGATCTACCACTTCCTCTGTCGCGCATCAACACTTCTTGTTATCGGGGGGGCGAGTCAATTACTACCCAGTATTGCGCGTAACACTTCCCTGTCGCGCGTCAGTACGGCTGCTGTGGCGTCAATAGTGCCCTTGTCACGCGTAACACTGCATTTGTCATGCGTAACAAGAACAGGCTAACAGTAATCTGAATCTCTGGTGCTTAAGGGTCGCGGTTTTCAAAAGTTCACAGTATGGTAATTGTTAAGACTTGAGGGTATACTACCCGGCGAATCAGCTAGGTTTTGTATAGGAGATGTTGTCAATGAAGGCGAAGGCGACCCCCACAGAAAAAACATACTATAGATATAGGAAACAGGGGCACCGGACCACTTCCGATAATCTCACTTTTCAAATGTTTAATTACTATGAAAATTTTCGCCATATTACGAATAATTACCGATAAATCAGTCTCTGGTCTACTCACATATCCAAATATCAAAGGGTCCAAAACAACATCATAATATACCATGTCAAAACAACATATCATCATCAATAAATTATAAAAATGTATAGAATAAACACAGCATCATAACTTTAAATCAAGGTCACTAAACTAATCCATGATCTAACATCTAACATCATACATAATAAATTACACTAATCATTGTCTATAAATAATCAACAAATCACATATCGGTAAAAAAGTGATGACAAGGGAAGTGGGCACTACAGAAGTGTGGATTTTGTCATCAATATCGCTTGCATGATATGAATCCAAAATATCCTAACAGAAGAAGTTGTCGTATCTTGTATTCTAGACCAAAGATCCATGAATACCTTGAGATATCTAATCAAAGAATGCGCCTTGCTTCTTTCCAATGAAAATTGGGTTCCTGCGTGAACCTGGATAGATATCTCACTATATAATGCCCACAAAAATTTCCCGCACGAAACCCAAGAACAACCTAGGTCAAACTATAAAAATTATGGAATAATGTTTTTGTTAAACATACTCGAAAAATCGATTAACGGTGGGTCAATTCTTGTTCTAAATTACTTTAAATTAATATTAATTTTTTTTTAATGCCCCGTTATAATAAAAAATAAGAAAATTGTCAATCCTTTAAATAACACTTAGTTAGTCTAAGGCGCATGGTTTAGGTTCACTAAATTTTAGTTTGACAAACATTGAAATTCGAACCATAGTGAAACTTGCAAAAAATTGAAATCACAAGGGTTAAAGGGGTCTATGTAATTAAAATTACAAGGTTATATTGTAACCAAAAAGGGGTCAAAGTTTACATAGATTTTAAAATGCCTTTAAAGGAATTTGGTAGGAACGAGTAACACCCACCTCTATCACTTAATTAAGTGGCCCAATTAATGCTAACCCATTGCATTTCAAATTTTGAAGTTCTCTAACCCAATTCCCAATCTACTTTTTGCATGGATGAATATGAAAAGAGTTTGTGAAGATGGCCCTCCCAATATGAGAGAGAGACACATAGGATAACTACAGAACAGAATCTAAGCCATTGGATTGGATTTCATTAGGGCCCTTGGATTGGAAATCATCTAAACCTAAGTTTTCTTATGAAAAACTTATTTATCTTTCTTCACTAGATTCTTGTTTTGTTTTATAGATTGGAGGAGGAAGGGAGTGGAGCCATGAGAGGCTACTCTCAACGATTTGGGGATACACATACTTCATTTATTTTCTATTATTTTTTTTACACCCTCACCGAGGGTTCAATGTATGAGTTAATCTTGTTCTTCTCATTATTTTAATATTTTCCCAAATGGGCATATGGTTTTTGCCCCATTTTAGTGATATGGTTAGATTTGGTATAAATTTTTATTTGGGTAAAAGAATATATATAAAAAAATTTAGTGATTTGGTTAGATGTGGCATAATATTTTTAATTGAATAAAACCTGAAATCTCAAAGATTACAGTGGTTACACAAATGTGTGTGTGTGTGTGTGTCTATATATATATCTATATATATAATATCTTATAATATATATATATATATATATACTATATCATACAGAATGAATGTAAAGGAGTTGGGTCATGGCTTAATTTTTACACAATTCGTAGAAAAAGAATGTGTAGGGTTTGAAGACGATTGGGGGTTTTTGTATTAACTTGACAATAGTTTGAGGTTTGGGGGAGGTTCGCCGACCCCACCTTTAATCCCATTTTATAATGGGGTGGGAGGGGGGGAGAGGTGGGTCGGTGACCCTCCCCCCAACCCTATTCCCTACAATAATAAAATACAAGCCGCAACCTTATAAACTGGCAATTTACTATATTCTTTTGTTTAACACATTTTTTATACAGTTTATATATATATATAATATAATCATTTTCTTTTATTTTTATAATAATTTTACTAATATATTTATTTTAATACTACTATCAAAATAGTAATATTCATATTGTTATTAGTGTTAAAACTAATTTTAATTTCATAATTAAAATTTCTTGTGTAGTTTGATAGTAATATATATGTTACACAACTAAATTTCCTTTCACTTTTATTATTATTAATTGATTGACAAATGATATTTGTATAAGCTCATCAAAATTTTTGCAAACAATTGAGACTAAGACTAGTAGTAACCATGCATTTTTCTTTACTCCATTAGATTTAAAAAGGAAATAGGATATATTTTTTTTGACAACCAACTAATCAAAGAATTTGAAAGAATTTTTTCCATAGCCACAGATGAGTTTTACACTTTTTCTCTTACTCAAATAATAAATAATTAAATGCTACTAGCCATCAATGACAAATACATCACAAGAATAATCTTTTCATTTTACAATAACAAGTTTATAATAATTTTCCACGCAATTTAATGCAAGATTTCTCTAGCTTTTAAAATAAGAACTCCCACACCTATATGTGACCACAAGCCAAAATAAAATGAGGATAAGTTGTTTTCCTTTCAACTCATTCCATGATACAAAATTAATTCACTTAAATGGTTTCTCTTTCCAACAATCATTACAATCTTAATAACAACTACTTAATACAAACTTCTTTCTAATAAAAACAATACATAAATTTTCACTTGAAGTGGAATTTCACAAGACGGTAACTATAATGAAAATATTCTTAGTCCTTCTAAAAGTGTTCAGATTTGCCAAACCTCTACACAATGATCCATATTTTTCTCCCTTTCTCCCTTGATCACAACAAACATGGGGGAGAGGAACCCTCTCCACCCAACCAACTCCAATGAGGAGGAGAAGAAATCCTTCGCATTGGCCCCAGAGCCCCAACCACAAGGAAATAAGGGATGTATCAACACATGGAAACTATAAAATGCTTCCACACTTACTTTCTAGCAACAAACAAACAATAAAGATAACCACAAAAACACTCATTTATAGCCCAACAACTTCCTCCAAAACAATGGCTCTAAACAAGCCAGTAGAGAAAGGAATTAGGGTGCCCCTTGTGCCACCCAGGGTTGGGGGCTTGTTTGATGTTGTAGAAAAGTATCAAAAAAAAAAACTCAGCCTCATATCAAATTGGTTGTGAGACCAGCTGTTCCAGATAACAACACAAGTTGGCAAGTCTTTCGAGAATGATCAGCAATTGTTAATTTCCTGCAAAGAAGCTGAGTTCTCCATGAGAAATCAAGACAAGCTGGAGAGCAGTATGGTGACCAAGTGGTGCAGCTGAGAACTAACAAATTACCAAAAGGCCTCATAACCTTGGAGTCAATCTTCAACCCGAATGATCAGTTCCGGAAGGAGAAAGTGAACATTCAAGTAAAGGGTGAAGATTCAGAGCCCTATTTTAGTAGATGAAGGCAAAAGACATTGCAAATTGGCAAAAAGTAAGTACCACAAGAGAAATCTGATTTTGTTCAGCTTTGTCAAGAATTCCCAGATGTCTTTGCTTGGACTTACAAAGATTTAAGAGGTTTCAACCCAAAGTTGCACACATACATACTATTGAGTTGGATCCGGAATCCAAGCCTGTCAGGCAAAAGCAAAGGCCAGTAAATCCTCATATCGAACCTCTCATGAGAAAAGAGTTAAGCAAAGCTCATTGAGGCCAGTATCATCTTCCCCATCAAACACTCAAGTTGGGTTGCAAACTTGGTGCCGTAAGTAAGAAAGAGAAAGAAATGGAGAAATAAGATTGTGTGTGGACTTTCGCGATCTAAAATAGAGCATCACTCAAAGATCATTATCCCGCTTCCATCAATGGAACAAATATTGCAGGTTGTAGCTGGTTCAGAAAGGTTTTCATTGCTAGATGGATATTCAGGCTATAATCAGATAATGGTGAAAGAAGAAGATCAATTCAAGACGGCCTTCACTACAAAATGGGGCACATATGCTTACAAGAAGATGCCATTTGGACTGTCAAATGCCGGAGCAACATTTCAGCGAGCTATGGATATGGCATTCAAAGGCTTAATCAACAATATAGTGCTGGTATATAGATGATATCACTGTCTTCTCAAAGAATGCAGCAGACCATCTCTTTCACCTCAGACAAGTGTTTCAGAGGTGTAGAAGGTTCGGAGTGTCATTGAATCCAAAAAATGTATTCTTGGCACACGAAGGCAAATTTTTGGGCCACATTGTCTCTCTAGGGAAGGGCTAACAATTGATCCTGAAAGGTTGTTGAAGCCATCCAAAACACATTTCCATTGCCACACACAACAAGAAATCTCTCCAAAGCTTCTTAGGAAGGATAAACTTTGTCCGCAGATTTGTGCCTAATTTTTTTGCCACTCTTGTGAAGCCCTTTAACAATGATGTGTTGAAGAAGAGTCTGGCATTCAAATGACACAGAAGAAGGCAAAGAGAGTTTTGAAAACATCAAGCATGCAATATCACAAGCTCCACTCTTATCAACCCAGATTTTTCAAAGGACTTCATGTTGTATGCATTTGGAGGATCAGATACAATCTCAGCTATCTTGACACAGCTGAATAGAGAAGGTTTGAACAGCCCATAGCATTCTTTCAGTCAAACCTTGGAAGATTACGAAATAAAGTATTCTTTCATCGAAAAGCATGTCCTTGCTGTCATCAGGAGCTTGAAGAAGTTCAGACATTTGGTCTCAAACAATAAGATTCAACTGCTGGTGTCTCATGTTGGTGTCAAGGACTTCCTCCTAAACAAGGATTTAAATGAGAAGAGAGCAGGTTGGATCACTCGGGTGATGGAATATGATATTGAAATCAAAGTGACCAAGCTAGTTCATGGCAAAGGCTTGTGTGAGCAGCTCGCTTCCAAACAACCAGATGGAATCAAAAGGTGAAGAGGATGTTGTCCTACTACTACTACAGAATGATCAAGAACAACCAGCTGATGATGCACCCATCCCATGTTGGACTCAAGACTTGTGCATTACCTCCAAACAGGCTTGTGCCCTCCAGAAGTGAGCAAAGCAAAGAGGAGATACTTCAGATTACAAGCCATTCCATATGTACTCATTGATGGTTTTTTGTTTAAAAAGACATCAATGGGTGTTCTATTAAGATGCATTGGAACAGGTCAAGTTGAGAAGATCTTACACAAGTTCCATGAGTTGGGGGGAAGCAGGAGGCCACTTTGCTCCACGAGTGACAGCTCTCAAAATCATGAAAGCTGGTTACTATTGGCCTACTGTGTTCAATGATTGCTACTCATGGGTCAAAAATGCAAGAAATGTGCATTCTTCACAGGGAAAGAAAGGTTAGCAGCACCCTGCCCCTTCGTCCAATTTCAGTGGATCAGCCATTCATGCAATGGGGATTGGACTTCATTGGGGTTATCAATCCCAATTCAAGTCAAGGCCACAAGTGGATACTTACAACAGCAACAGACTATTTCACCAAGTGGACGAAGCAGTGGCACTCAAGGAGGCAAATGAATCTAATATCTTAGATTTCTATGAAGGGATAGTCACGAGGTTTGGTGCCCCTGCCACTATCATATCTGACAATGCATTGGCATTCCTTGGCACAAAGATCACTGAATGGGCTGTCAAGAATTTGTGTATCTCAGCACTTCATCGAACTATTACCCTCAAGGTAATGGCCAAGCCGAGTCTCTACAAACAAGAACCTACTAAGAATCATCAGAAGGACTCTGGATGAAAATCAAAGAACTTGGCACACAAAGCTCAAATCAGCCCTATGGGCTGATAGGATCACACCCAAGAGGTCTACAGGAAGCTCTCCATACAAGCTTGTGTACGGGAAAGAAGCAGTTCTACCATATCACTTGAGTTGCCAGCATTGGAGCTCATGAAACTCATGAAACAGTTGGAACTAGCTGAGTTTGAACCTATGGAAATCAGGTATGCAGAGCTGATGGAATTAGAAGAGACAAGAGAGAGCGCAATGCAGACCATAGAAAAGGATCAAGCATTGGTCAAAAAAGAGTTTTGATAAGAAAGCCAAGGCTAGAGGACTTTCCAAATTGGAGATTTGGTGTTGAAGTGGGATGCTGATCGTGCAAAAAACCCAGGAAAGCACTCCAAGTTTGATGCCATCTGGAGTGGCCCGTACATGATGAATGCAAAGAAAAGCAATGCATGAATGCAAATGGCTGTAGCAATGCTTTCCGACTGGCTAAGTTGGATGGTGAAGAATTTGCAGATTCCGGTCAATGGGAATCTCTATCTCAAACGTTGCTACTAGAAAAGAGATTTTCACACCCTTGTAAATATTAATTTAGAATTTCCATTCCTCTAAGTGCTTATGCACATTGTACTGCTGTTAGAGTAGTTTTTATTTCCCTAAGTGCTTGTGCACATGTCCTATTGCTTCTAGTATGTGCATGTTTTGCAGTTCATCAAGCTCCTGGAAAAGAATTTGCAGCCATAGGAAAACTAACCCAACGAATGTTCAAATGGCTCAAGGACACAGGTTTTTTCAAATTTCAGATCAGCTGAGAGGTTATCAAACAGACTCCATGCCCAATGGATTGCTACATGAGCAGCTGGCCGTTCTTCATCTAGCAGGCAGATGACCCCGCTGAGTCGCCAAAATTGTTATCCAAAATTCACCCCCTCAAGGTAATTTTGATAAATGCATCATCAAATTCTTTAGTCCCAAGCAATTAGATTGAGTCAGGGAAAAAAATCATGTTTCTAGGGTCCCCTCAGATTTTTTCTAACTCCCCTGTCCAAGAAGAAGAGAGCAAGTTCTGAAAAAATGTGAAAAAAAATTGCAAAAAAAAGCTCGGGCCAGAAAAAATCATGAAAAATGGCTAAGTCCTAGTCCTTGCAAGCAGTCGGGACAAATGGGGACAAAAATCTGGACGCGAACCGGCCGAAAGGCCGAAAGGGCCAGGGTCCCCGCGCAGCATTTGGGACATTTGGGACAAAAGGGACGCGCGGGACGCGGAAATCCGAACTGGCCGAAAAAAAGTGGAAAAAAAAAAAAACTGTTGAAACAGACAGTCTGGGACATCTGGGAATTTTAGTAGTACGTGCGCGGACGTGGTTCGGCCGAAAAAAGACTTAAGGCAGCCCGGAAACAGTTGGGCTGAAGGTACGCGAAGTACGCGAACCGGCCGGATCGGCCGAAATGAGAACTTTTTTTTGTCCGGACATTGGGACCGAAGTTGGGACAAGAAAGTACGCGACCGCCATGTCAATAAATCCAGGTGGGTGTGGATACACAATCAGTTGCACACCACTTTCTTGCTGCACTTATTTCATTTTTTCAATCGAGAATTGTTTTGCAGGGTTGCCAAACAGATATACCAAATTGGGCCATGCATACATTTGTGCCACGATCTCAAACGAAAATTCGATTGGTGCACATATCTATCCAAAAAATAAGAACTGACATAACAAATTCAAAAACTCTTAGAAAAACCTTTCATTTATTCAACAAACTATCTCCTCGGCTTCTACTATGAAGCAATTTTAAATTTAAAAGATAAACAAATTCCTACTTGCTCTGATGAGGAGTTGCTGAAATTCTCAATTCCATTTGAAGAACAACAGGTATAAATTATTTAGTTTGTAATTGTATTTCAATTTTCGACATTAGAGTGCACAGTTATTAAAACTTAAATTTTAATGTTTTGCAAAGAAGATATCTTGAAGCCCTTCCCCGAAAAAAGGCGTTATCGAGAGGAAGAGGCCAACAACACGCTGAGGGCTTCGGGGGAATCCCAATCTGAAATGGAAGCTCACTCCTCTCCAAACCCTCAACAGTTTGAACTCGTTAAACGCTAGAGAGAAGTAATACCTTCGCATATATTGTTTAAAAATTCCAAACTTGCATATTTATTTTTCAATTTAAATTTTGACCAAATGATTTGACAACATTTAATATTGATGAATTGCAGGGACTTTGGAACATTCTTCCCCAACTCACTCCATACAATCGCATGCATTCATATCTTCTGAACAGACACTGAGTACAACTCCTACAAGGCCACTGGTAGCACCGAGAAAAACAACCCCTCGACCACAAGGTACAGCTTCTCTATAGTACGTTTAATTTCGTAGTTTTGACTTTATGGATTGTTTTAATATTTTTTCATTTTTTTCTTGTACTTTTCAGCACATGTCAGTCATGATCAAACGACGGCACCGACACCCACTCAACAAATTCTTTTTAAAATGCCAACCAGAGGAACATCGAAAAAGAACATTGGTAAACGCATGCCTTTTGTTCCGGCCCCTAGTGGGACACTAAACCTTGCCTCCTTGTTTTGAATTCCAACTCTCTCACTTGGTGGCTCGCCCAGTGCAACGGGCATATCTGTTTTGAACAATATAAATTTAGATGAAGATTATTTGGGCATTGATAGCAATGACCCAACTGGATTTTTTGATACCCGCGAGAAGATTCAAGGCCAACAGGTATACTTCAAATTTCAATTTTAATATGCTTTACAATTTTAAAATACATTCTGATTTCAATTTATTTATCTAATCTTGATTAATTTTTTCACAAACAGGATCAGCCCACCCAAAGGAAGAAACAAGGAGTAGTTGATCTTTGTGAAAGCCCCCATACTTCTCCAGCAAGATCGTCTTGATCAGATTCAGATAGTGAACAGTTGCCACCTTTTCCTTTGGAGAACTTAATTGGTTATGATTGTCAATCCCATTTCAGTGAGTTTATTCTTCCTCAGATCAACCAGCTTATAGAATGGGAGAGAAGGGCTAAAGTTCTTATCAATGAGATTATTAGTCGTTATGAAAATTATTGGCAACGGGATAGTTTATACGCTGCAGTCCAGAATCAACCTGCGAAGATGGATTCCTTACTTACCCAAGTAAGAAGTGGTACTGTCATGTATAACAACAACTATAAAGACAAAATTTTAGATAAGGCATTAAAAAAATTGGAAAATATTAGTGCTGAGGCCCAGGAATATTTAACAAATGGTCCAAGGACAAGGATTTGGTAGCAATTGTAAATGCCGAAAGAGATAGAGCGGTTGTAAGTTCTATTACATTCAAACAATCATTCTTGTTAACTTGAAATTTTCATTTTTTATTAATATTTTGAATTGACATTACTCTTTTTGTGTAGTTGAAATATGAAAATTTGAAGAGTCAGGCGAAGGTTTTGCAAGTTCACTTGGAAACAGCAAAGAACAGCCTATCCGCAGCAAAAAATTTGAAGCAAAATATTGTTTTGGTTAACAAACAAAACAATACACTAAAACGGATAATTAAAGAGCATGGTCTCAACACTGAAATATTATTCAAAGCTAAAGCAGCAGCTGATCCAAATTTGCTATCGCAAGGAGATGCGACAAATCAAGAAGAAAGAATTTTAAAAAATCTGGACAGTGCTGCAGAAGATCTAATAAGTTCAGGGGTTATTTCTAGTGTTGGGGAAAGAGGTAGAACCGTTGGGGAAGAGAGCAGAGTATAATTGGATAAAGAAAAAGAGGGTTTTGAAAATTAGAAACTTTTATTATTGGGGAACTTCAAATATTGAATTTGAAAACTTCTACTATTGAGTATTACTATGGTATTTGAATTTAATTATATGGATTTATATAAAGTGTTTAATTTTAATTGCATTAAATGGTGATTATCATGAATTATATGTATGTTTCTTGAATGATGATAATTGATAATTAATGATAGATGATGATGAAAGACGATGATCAATTAAATGTGGATAATGTAAAATGTAGTGCCTAAATATCTTGTGGGACTTTAATTATCTTGAAAATTATGTTTTTGGGAAAAATAGCAACTAAGATATTGAAACAGATCTTTAGGATTTCTCCTTAATAGACTTATAAGTTATAAGTGCATAATCTCTCATTAGAGAGGTTTGACATCCAAAATAGTCAAGACCATTTGTCAGAAAATAACGTTTTGCTGGAAACAATCGTTGATGTGGAGATTAGATTAGCCAATTACGAAATAGTTAAATTCCAGGCCATAAGAATTAGAGATTCGGAAATAATCAAGACCATGGTTTAAAAGATATGGTTTTGTTATCATGGATATTGTTTTGTGTAGAGTAGATTGAAAAGTTGCTGTAAATAGTCAAGGTTGTGGAGGCTAGATTAACCAAAGTTGAAATAACCATGTGATTAAAGATAGATCAAGTTCATAGGTTGAAGAATCCATTCATTTTTTTATATTTGATAAGGGTGAAGAATAATTGCGGATAAGGGTCTAAGTATTTATGTAGATCCTTGAAGAAGGCACACTACATTTGCAGAATAGTTTGAAGTTAATAGAATTATCAATGTTCTAGTCAGTTTTATTACTAGAAACGATTTTTATTAGATAAAGTCTGTGTCAAGTTCCCTTGCGCATTTCATTCTTCCATTTAGATCTAATTTTTTTCTTTGGTTTAGTTTATTACATTTATGATTTCTAAAAATCCCAATATGTAGTATCAAAGTAATGCTTTGTCGGTGAACGAATTCAGCATTTTGATTTAAATAGATGTGATTAGTGTAGATTTTGAATAACTTCGTGTTAGAGGATGATCATTATAAGTCTAAAAATAGATCTATTTCTTCATGGAGAAATCTGAAGAAGTGATGGATCTATGACAAAGCAGGGAATTTTAGGAAGAGTGTCAGGACTCAGGATATGATAATGGTATGGTGATGATATGATATATGGATGATGAGGAATTTTATGTGGACTTATATTTATAATAGTATAATGTATTGTTTATCCCTGGTAAGAAATTAAATATAATTCTAAGAAATCAAGAAAGAATCATCACTGGTAAGAAATTTAACATAATTGTAAATATGATAGGGTTTAGCTTACCTCTTGCGTATTAGATTGTTGTGAAATCATCAAGTGTAACGTGCTAGATCTTTGTTTTACCTGACATTGTAGATAGAGGGGTGAGTTGCCTGACATTGTCAGTCCTGAGAAGTGCCAGCAACATATTTAAATATATAGACCAATATCTTTAAATAAATGATAACAAGAGCTGAAAAAATGTAAAGTAACAAACAATAAGATTATGTTGAAGAAGATACCTATTTAAAATTGAAATCATCACCGGTAATGTGCTAGATCTTTGTCTTAAAAAATTCAACACAAAAAATGGATTAGTAGATAGATGGGTGAGTTGCCTGACATTGTCAGTCCCGAGAAGTAACAGCTTCCTCGGACAGATGTCAACTCACGTTTTCAAAAAAAAAGATTGTATTTAAATAAATGTAAATACGTACACCTGTAACATCTTTAATGATACCCAGAGATGAAAAAAATGAATACTAACAAACAATAAGATTAAGGGGAAAAAGATACCTCCTTAAAGTTGAAATCATCACTGCCTATGGTAATGAGCTAGATCTACGTTTCAAAAAAACCCAACACGAGAAATGGATTAGTAGATAGATGGGTGAATTGCCTGACATTTTTAGTATATAGACATGTAACATCTTTAGGAAAACCCATGGTTAACCAAACCATGAAATGTGTATAGGAGTGTCTTAGAAAACTGGATCGCTTAAAAATGCAAACTAAACAACCTGTCTTCTTAGCATCCAAGAAAAAATACAGTGCCTTCTTCAGGATTCACATCTTGAGATATTGTAAAATGTTTTGAGGAAAATGGATCAGTATCAAAATATGTTGTATAGGATTCACATCTTGAGATTCTCTTTTCAGGAGTGGTTGAATTAAAATATATTTCTCTTTTTTTTTCAAATTTTTAAGGTTGTGCATATGATCATAGCTCAATAAGGTTGTTTACATATCATATTAGTTACAAGAATGAACTTGAAATCTTTGATCCTTTAGTATGAGGTATGTAAGGATATTCAGGCACAAGTATGAGGTTTTGAAAGATACAATAAGGGTAAAGTGATCAAAATTGTTGTGTAACGGAAATTTTTTTTTACTTTCTTCTAATTATCATTGTTGAGATGATGAAATACTTGGTTGACCCTTGCAATGAGTATCAAAGTATAAAATTCCTGCTACCACCTTGTTTTGTTTTGCTTTGCTGAAGATACAATGTTCAAGTGTATGTTTGAAGACAATTTTCTTGAAGCTCCCCCATTTCTATGCCTTGAATTGATTAATCATGATCTTCTTGAAGCACAATTGACAAATGAAGTCTCAAATATTGAAACAAGAGAGACAAGAGTGCCTTACTGGTACCTCATCTCAAACTCAGTCTTAGCATATATCATGAAGTTTCTTTTTGAACTTATCAAACAAGACCCTATCATCATCAAGTACAAAAGAGGTGAAAACTTCAAATTCCATTTTGGATAAGTAATCAATTATTTGGTAGTCTCAGGGTTTCTCTGTGCATAAAGAGATCCATCTAGTCACTAATCACTCCTGACGCGCGTCAATAGAACTTCAATTTTCTTGACCGACGCACATCACTGGATGCTATTGATGCACGTCACTAGATGCTATTGACGCGCGTCACTGGCGTCTATTGATACGCATCATTGGCATCTATTGACGTGCGTCACTAGTTTCTATAGACACGCGTCACTGGCTTCATTTTTCGCGCGTCACTGGTTCCTATTGACGCGCGTCACTGGTTCCTATTGACGCGCGTCACTGGAAACTATTGACGTGCATCACTGGCACATATTGACCCGCGTCACTGGGTTTTATTAACGCGCATCACTGGCTCCTACTGACGCACGTCGCTGATTTCAATTGACGCGCGTCACTAGTTTCTATTGTCGCGTGTCACTCTATCTTATTGACGCGCGTCAGCTAGGACTATTGTCGTGCGTCAGCTAAGATATTTGATGCGTGTCAATTGAAGCCATTGACACCCGATTTAGCCTATAAATACCCTTCAACCGGTCATTTTCTAGTTTTCACCTTCCCGCTCTTGAATTTTTGCTGGTCGCAATGCTTCCCAATTGCAAGTTCAGTAACAAAAATCAAGAGAATCCAATTCAATCGATTTCCAAGATCAACTACAGGAATCCCTTATGCCCTCACATCCATACTATTTTAAAGATGTCTTCAGAATATAAAGATTTGATGGATGCGTGTGAATTTACAGGGCTCGTTAATATGCCCCATTTCGAAACAGATCCAGGTATTTTGAATTACCTTCTGTCATCCTACAATTCAGAGGACGGCATTTTTATGTGCCTCTGAACGATGGCCGATCTTTTTATGTAAATCAAGTAGGGGGGAAGAATTCTGATCAATGTACTTTAATATTAACAGAGGGTGACTCAGCCAAGGCTCTTGGTGTAAGTGTTTGTGCCTTGCATCAGGGAAATTTAAATACTAAATTTAGTAGTATTGTGACATGTTTCGAAATCACTTTCCAATTTAATTTTTTGTTATTTTAGTTATCTTTATCCTATCAGGTGGCAGGAATATCTATTGTTAGTCAATATTATTATGGCGTGTTTCCTCTCAGAGGTAAGCTGCTCAATGTCAGGGAAGCTACCACTCACCAACAAATGGAGAATAAAGAGATAGTAAATATAAAAAAAATCCTTGGTCTACAGGAAGATAAAATATATGACAGCATTAAATCTTTAAGATATGGCCATCTGATGATAATGAAAGACCAGGTACATGATCTTTGTCTAGCGCTGTTTAGTTTCTGCTTAATTCTGACACATCCTTTCTAGTGAGATCCTTTTTGACTTGTCCTTTGTCTCTTAAAAGACCATGATGGCTCCCACATCAAAGGATTGCTGATCAATTTCATAACTTGCCATCACTGCTTAAAATTCCTTCATTTGTTGTGGATTTTATCACTCCTATTGTCAGGGTAAATGTTCCCCCTGTATATTTGGTTGAGTGTATTGAGATTCTTTATATTTGTTTTTAAGCCTCCAAATGTTATGTATCTCCATGTCTAATTTTGGCACATGTTGATGTAGGCAACTCACAAAAATGGAAATGTGTTACCTTTTTACACAATTCCTTAGTATGAAGTTTGGAGAGAATCATTGAGTGGATCGATAACTGGCTGGACCATATAGTACTACAAAGTAATGCTAGTTTTTTTTCTCTTTATATGTTTTCAAGTTCTAGTTTTGTTCACTTGCTGATTAGGTATCACTTGTTGCTTGGACCATACAGGGTTTTCGCACAAGTAATTCTAAAGAGGGTAAGGAGTATTTCATAGATCTGGACAAGCACAAAAAAGATTTTGTGGGTTGATGAGAAAGATGGAGATGCTTCCTCATCAATCTGCTTATAGAATGGGACAGAAGGGCTAAGGTTCTTATCAATGAGATTATTAGTCATTATGAAAATTATTGGCAATGGGATACTTTATACGCTGCAGCTGATCCAAATTTGCTGTCCCATGGAGATTTCTGGTGTTGGGGAAAGAGGTACAGCCATAGTGGAAGAAGCCATTGGGGAAGAGTGCAGAGGAGTAGAATTGGATAAAGAAAAAGAGGGTTTTGAAAACTAGAAACTTTTATTATTGAGAAAACTTTAAATATTGAATTTGAAAACTTATAGTATTGAGTATGTACTATGGTATTTGAATTTAATTATATGGATTTATATACAATCTTTAATTTTAATTGCATTAGATGGTGATTATCATGAATTATATGTATGTTTCTTGTTTACTGCCATTGTCATGAATTGTATGTGGACGTAGATGATGAATGATGATAATTGATAAGTAATGATAGATGATTATGAAAGACGATGATCAATTTAATGTGGACGTAGATTTATCTTCAAGCACGAGAATTCTTCTTCTCTAGACATTTAAACTTGTTTTAATGGATAATTCTTCTTCTCTATAATTGTAATGATATGATCATGATGTCATTAGGAATGAATATAGATGATTTAAATAACATGGAATGATGATAAAATGGATGATGAGATGACATTATGAATGATGATAATGACTATGATATATGATGGATGATTACGAATTGTTATGTGGACGTAGATTTAGCTTCAATCACGATAATTATTCTTAATCTAGACATTTAAACTTAGTTTTAAAATAATTGTTCTTCTCTATATAATTGTAGTTGATCAGGACTCATGGTGTCATATGAGAATGAATATAGATGATAAATTAATGGAATGTGTTAATATATGGATATACGATGACATTTTATGAATGGACGTATAGATGACATTAGAATGGATATAATTGTAATGATATGGATTATGAATTGTTATTAAAAAAATGGAAATATCTTCCTAACATGTAAATTAGATAAATCAATTGTAGTGTCAGGATTCAGGATTATGATAATCCCATGGTGATGATATGATAAATATGGATCATGATGCAATCTTTATGTGGATATATAAAATAAATTTTAAAATGTATCGTGGATTATTAATTGTAATCAAGATGGAGATGATATGATTCCTCTGTTTAAAATTCACCTCTAGTGTCATTTTATCCCACAAATTGCTGTGAATATCATCACTAGTAATGTGCTAGATCTTTGCAAATATAAGAAAACTCAACATTAGACATGGATTAGTAAGATAGATGGGTGATTTTTCTGATATTGTCAGTCCCGAGAAGTTTACAACTTACCTCGGATGGATGTCAACCCACGTTTTCAGATTGCTGTGAAATCATCACTAGTAATGTGCTTGATCTTTGTTTTAAGATAACTCAACACAAGAAATGGATTAGTAGATATATAGGTGATTTCTGTAACATTGTCAGTCCTAAGAAGTAAATAATTCCTCAGATGGATGTCAACCCATGTTTTCAAAAAAAAAAAAAAGATTGTATTTAAATAAATGTAAATATATAGACCTGTAACATCTTTAATGATAACAAGAGCTAAAAAAAATGTAAAGTGACAAACAATAATATTAAGGTGAAGAAGATACCTATTTAAATTTGAAACAATCCGTTATCAATAACTTCTTCAAACTCGATGTTCTCTTCTGTAGAGTGTGATGATGCACTAATTCCACTCTCAACGTTGGGAATAGTTATACTTGTAAGCTGTATTATTCAGACCTCTTCTTTCGCAAAGGGAATTCTAATGTGCAATTGCTATGTCAAAAGGAAAGGTTTCCATGGTGTATCGAGAAATATAACACCTCATGCAACTTTTTAGATTTTTATCCAACCTATTTCTAAGTTTTGATTTTATAAATGATAGTGCAATGGAAACCCTTTCGTCCTCCTTAGACACCAAAATCATTGTTTGGCATAACTCATATTATCTGAAATATTCACTGATATCTTCTTGTAAGATAGAACTTTGATAGATTCCTTGCCACAGCCTTGTAATAGCACCACTTTTAGAAGGTTCGTCTAAATTTTTATATTGGTTCTCATTGTTGTTGCAAAATTTGTTGATTGAAATTTTAATAAATCAGCATTTAGTATACCTTTTATTTCCATACCCTTGAACTCTAAAGTATTTGCGAAATGTTCCATTATTGTACCCATGGATTTATGGAAATGCTTTCTTACAAAGTCAGCACGACCACCTTCAGTATTCCAAAAACTAGGATTCATCACACCCATGGTTTCAAGAATTTTATCATTGGAGAAACGTTCTCTAATTTATGATGATAAGGATTCTAAAATTTTCTTACTTTCTTTATTCTTGTTTCAACTATAATAGACTCAAAGAGATTATGTGTCACGGGAACATCTTCTCCTTCCAATATTGTAATATATTGAAATTTTTTGCACAATGTGTAGTGGTATGTACCTCCCATTAACAGTGATGCAGAGGTGATCGTGGATATTAAATCTCAAATAGTTATTAAGATTTTTAAGATCTAATAAAGCTTTTCAACTCTCAAAAATAGGTGTATCAAAACTATCTTGGGAACAGTAAAAGATATCAAGGCCTTGAAATACCATATTTTCTCATCCGTATAAAATCCACAATATAGATTAATCTTCCCTGTGAATGTTTCATCAGTGTATTGACCTGCTGCAACATTGGAAGAATACCAACCAATGTAAGCAATGTCTCTAAATTAGTTAAACGAAATAACAAGTCCCTCACCCTATCAAATTCATGACGGTATTTGTGCATGAAACCAACCAACGAAGGATACTCCTCATGAACTCTGCATGCAGGTTCATACAAAGAGATCCATCTAGTCTCAACATCTTTCAGAAGTTTTTTTCCATCTATAATTCCAATTGCAAATTTCTGGAACTCAAGAAATCACTTTGGGTTGTTTGCCATATAGGCATGAAGTTCTCTTCTAAGGTCTTCTAATTTAGCAACATTTTCATGGTTTCTTACCATTTTATATGCTAAATTCATTCTATGAGCCATACAGTGAATTGGTAGCATATATGGGGCCACTGTTGTTTGTAATCTAACACACAGCCCTGTTCGGTGACCCTGCATGACAGATGCACCATCTACTCCAATGCATACCAACTTCGTAGAAATTTCATAATCAGTCATTCCAGCAATATCTTTCAATTGAGAAACAACTATTTTTATGTAGGTTTTCAGCTTTGCAGTTTTCAACCATTTTCATAACACCCAACAGATGAGGTGTCCTTATATGATTTTTTAAAGTATAGACATGGATACATACCCATGCAGTTTTGTCGACTGTTGTCACTTCATCAATTGAAAGAGAGATAAACTTTTATTTTTTTACATTCTCTTTCAAATCTTCCTTCTCTATCATTGAAAGACATTTTTCCATTTCCCATCCACTACTTTCAGACCAATGAGACTGAGGTACATTCATCATTCCATTATATTGATACAAAAATTTGAAATTGAGGAAATCCGAAATTGGTCTTCCTTTGTTTAGTATGTGAAATAGAGTAGAGAATTGTATGAGTTTTGCATGTATATTTGTTTGATTCATCTTACCAATATGCGATGTGATCGTTCCTCCCTTTTCCAATAGATGTCTGTGTTTTTTCTACTCTACCTCATATTCCGCTACGTATCTAACATGCATGCATTCTTTTTCAGTTTTCCACATGTGTGTTTTGATTTTCTGGCCATCCACCCCCGTTACAGTCAAATATTGTTTTCCACAATGTTTTTCTATAGTGTCCAGCTTCATTTGCATTTTTTGTTGCTTTCCCAATTTCCACGTACATATTGTACATCTACATTCAGATGAGATCTCTTCAGATTTAGAATATTGTACAGGTTCGATAAACATAAATTTAGCTTCCCAATCAAATTTGTATGACCTACCAATGGTCCACATATTCTTGTTCGTTTTCAATGTTTTACTTTTTTGAGTATAATTTTGAGCAATATCACAATCACCTAGTTTCCTCTTTCTTGGACTGGAATTTGAATTTTATTTCTGTGTTCCATTTTGCTGAGTATTTGTATATGTGATATCTTGATGCACTTCTGGTTACACCCCAACGGGAATAATATCTTCAAGATCTGGCATATTATCGTAGGTGTCATTTGTTTGATACTGTGCAGAATGCATGCCCACCTCAATAGATACCTTCCACACAGTCAATATTCTAATTCTTTGTGGTGGTATCTATATGGTTGGTATTTTCAATATCTGTATCCGCGGAGTTTCCAAAATACTTGAACAAAAAATTTCTGATATTTCTTAGTTACTTTTAGGGTCTTTGCATTCTTAGGATTAGCACCTTCCATTATTCTGAAGAGAGTCCTGCATCAGCAAAAGAACTAAGTAGCAACTGCCTGTTGCGTGTCAACAACTAACCCTTTGTCGTGTGATAATAGCGCGTCAATAATCCCTATCGAGTGTCCGCAAGGTGTCAACTGAAACTGTCACGCGTCACGAACGAGAATTCACTGTCTGAGGTCTCTGTCATGCATTAACTCTGCACTTATCACATGTCAACTACCTATGCCCTATCACGAGTCAACTCTCTATGTGGCACATCAAATCTATTCCTCTTACGCATCAACTGCTTACCCCTTTATCACGCATCTGCAATATATCCTTGTCATGCATCTGTAATACCTCTTTGTCATGCATCAAATATATCCCTACATGCGTCGACAACTAACCCTAACATGACTAACAACAATCTCTAGTGATTAAGAGTATGTGAGTTCAAACTTCACGGTATTGGTAATTTGGTAAGCTACTTGAGGTATACTACCCGACGAATCACCTAGGTTTTTAAAGATGTTTTCAAATGAAGGTGAAGCCGACCCCCAAAAAAAATATACTATATATTTTAGGCGAATAGGACACCGACTTGCTCCGAAAAAATTGCCTTTTCAAATTTTCCTATAATGAAATTTTTCGCCATATTATGAATATTCGCCACTAAAATTATCCCTGATGTTGTGTGATCTAGGTTTCGAGTTGTGCAAAGTTTTCCATATTATAACTTATGTTTCCAAGTGTCATCAATAGGGTCCCAGCGTTGAACCCACGCTTTGATACCAAAATGTAACACCAATCATTTTTTACATTTTAAAATCACATTTAAATTCCTTAAATAATTATCTGGAAAGTTGCTGAAAATTATTTTTTGGTTTTAAAAAGGTTACAAGAATGTCAACCCTATAATAATTTTAATTAATTCCTACCAATAATTTGCTATATTAACAAAGAATGTGTCAAGTTCTAGGTTAATACTTAAAAATTGCTAATCCATTTCAAAATTCAATTTAATTACCATTCACTAGATAAGTTTCCATTAATTTCTTTTACTATGTTAAATAATTTCCCTCAATAGGAATTAACATTCCCATAAACATTTAATAAACCCTTATCCTTAGTTACCTTAGTTCAAAAACTAGAAAAATTATGAAATGATGTTTTTGTTTACCATACTACTACAACACACTAGAAGTGTTACAGTAGTTAATTCTTGTTTCTGAACATTACTTTAAAGTATTAAGTGGCACCATTCAACCATTTACACATACCCGTTATAATTATATAATAACTCCATCAATATTCATTCTTACCTAACTTAGTTAGTCTAAGGCATGGTTGAGGTTCCCCTAACCCTTATTTTGATAAACCAATTGTGGAAACCACCATAGTTAAACTTGCATACTTAATCCCTAAGGGTAAAGGGGTCCTTATGAAATCTTAATTAAACCTTTTTTCTATTGCATAACCTCCTCATTTGGTCTCTTTTCTTTTGTTTTAATTTGCAAGTTGGAGAAATGGAAGCCATTTGGAGTTAGGAAAGAAGCCATGGATAGTTTACACTAAACCCTAACTCAACTTAGTTTAGTTTATGAATTTAAATGTAATGTGTTCCATTTGAAGATTGTAGAGGTTTCCGTCTCACCCACTTCCCATTTAGTTATTTCCATTTTGACTTTTTGGGTACAGTTACCCTACCTCCATTAGGGATTAAATCATCCATTTGATGGATTCATTTAAATGTGCATTTGAAAATCCATCTAACCCTAATTTTTATGAAAAACTGATTTATCTTTGTTTTGCTTAGCATTTCTGGTAGCTTCATGTTTTACATTTTGGAGAAGGAGGAGGTGGAAGCCATGAGAGGCCCTCTCAAGCTTTTGGAAAATTACACATACTTCACAGATTTTCTTTTTTTTTGTACCCTCACCTAGTGATGAAATCGCCACCCAAATCATTTCAGCGGTCCTTGGACCGCTGCCCTATCTTAGGTGATTTTCAAAAATGCCGCCTATGGTCCTTTGCAGCCATTTTAGAGACCACCATTCAACATTTGGCATCATGTTCTTTAAAAAATAGGTACCATTAATTCCTTGAATTTTTCCAAAAAAATATATTACTATAGTGTTTTAAATGTTATCCTTAGCTTTTTTAATTGAAAAAAGTCTCCATTTGAAAGGCTACACCATTTATTCATTCCAGATTAAATTACTAAATGGTTACACAGATATATATCTATATGTCAATAGTAGTGTATTTACACCATTTATGTCATAGTATAAATTACTAAATTTACACAACTAAAATATCATTTTATTTTCTTCCAACAAAATTTCTTTCAAATTTATAAGTAGGAATGAAGATTTTGGTCTAGTGCTTATTATTTTACACAGTTCCACAAAAAAATGTAGTTTTTTCAAGAAAATCACTGGGGTTTATTGTATTAACTTGATAATAGTCTGAGGTTTCAGGGCCGCTGACTACAACCCAAATTTTTTCAACTACAGCAACCCTCCCCCCACCCTATTTCACATTAAAATAATAAAATTAAGAATACAAGCTGTTAGCCTGATTACCAACTTCTATGTTCTTTCTTCATTCTTACAAAAATGTAAATTTATATAGTTTAATAATATATATATATATATATATATATAATCATTTGAGCATAGCTCATTTCTTTCAATTCATAGGAGCCTTATTTTCCACTAATATTACAGCTAATATTATACAATAATATTTTAATTTTAATACTACTATCAAAATAGTAATATTCATATTGTTATTAGTGTTAACTAATTTTAATTTCATAATTAAAATTTCTTGTGTAGTTTGATAGTAATACAAATGCTTACAAATCCCAATTTCCTTTCAACAAGATCTCCATAATTTCTTCACTTTAATCACAAATGAAACAAAAATGGGGGAGACATAGAACACTATCCACCCAACTAATAATCCAATTGAGGAGAAGACTAGTAGTATCCTCCTGCATTTTTCCCCGAGCCCCAACCAAAATGAAAGAAAGGAAATAGGATACAACTATTTGACAAAGCTTACTACATCACAATATTGAAAGCTTTCCAAAGCCACATATCGAGTTTTACACATTTCTTACTCAAAGATATAATCACAAGAATTAAATCTTACTCAAAATATCAAAGATTGAAAATGCATCAATATGTGAATGAATATTTTCATGTTAGAATAACAAGTTTACAATCATTTCCACAAGCAATTTATGCCGATTTCTCATAACTTTTAAAATAAGAACTACGCACCTATATGTGACCACAAACCAAATAAAATGGGTAAGTTATTTTCCTTTCAATCTCATTTCCATCATACAAACAATTAATTCACTAAAATGGTCTTCTCTTTCCATAGGTTTATGGGACATTACAATATTAATAACCAATACTTAATACAACTCTTCTTTCAAAAACAATACAATAAAATTTCAACTTGAAATGGTCTTATGCACATGAGAAAGGTAACTATAATGAAATATTGCTTAGTCTTCTGAAGTGTTCCAAGTTTCCAAATTCTCCAACAAGGCTCCATATTTTCTCCAAACTTGATCACAACATTGTATTGGGGGAGAGGAGGCCCTTGTCCACCCAACCAAAACTCTGAGCAGGAGAAGAAATCCTTCGCATTGGCCCCAGAGCCCCAACCACAAGGAAATAAGGGATGTATCAACACATGGAAACTATAAAATGCTTCCACACTTACTTTCTAGCAACAAACAAACAATAAAGATAACCACAAAAACACTCATTTATAAGCACAACAACTTCCCAAATTTTATGGCTCTAAAACAAATCCAAGTAGAGAAAGGATCTATTAGGGGTGCCCTTGTTCCTCCCAAGGGTTTAGGATTCCCACCTCTAAAATCCTCCTAAAACACAATAAACCCCAAAATCTCTTATGCCTCCCTACAAAAAAAATCTTATGTCTCCCTTATGCTTCCCTCACTCTTATGCCTCCCTACAATCTCTTATGGCTCCCAAAATGCACAAAATAATAAATGAGAACAAGGTGGGGCACCCAAAACCCAAATCCCTACCTAAAACACAAAGAAACTCTTATTCCTCCCAACATATTTCATCCCCATTTCACCTATCTCAACACAACCTAAATCCATTTTACTACCCAAGAACCCAACAAGTGAATACAACTAATTTATTTACAATAAGTATACACATATAACAAAACAACAAGAAAAAAAGGGTGCATAACCCTACCTTTCCATGGTAAAGATCCAATTTCAAGGAACATCTCCAAAATATTTCAAACTCAAGAAATTCCAAGAACCCTTCAAAATCCAACAAGCATTAGCATCTCCATCTCCAAAATTCAAGAGCCAAAACCAAGCAAGTAACCCCTAATACAACCCAATAAACTTGCATATATAGAAAAGGGAAGAGGGAGGGTGAGGTGCTCCATGTAGGATGCCACATCATTTCTTATCCTCAACTCCACATCACCAAAGTCAAACCCATACCCCAAATGCATAATAAAATGGTGGTTCAAAGGAAATGATAAGCCTCTTACACACACAACTCAAAACCCACACCCTCTAAGGAAAAAAACTTTAAACACCTATCTAAGAAAAGTGCAATCAAATCTCACCCCTTTGTCTTACAAAACACATAATGGGGTCTATTTTTTACTCCCCAATCCCATAGGTAGGGTTGGTATAATGAAATTAAGAGGTGTGGGAAAAGTTTAAATTGTCCCACAAGCCTCCAAAGATGACCCTTAAGCCCAAATCTAAGTTTCCCAAGTAGGGTGGAGTGTACCACACTCAAAATAACATACAATCAACTAATAAACACAAGTACCAAAGACCCAAATACTCCAATAAATGACTCCCTTTTGTCACAATTTTTTTTTAGCTTAATAATATGATTAGTTCACTTAATTAAGACACATAAACCAAATAATGATAAAAGGGAATTGCATCAAAAATTAAATCACATACACTAAAATTAAATAAAAGAAAGGAAAAGAACTATACACACACTCTTGGTCACAATTGGAGGCCATCCTCCCATGGGGACCCCATAACAACAATTAATAACACACACAACATAACACAAGTTGCCATATTGACCATTGTTGAATCCATCCAACATTCCAATGTGGTTGGTCTCCAATCCTCCTTTGATTGTTGTGATATAATTACCTACAAAATCACACAATACCTCCTTCGGCCTCATGGCCGCATCAAAACATCCAATATAAAATATGCACATATAAGTCAACAATCATCCATATATAAATTAAATCATCATCTAAAAAAATAATGTTATTATTTTAAAATTTCAACATCTCAATTTTATATTTCATTAATACCAATAAGATCACAAAATTAGTTCAATTGCTAAAACCTACTCAATATGATGAGAATGTCAAATGTCAGAAATATATAAATATGTCAACAACACATCATTGTCAATATAAAATTTCTCTCTCAGAATCCACACAAATCATACTATAAATCGAAATCCAATAATAGTCCCATAATCTCTATCATCTAACATCATGTTATGGTAAAATGATACAATAATATCCATGAATATAGTCAATAGTAATCGAACTCAAAATATAATAAGTTTCAAAGAGGTGGGCACTATACACTACAAATATCATATTTGGTCTAGTGTATGTCAGGTAAATGAGACTCCCAATCAACTACCGATAGAGAGTGGCATTTACTGCAAGAGATAGATATGAAAGAGATAACTACAATTTTTTCTCCATAGGTGTACTAATAGGTGTGCAATCCATCAACATTAATTTATCGAGCGTTTTCATGGTATATTTCATCTGATAAAGAAATATGTGATTTTCTTTCTACCATACTTCTAATCTAAGACAATAATGCATTACCCTGAGATCTTTCATGTTGAATGATCGATTAAGATCTTTCTTCATTGCATCAATCATGCTTATTGAACTGACATTCATTAAAAGAAATGATAACCAGATCATACCAAGCCAAGAGAAAATATGTTAATCAAACATCACAATCAATAAGATGAAAGTGATTCGCTAGAATAACTTTATATAAACCTTTGCAAATAAGTGAGCAGTAGTATCATATATTATGGAACTCAATGAACTACAATGAGAATGGGTCTTGCTTATATAGATAAGGAATAACAATCTAAGAACCAATCAAGGTCATAGATCAAGTCATAAATCATGGAAAGCACTAGTCATCAAAGAACTATTCAAGACCATAGATTTAGGAAAGAACTAGACTTCAAGGATTTAGTCAATACCATAGATCAAGGAAAGCACTATACCTAAAAACTAGATAATATCCCCCTAATATCTAAATAAATAAAAAGAAATATCCGCACACATAAGTGGGTGATGATAAATACAATAAAGGTAAATAAAGTACCTAGGTTAACATGAGCTAAGGTAAATACCTACTCTAATAGGGAAAGTGAACTGTTTGATTGAATGTTTTTTTTTAAATAAAGAAACATGTTTTTGTGGATGTGATAAGTCTGCATGAACAAGGGATCCCATGCAGCAGTTGGTTCAGGTAAAGAGATATGGAATAATTTTTTCTTTCCTTACAAAATTTTAAGAAAATGCGTGATACATGGAGATATAGGGAAAGAGAAGATGAGGAATGATTGAAAGTAGCGTATGAGGTGTTTTACAATCCTGATAGGGAGGATAAGAGATCTTTTCTCTCAGAGAAGAGCAAGCCTAGAGAATATTAAAAAAATAAAAACATCAAATTAATGCCAAAGAAGAAACTAGATTCATGAATATTCATAGGGATTTAAGTAAATATTGTTGGCAGATCTAGATGAATTTTGATACATTTGTGAGTTTCATTCCTTCCTGTGCAAATTCAGATCCTCAAAATAGGGTAAGGACTCCCAATGAGCAACAAATACGGTGAAAATTTGTAGATGTAGAGGTGGTTTTTGCTGGTAGTCATATATTCAAAGCATGGGAGCATAGGAACCTTAAATTTGGGGAAAACGCATACCTGGATAGTTTTACAAGAGGGTTTTGTAGGCCTCTGGTTGTTGTTGACTAAGTTAAATTAAACCAATTAAAACCAGTGGCTCTGGAAACCTAGCCGCCAATTGAAAACCTTTCACCCATTTCAAATTCCATTAGTTCCTGTGAATTCCTCAGATATAGGAGGACACATAGGAATTTACCCATGATGCATCACCTAGTAGAAGGTAGCTTTTGAAGGTGGTTTCTTTGCCTCTGAGCTTAAATTGGGCATTTTTATCAGCTAGGAGGAAAAATGTAAAAAGGAAGTTGTAGAAGCCTAGTCAAGTTAGCAAACCATAGTGGAAACTTATTAATGCCTATAAATAACTATTTAGAAATCTATTTTGTGACTTGTTTTGTGAAATTGGACTCTTGGAAAAATATCTTTTCTCTCTCTTCCCTATCTTTTCTCTCTCCTTGGTTAAGAAATGAAGTGAAATGAAATGAAATCGATACATGTCAATAACCATTTCCTTTTGAGTGAAAATTATTATTATGAAAATGGGAAACTAAAAACATTAATTATGTTAAATCTAAGTGGATGCCATACCACTGATTTATCAATGATTTCATTCTCACATGGTTTTGTAGGATGGAAGTGAGATGGCAAAAAGATGTGGTGTAATTCATTGTTTACTACTGTAATTTATATATGTTATTGGAAAATGTTTATATGTATAATGTATTGCCATGTTACAAAAATTTATATTTTAAATTTGGTAATAGGTATGAGATGCTAGTTTTAGAAATGCCTTGGGAAATATGTATTTAATAATACATGTCATTTTGATTCAGATTTACGTATGGTAAATAAAATACTAAATATGTATGTGAAATTAATTTGAATTTAAAATCTTGTAGTGTATTTCTAGTGTTCAATAGATGATTAATTAATTGGTGTGTCGTATTCGTACCTTGTAAATGTAAATAATAGATCTAAACGAAGCATTCAATTCTAGTATAAGACTCATGTACAAAAACCCTTCCTGCATGAATTCTTTTAGTATAGAAAACTAAAACTTTAGGATAAAATTCAATCCTTACACTTGATGACACCTTTTAGTTATGTAGATAAGATCCCAAGTTGATATTTTTATCCTATCTTGCATGTTTAGTAGCATCATCATGGACAAAATAGTTAGGAACGACATAGTCCTATTTTGTCTTGAGTAAATGGTTCCCTCCTAGGTGTGGTAACTGTGTGCTTAGTAAGGAGAATGTGTTCTCTTAAGGTAGAGCTCCATATGAGACCAACTTCAAACAAATTATAGAACCCTCTTAGACTGACACACATGAGGATTGGTGAAGATGTCCAACTAACCTTGGAATTCATTTGTAAGAGTTGGGATCATAAATAAACTCGATACCCAATTTCTATTATCGTATGGGTTGTATGGTGCAATACTTATAGTTAAGTGTAAAACTTAGCAACTTCTTCAATTATGATTATCTTGTGCGAATGTTACCGTATTAGTGTGCTAGGACAAAAGTGAATTTTAGATCATTCATATAATGTGTTTAAACCAAGTTCTACCGAGGGACTAAATTCCACAATGTGTGATCCCTAATGTGGACTGTATTCCTTTAAATGAAGGATTATTCCCTTTGTTCCCTACCTTCCCTAGTGCATAATGGATGTATGTTGTGAAACTAGGTGATCTTGTTTTTAGGGCAATTCCCTAGGACGAGAGCTAGTGGGATCATGGGAATGCAAATTTCCTTTTCTTAAAAATGGGTTACTCAAAAAACTTAAAAACATAAATTTAATCAAATTAAGTGAAATGGTTTTAAGATGAATTTAAATGATTCAAACAGGTCCTATGTTTTAGATACCTACACATGAGAATACAAAATTTGAATCCTCTTTAACCCCTCTAAAGAAAAATTGTTGGCTTAGCTAGAAGTATCGAATGTTCCTAGAGTTACCAGTTGATTTTGGAGATAAGGGTGTAAAAAAACTCTAGTTGTGACCCTAGTGAGGTGTGTAAAATTTATAATGGAATATCCCCTTATAACACACATCTAATGCTTAATTTTTGAGTAATCCAAACCTGGTGGAGTGTGAAATCATAATTGTTAGTACATTGGTGACTATGTAATTTAGTGAAGTAGATGAGATACATGGTTTGTTGTCATAACGTAAAACAAAATAGACTAACCTTAGAACTTAAATGATAATATAAAAAATAACGTGTATTCTATTTACTCTTGAACTAATAAACCTCATTAGTTCATGAGAACCTTATTGCAACCGAGTTAAATTGCAAACAAAACAAAAATACAACTTTGAAGATAACCCTTAGGGAAAACACATGTGGCTCATGTTGGAATATATGTCCCTATCAAAAATATCAGTGCATCTTTCTATTGTGGTAGAGAAAACAAGAAAAATTGGTAGGAGTAACTAAAAGTGAAAATTTAAGTAAAGTAAGGATACCATAGTATAGTTTTAAGAAGAATGAAGGACCAAATGAAATAAATTTTCAAAAATTAAGGCCAATAACAAAAGATATAGGTCAAGAAATTATAAATTATGAAAGTGTGGTGTCATGGATGGTTGTCTTCTGTGTATGTAAATATCCTTGTGTGTAACTAAATACCCTTTTTACTAATGAGTGAATTAAAAAAGTGATTGAAATAATATAGATGATCCTTATTCAATGAGTTATATCGTAAGATAAATGTTAAACAGTCTAAAAGGAAATTTAGTAGCATGAGAAGGCATGTAAGATTCACATATTATGAGCATTTCGAGAACTTAAGTATAAGATTGAATCATGATTGTAATAACTGTGAAATTCTAAAATTATTGCGCCATGGGAAGACTTTGTTGATGACGAATCACACCACCCCTGAATGTATGCAACTCGATGGGTTGAAACTATCAGTGTGATTACATAACATGGAGCTTTTCCCAAAGTGTGGGACTTTGTGATTAGGAAAGATCTCCAGATGAAGACCAGTTCCTATTCCTCTGTTCAGGTGAACACATACAATTTGCAGAGGATCTACTCTATAACCTACTTTAACTTGCCAAGAAAATAGGGTTAGGGAGATGTAAGGAATTAAACCTAACTAACAAGGGTGATGCACTAAAGAAATGTTGAACACATACTTTGCAATTAAACACAAACCATTAAAACTATAACACAACCACCATGAACAAATAACCAAACTGCAATGAGAGATCAGGAAGATGCAATGAACACAAGAGAGGGTTGAAATCATCCATAGACTTATCTTATTGTTCCAAAAATTGATACAGTGCATTACAGTAGCCAAGAGGTAAAAATTGCATTACAACTTGAATGGGAGGTTTGAACTCCAAAAAATCACTAGCAGACAAGGGAAGAAGGGAGGGTGCAAAGAAAAAATTCCAAACCTTTAGAAATTTTCCCCTCCTTACAATTTATAGAATAATGAGAGAAGGGGATGAGAGACAATTAAAATTCATTCTCTAACCACCCAAGAAATGCATTCAATTATCCTACAACAGTGATGGGAGACATGACAAAGCCCATGCCTCCATATGTTTTTCCTTGTTTGGCTAGAAAGGAAGCCCATACTTCATTAATGGTGGTAGGTGAGAAACTTGGGATACCTCAAAAAAGTATGAACTGTAATTTTTTTGTTTAGGAACTTAGTCTTACTACTTTAAAGATATCCAATTGTAGTTAAGTAGCAGACATCGAGAATTTCCAAAAATTCCTCTCTTTCTCAAATCCGACCTCCCAGTCAAAATTTACGGCCATCTCAAGGTCGAGATGCATTCTGTGAAAATGGAGAACTGCTTATCTTGTCTGAGAGTTTCGAAAGTCTGAAACTCGAAAGTCTGAAATTTTAGACATTTGTGTTTCGGAGAAAAAACACTGTTCATCCATCAAATTGCTTGAAAGTTCTAAAATTCTGAAACCCAAAAGTCCAAAATTTCAGACTTCCGGAATTTGGACATTTCTGACTCCTTATCCTGGTGCGATTCCCAAAATCCCAAAAACCTCAAAAGTCCAAAATTTCAGACTTTGGGTTTTTGAAAAACATTTGTCCCATTTCCTACACACATCTCGAGGTCAATGAAAACCATGAAATTCTGAAATTTTGTACTTTCAGACATTGGTTTTTCGTAACTTTTTTGGCCCAATTCCTAACTTGCCCGCAGAGAATTTCCAAAACCCGAAAACCCGAAAGTCTGAAATTTCAGATTTTCAGACTTTGGAATTTAAAACATTTTGGGTGATTTTCTAATTTTGTGCGTGAGATTTCTGAAATCCTGAAACCCGAAAGTCTAAATTTCAAAATTTCAGAGTTTCGGGTTTTAAACATTTTTCTTGTCATTTTTGGCCCTGTTTTCTCCAAAATGCCAAAAAATTGAAGTTCAAAATTTATTTATTTTTTCCTCCATTCTTCTTCTTCGCGAGTCCTTGAAAATAGTTGATAAGAAAGACACCCTCTAAATGTTCCCTGTGCAAGGTCGTGTTTGATCAATTTTTCTTGAGGGGCAAAATTGGATAACAATTTGGTGACCCACGGGATCACCTGCCTACTAGATGGAAAGATCATTTGCCTTATAGTATCCATTGGGCATATAGTCATAATTGATAGCTTGATGTTGATCCTTACTTGAAACCTTAACCTGACTGCTTGTAACAATTTGATCCTGAACTTTCCCCGCTGTATGTACTCTCAATTTTCATAGGAAAATCTTTAAAATGAGGTTTGTGAGAGTAGAATTTCTTTTTTACTTGGAGCATTCACATATTTCCATAAATGACTGTTACAATGTTCACCTGGAGGCACACTAAACCGCATAGTGATACAACCTTGGAGCAATGAAACATGTGTCAAAGCACTTAGGGAAATGAAACTAAACTACAACAAGACAATGTGCATACACACTTGGAGGAATTGAAATCCTAGGCTAATATTTACAATGGTGAAACCTCTCTTTTCACTAGCAATGTTTAAGATAGATTCTGTTAACCAGAATCAGAAGCTCCTCTCCATCCAATGTAGACAATTGGAAGGCATTGTTACTTTTACGTCCTATGACAATGTAGGGGCCACTCCAAATGACATCAAACTAGGAATTCCCTCCTAGTTTTTCTCGATCTGCATCCCACTTTAGAACTAGGTCCCCTTCCTAAAAGGTCCTTGATCTTTGTTTCTTATCAAACTATCTTTTGACTAAGGCCTGATCTTTCTCCATCATTTGAACTGCATTTTCTCTGATCTCTTCCAATTCCATTAGCTCTACATACCTAGCCTCCATTGGTTCAAATTAAGATAACTACAAGTTCTTTATGAGCTCCAATGCAAGTAGCTCCAATGATATAGGAAACACTACCTCTTTCCCGTAGACTAGCTTGTAAAGGGAATTACCTGTTGAACTTTTTAGTGTGATCATGTGAGGCCCATAATGCCGATTTTAGTTTGGTATGCCATGTCCTTTGATTTTCATCTAGATTCCTTCTAATGATTCTTAGCAAATTCTTGTTCCTAGACTCTGCCTGTCCATTACCCTGTGAGTAATAGTTTAAATAGGTGCTCAAGTAGATTCCATTCTTGACAGCTACATTCTGTGATCTTTGAACCTAGGAATGCCAATGCATTATCTGATATGATAGTTTCCAGTACACCAAATCTAGTCACTATTCCTTCATAGCAGTCTAGTATGCTAGACTCGTTGACCTCTTCGAGTGTTACCGCCTTAGTCAACTTGGTGAAATAGTCCATTGTTGTGAGTATCCACTTGTGTCCTTGGTATTGGAATTTGGATTGATGGCCCCAATCAAGTCCAATCCCCATTGCATGAAAGGATGGTCAACTGAAATTAGGTGCAATGGAAGTGTTGCTAACCTCTCTTTTCCTGTAAAGAATGCACATTTTTTACACTTTCTTGATCCATGTGTTAATTCATTGAACACTATGGGCAATAATAACCTAGCCTTCATTATCTTGAGAGTTTTTACCCATGGAGAAAAATGACCTCTAGAGCCTCTCCATTTTGGAAGTTCATGTAGACACCTTTTCAATCTGACCTCTTCTAATGCATCTCAGTAGAACGCATTGATGTCCTTTCTTGAATACGACACCATCAACAAGCATATATGGAATGGCTTGTAATCTAAAAAGTATCTCCTCTTTTATTTTCTCATTTCTTAAGGGAATAGGCCCGTTTGTAGGAAATATATCATGTTTTGAGTCCAACAAGGAATATGAACATTGTCATTTGCTTATTCTTGACGATCTTGTAGACCAAAACAACCCCATTTTCATTACTTGCATCAACCTATTGGCTTAAGGCCAATGTTCACATGCATAATCCTTTCCATGGACCAATTAGTGACCTTAATTTAAATGTCATATTCCATGACAAGAGTGATCCAACCTGCACATTTCTCATTTAGATCCTTATTTAAAAGGAAAACTTGACCTTAGCATGAGAGACTAACATTGATCATGTTGTTTGAGACTAAGTGCTTGAAATTCTTCAAGCTCCTGATCACTACAAGGACATGAATTTTTATATACTATATTTTCATATTCCTCCAAATTTAACTCATGGCAATCAATTGTTCATATTGGCACTTCATTTTTTTGTACTAAGATTGCAGATGAATTGTGTCCCCACCACCAAATGGCATAGAGCATGAAGTCCTTAGAGAAGTCTGGATTGAAACGAGAGTTGGAGCTTGGGAATATGGACAATTCTTTGATAGGCTTCAAAAATTTATTTCCCCTTTGTTGAACCACTTAAATTCCATGCTCTTTTTCAACATTAGTGTTATTGGCTTGACAAGATCGGCAAAATTTGACACAAACCTACGAACAAAATTGATTATTCCTATAAATCTTTGGAGATCCTTCTTATGACTTTTCAAGGGTAATGCTCAAATTGGTTCAACTCTTTCTGGGTCATATCATCAAAATCCTTCTCTTGATACAATATGGCTGAGGATATTCCTTTGTGAGCCAAGAATTCGCATTTTTTGGGATTCAATGATACCCCAAATATCCTACATCTTTGAAATACCTATCTCAAATGAAAGAGGTGATATGCTACATTTTTAGAGAACATGGTGATATCATCAAGATATATCAATACTATTTTTTTTATCAACCCCTTGAATGCCATGTCCATCGCCCTCTGAAAAGTGGCTCCAGCGTTAGACAATCCAAATGACATCTTCCTATAGGAATAGGTTCCCCACTTGGTGGTGAAATCCATTTTGAAATGGTCATCTTCTTTTACCATTACCTGGTTATACCCTTAGTACCCATCCAGGAGAGAAAATCATTTTGATTCGGACACTACCTACAAGATTTGTTCCATTGAAGGGAGTGGGTAGTGGTCTCTGAGAGATGCCCTATTCAAGTCTCTGAAGTCCACACACAAACTGATTTCTCCATTGAGTACATTTCTGAACAGGACCAAGTTGGCAACCTAACTTGAGTGCTTGATTGGAAATATAATGCATTCCTCTATTAGCTAGTTCAAATCTTTCTTCATAAGGGGCTCAATGTGTGGGTTGACTAGTATTTGTTTTTTCCCGATGGGCTTAGCATCCGGATCAAGTTCTGAGTTATATTTTTCCAAGTTTGGATTGAATCCTCATAGATCCTCATATCTCCAAGAGAAGACATCTAGAAATTCTTGGAAAAGTTGTATGAATTTACATCTTTCTTGTTCATTGGCCACTTTGCCAATTTGGAGTGTCTTCCCTTCCCCAACCAGAATATGTTCCAATCTTCCCCTTTCACCTGTATGTTGGCTTTTTGTTTAGAAAACTGGTCATTAGGATTGAAGATAGACTCCAGTGTTACTAAACCTTTAGGAATCTTGTTTGTATGTAGCTATACTACTCGATCCCCATACTGCTGCTCCAAGATGTCTTGATTCCTAGATGAGAATTCAGCCTCTTTTTGCAAGAAATTAATGATTTGTTGATCATTCTCAAACACTTTCCAGCTTGTATTATTATTTGAAACTATTGGCCTTAGAATCACACAGATATGTGGTTGTGTTTTTTCTTTCTTGATACTATCAACCACATCAAAAGTTTCTCCAACTTGTGTAAGCCTATCTGTAGCTTCATTCTTTTTCCTGGGTATGGACACAATGTTGAGAGCTTCAAAATCCTCGATTAGATCATTCTTTTCTTCATGTTTCCCCCTGACTTGATTGATGATTAAATCGCTATAAACAAATACTTCCAGACTTTTTATGCCTCTTTTCCTAGCCCAATGAAGTCCGTGAATCAAAACCTCATATTCAGCTGTGTTGTCTGAACATGAAAATTGAAAAATTAAAGTTGAATAATACTTGACGTTCTGTGGAAAAATCAACATTACACCTCCTGCAACACCTTTACTTCTTGATCCATCAAAAAATAGTTTCCAAACTTCATTTTGATCCCTATTTTTTGGCTTGGTGATATTAGGAATGGGTTAATTTTCTTTGTATACACAATATACACTAGTTCAGATCCTTCAATTTCCTTGTATGGGTCGAATGCATGTCTTTTGTTTTCCCATTCATCCAGAGTCAAATATGGGATACCCTTAACCTTAGTACCTATTTCTAAATTATTTTAACACTCTTCTTGGTCAAAGGCTGAGCAATTTTCATTGATAGGACTTGGCACATGAGGCTCAATGTGAAATTTTGCAATCATTTTTGACCTAATTGTAGCCTTAGCTCCATACCTCATCCTGAAAAGCATGTGTGACCAATATATAGATAGATACCCACCGATTTCGGTGCTGAAGTCTCTTGATAGGCATAATGCAAAGAGTGTGTTGTTATCTAACTTCGTTCTCCTTTTTAGGACGAGTAGCAACACATATTTGAAAGGGAGCCTAAAGGTAGATAGATCATGATATGTGTCATTTTGCAACTGGGGATGAGATCTAACTGACCCTTTGTTACTTGGATTTTTGGAGAGATGGATAACACCTTTAAGAGGATTTGACCTATCCTCACTACTTTAGGCCATGCCTCTTCGACCAGGGTGAGAGGACCCTTAATGTAACCTTTGTTTGATGAAGGAGATGGAGATATCCTTCCTTTGCACAAATTCTATGAAGAGAACCTTGGGAAAATACGGTCAAATCTTAATGATTTAACTCTTAAGAGTTGTCACTTATAAATGATGGAGATATTTTCAACACAAGGCTAAGGTTACTAAAGACATTAAGAAATCTTGATTGTTCTACATATTTTTGCAAGTAGATTTTGTTCCTTTGTTGATACATAGGGTAAACAGGGGTAGTTCAGGGTGGATCAATGGTTTTTAAATTATTTTGGTGGGAGATGAAGTAGGATAAATTTGATTATACCAGATCTCCAGAGGGACTTCACAATAATGAACAACTTCACAACAGAAAGCTTCAGAATAGTCAAGATGTTCCTTCAACCAGAAGGTGTACTTCAATGGAGGCCCAGATCCAACATGAAGTTTCGAATTGAAAGACCCAATTAAACACTAAAGTTTCTGATTAATCACGCCTAAGGTACACCTGAAGACTTACAGACAATATTTATCAACAAATGACAATGAATTGAATTTAAATTTGTTTATCTCATCCAAGATGAAGGCTCATCTTGAAATGAAATTTCAAATACCATTAGACTGTCATAGGGATGAGATCCTGTGTGATTTCACAAAAATTTCAATGTAAAATTGCAATAGGAATGAAAGAAACTAGTTACAGACATTCTGAAACAAAGCAGACACAATTTACTAGAGATTTGACACAAATTAATTTCAAAATTGCTTAGATTCATCACCAGGGGAAAGCTTCCAGAGAAATCTCAGTGCTCATCAATGGCTATACATATGCAACCAACTTGACACGATAGAAAATATAACACAGAAGAAAATAATAGGTTATCTCGGATTTGGTCTCTCACGAGGACGAATTTATCAATTTTTTTCTCAAGAATCCAAAATTCAACCATTTGCAAGAGCATTCTCATTGCATTTATACACTTTTCTCATTCAATTTTCCCCCCAAAAGAGAATAATATTCGAGGGACATTTTCTTGTTGCCAATTTGTCTCAGACAGTGACATTTAACAAATTCAAATATGAAATCTAAAATTTGCCAGGTGGACCAATTGTGAATAGATCACATTTCTTGGGCTCTCAACTAATGACTAGGATGCCATGCCACAACTTTTTAGGAGTCCTTGTAATCAATTTGATTTTGTCATCCAATAAATACCCTTTTTAATCATTTTTTAAAGCTCCTGCATAGCTGGACTTGACAGGTCATCCCTTTTTGCTTTCGAGGCAACACCTTTTTCACCTTTTATGCCTACACTTTCATCATTTCATCCTTTTTCCCTCTTTTTCCTCTGCCATTTCTACCTCGCATCCCTTTCCTCTGGTAATTCCTACTTTTTTGAGTGCCCGAGTAATTCCCACTTTAAAATATCAGCCTTAACGATCCTTGGACTATCAGTTTAAGTTTTGAATCCATTCAATGACACCTTACTGACAGAGATGAGAAAGAACTTCATGAAAGAATGATGAAAAACAATGCATATTCGCGTCTCCAAGAGTCTTGGGGTAAAAATGGTAGAAAAATAGGTGAAATGCACAACAACCGGTTATCCTGACCCTTTTCCACTTTATATCGTAGCCTTCCACATGTTTCCTTGGCACAACTGCAAAGGAGAAGCACAGAGGAAAGTCTTACACAAGCATGAGCCTTCCACGTACCTTGGGCCCAAGAAAAATGCCTTTTGGCCTTTAAAATGTCTTGGTAAAAAAAGGAGCCAACGAGAACCTCCATTTATCTCAATGGTGCATTTTGAGATGGTCCCCAAAAGTAGAGACCCCAAACAAGCACGGACTCAACACATGTCTCAGCCCAGAAGAGTCTATTAAAAATTTGAAGGTTCAGTGGAAGGCGCCATGTGTCTAAGGTCTGAGACAGTCTCCTTCAGTCGTTGAAAAGTCCAAAAAAAAAGGTAGAGTGAGTGGAAGCCTCCAAGTGTCCTCCTAGTGCTTCTTCAAAATAAAACTCAGGGGCCGGTCCCCAAACATGCACAGTCCCTCCACATGTCCCAGGCCTTTCAGAAAGTTTCTTGAAAAGTCTAAGTAAGGGAAGGCCCAGCGTAATCCTACACATGTCTCCCTGTCACAATTGTTAAGGTGGGACCCTGACGGAAGATCCTCAAATGAGAACCATCCCACCACGTGTCCATGGCCTGCCAAAAATTGTACCAGATGCATGAAAAAATTGTCTAATTCTGGGAAAAGTAGTGGAATCCTACACATGTCCCACCAGCACAACTCTAAGGCCAAACCAAAAGGTGAATTTTCAAATGAGCGTCATTCCTCAACATGGACAAGTTTTGGGTTGAAATGAGCCACAAAGTTTTTAGATTGCCCCGCCGAGCCACATCCAACCAAAAAGGGCCACGTTTCCACTGATGTAGAGATGTTAATTTGATGGGAAAAACACACCCGTCAAACCGTAAAAATGTAGGAAAACCACCATTTGAGCCCAGAGATGAATTTTTCTTCAAGGAAAGAGAATTTGGAAATGTTATAAGGTTCAAACATGATCCTCCGAGCTACATCTAATCACGTTTCCTAGGGTATTTGGGACAAAAATACGTGACTACAGTAAATGGAAAGAAAGGAGCAACCTGAGTTTTACGCCCAATTTATAGACTCCTTTAGATGGACAGAGAAATGAAAAACAAATCCTGGACCTTTAAGTGATCCTCGACCAAGGAAGGGACTAACCATGGCAACCAAATGGAGGAAAAAGTCTTCAAGCACTAACATGGGGAGATAGAAAACATGACAAGGGCCACAAACTGAGGGATTTTAATGACAAACAAGGTGAGACTAATTTGAGCACCAACAAAATGGTGGTAAGTCAATAACAGATACATCCTACATGACTGTGACATTTGGACATATGTGCAATGTAAGGCTTGATCCTTTGATGACCCCAACCATTCCTACTGTTTTCCCATCTAGGTGCATTACTCCTTTTAGCACTGGATCATACTTCAGACCCAATTGATGTGTTATTTGCTTTGGTATCACTGAGCTACTTGCCCCTGAATCGATGATGCAGTTATATACCAAGTGGTTCCCGAAAATCAATGACACATAGAATGGTGGAGGCTACAAATTTTTTCTTGGTTGACCCCCATTTTTTTGTACTACATTCATCAGAACCTTCTCCTACCTTTGGGTTGATCCATTCGAGGTAGACCAATTAGCCATTGCAGCTTGCAACAAATATCGTTGTCCTGAGATTGCCCGTGACTCCCACATGGAAATATTCACATGTGTTTTCTTCAACAGATCGATAATGTTGAAAGGGGATGAGTTATCATTTTGTTGTTCCTTATTTGGCATAAATTTTTTCTGGGGCTTAAACAGGCACATGTGTTGCTGCAATGGGTGCCTTAGGCTGATTTTGCACATTGGGGGCTGCATTTGGTTTAATAACTCCTTGTTTTGTAAGAGTGGGATGAGAAAAAACTGGATTAGATGGTTATCCCTCCTCAATGTTCCTCTTCTTTGATCGCGTATTGACAGTTATACCTTTAAAAGGAGGTTGATTAACTCCATAGAAGTCTTCTATGTGCCAATTAACCAACGTGGTTTCTGTTGGAGGTACCTCTTGCTCAGTTTTGTGCTGTTGATTTCCTTATTGACTTGGTTCTTGGGACACACCAATGGTCTACACCATCAAGGCCTAGTTTAGTGCACCATTGAAACACGTTGATTTATTGCGAGGAAGATTACAAGGGTAACACTAGTACTACTCCTATGCCATGTTTTTTCATGTTGGAACTAATGCTTTTGATGTTGAAGCTACGTTTGGATCATATGGTCAGAATGGCCTGAAAGTTAGAGGTTTTCCCTTGTTCTAGTTTTGATTTCCATCCTGATTTGTTGGTCTATTTTGCTAGTATGGGGGTCTCGCTTGATATTGAGTATGAGGCTGATATGGTCTAGAAATATGAGCTTGCTATCTTTTGATAGTTACTAGCTCATTTCCTAGGTTCTGTAATTGCTTCATGACCTCCTGTAATTATTTTGAAGTGCTTGATGAAGTAAAAGACTCGCTATTGCTTTGATTTCTAGGGGTGGAATGGGATTCAATTTTGGCATTTTACTAGTTGTAGGAGCTCTCATGTTTGGATAGAGAAGCATTGGTGGCCTTGGTGCTATCTTACCAGCTTCAATCAAGCAGGTTGCAGCTCTAATAGCAATATTATAGGATGCGGGTAAGGTTATATCTCCTATTGATTGGATCATCATTGCAACATCTGAGTTTATAGCCTTCAAGAAGTAAAGGAATGCTCCTTCGCTAGTTGGTCTAACAACTATTGGAATCCTATCCCGTGTCCGTTGGAAACAGAATTTGAAATCGGTCAACTGCTCATTAAGATCCCTCTTGACTGTTATCAATTGTTCCAATAAAAACAGATTATCTCCCTTTTCCATAAATTGATTATGGAGGCTTGTGCACAAATTGTCCCAATTCTAGATAGATCATGTTGTTAGGCTTCTAAACTATTGCAAAGCTTTACCCTTAAAAGATGAAGCTAACAACCTTATCACAATATCCATTTAATTGATTTCATGAATTTCATAGACATTGGCGATGTCTTGGATGTGGTCTGTAGGAGTAACAGGATTTTCCCCTTTGAAATAGGGAATATTCTTTAGTGCTACAATCGGGACCTAATTTTGAGCATTTAGGGCAAGTGGGCTACTTCCCATAAAGTTGACATACGGATTGGGTTGTGCCATCCTAATTGGTCAGAGAACTCTTGTTGATTTAAGAAAAGGTCTACCAGGTGGAGGTGTAGACAAAGTCCTTTTAGGTGGAGATGGTGATCTTTGTGGTCTTCTTCCTCTCCTTCTTCTGCCTAGTGATAATTGCAAGTAGACAAATAATCCCTCTTCTTGAGTATTAGACCTAGTTTAAATTCTTCTCATGTACTTGGGAAAAATGTGCTGCTATACCGCGGAATTCTATCCCTTTGGAGTCACCGGATGTGTTGGGAATTAATCCTCTAAAGGCTATATTTTGACAAGTTACACACCAAACTTGATAGAATAAAAATGAAAACCTTGAAGGACCTGTGTATTTAATATTCTGGAGGTTGAAAATTTATTTGGAATGAAAGTCCCGAAAACTCAAAAATGCAAGACTTCCAAATTTCTGAAAACCCAAAACCCAAAATTTGGAGAAACCTGAAATTATGAAAACATGAAACCCGAAGTTCTGAAGAGTCTGAAATTCCTAAACCCAAAGTTCCAAAAACTCAAAATTCAAAAAACTCTGAAATTTCAAAAATAAAAATTTCAAAAAAATAAAAATACCCTTTTGAAGATTAGCCCTCAATCTATCAACTGGTGAATGTTGGACTTGTTTTGCACAAGTTAAGCCCATAAAAATCAACTTTGGAGTTCAAGCTGAGAGGTGAAAAGTCTAAAACTGGATAACTTGCAATTACTAAATCCAAATTTAATGAAAATTCCTTAATATCCTGATGAATGACCTCTTAGTCCCACCGTGTGTGCCAAAACTATCGATGACGAACCACAACATGCTTAGATGTCTGCAACTTAATGGGTTGGAACTATTAGTGTGATTGCATAATATAGAACTTTTCCCAAAGTGTGGGATTTTGTGATTAGGAAAGCTCTCCAGATAAAATTCGGTTCCTATTCCTCTGTTCAGGAGCACACATACAATTTGAAGAGGATCTACTCTTAAACCTACTCTAACTTTCCAAGGAGACAGACTTAGGGAGATGAAAGAAATTAAACCTAACTAAAAAGGGTGATGCACCAAAGGAATATTGAACACATGCTTTGCAATTAAATACAACCACTAAAACTATAACACAACCACCATACACAGATAACCAAACTAAAAAGAGAGATCAGGTAGATGCAAGGAACACAAGAGAGGGTTGAAATCATCCACAAACTTATCTTATTACTCCAAAAATTTATACAGTGCATTAGAGTAGCCAAGAGGCAAAATTTTCATTACAACTTGAATGGGAGGTTTGAACTCCACAAAATCACTAGCAAACAAGGGAAGAAGGGAGGGTCAAAGCAAAAATTTCAAACCTTTAGAAATTTTCCCCTCCTTACAATATATAGAAGAATGAGAGAAGGGGATGAGAGACAATTCAAATTCCTACTCCAACCACCTAAGAAATGTAGTCAGTTCTCCTGCAACAGTGATAGGATCCATGACAAATCCCATGCCTCCATGTGATGTTCCTTGTTGGGAAAGAAAGGAATCCCATACTTCATTAATGGTGGTAGGTCAGAAACCTAGGATACCTCAAAAAATGGCTAACTGTATTTTTTGTTTTTAAGAACTTAGTCTTACTAATTTAAAGATATCCACTCATAGTTGAGTAGCAGATGTCGCGATTTGCCAAAAATTCCTCTCTTTCTCAAAGTCGACATCCCTATCAAAAGTTACAACCATCTTGTAAGGAATTAGACAAAAATTATACAGAAACAATTCCTCAAACCACAACAATAGGAAACTATATAGAAAAATTATACTTGCAGAAATATAAGAACATAAATGAATAATGCACAAAAGAAGACAAGACAAGATTTAACGTGGTTCACCCAATGTGGGCTACGTCCACCAAGAACTTTCTCATATTTTATTATCAACAAGAGTAAAACAACTCTCACAGTCTTCTCTTAGTTATGAACTCACAACAGAATTCTAAAGATGCTAAACCACATCTAAACCACAATTGACACCCAATTACATAACCTTAATCACTCTTGATCACCTCTTGATCATTAAGACTCAAGACCTCTTGAACACTCAGGATATCTTCAAGATACCCTAACACCTCTATTTATAGGATTACAATCCTTCTAAGAAGCCCTAAAGCTGACCCTCAAAGTTTTAAAGTCGCGATCTTTCAACTTCCCATGGCTGGAAAATATGTCCTAACGTTAACAGCCAATTAAATGCATGTTAACAGCAACATCACAACAACGACACAATGACTGCAAAAAAATGTCACATCAAACAACTGCAAAATGTTCCTGAAGTCTCCAAACTTAACCATTCGAGCTCCAACACTTCAACATTGATTCAAGAAGACCAAAAGCAGGCTCCACGCCCCAACAATCTCACACTTAGAGACTGTTTCCACTGAGAAAATTTCTTAACCCTTCATTATCAACCATGAAGGCCAATCAAAGTTTAACACAACTTCAAATTCTCCCTTGTGACCTCCTTGGTCATCATCCACATGATTATGACTGGTATGAATATTTTCCATCTTCAACTTATCTTCTTCCAAAGTTGTCCTGATGAAATGATATCTTAGCTAAATGTGGTTTTTCCTAGAGTGAAAAGTGGATTTCTTAGCCAAATAAATAGCCCTCCGACTATAACTGTTTAGTATCCCAACTTCTTGCCTATGACCCAACTCATCAAGCAACTGTTGTAGCCAAATCATCTCCTTACTTGCCTCTGGTCTAGTAACATACTCAGCCTTAGTGGTTTCCAAAGCCACAACCTTTTGTAACCGTGAAAACTAACTCAACGTTGTATCACCAACCGTAAATACATAATCTGTCATGCTCCTCCTACTGTCTAAATCTCCTGCCATATCCAAATCTACATATCCACGTAATGTAGTGTCTAATCCAATGAAACACAATTCTACTCCCATGGTCCCTCTCAAATACCGAAGGATCCATTTTACTGCACGTCAGTGCTCTCTACTTGGATCAATCATAAACCTGCTCACTACTCCAACTGTATGGGAAATGTCAGGGCTAGTGCATACCATAGCATACATCAAGCTACCAACTGTTAATGAGTACGATATCTTGGACATATCGATTCTATCCTCCTCAATCTTGGGACTCTCCTCCTTTGATAATTTAAAGTGACCTGCGAAAGGAGTACCAACCGGTTTAGCATCCTGCATACTAAACCTCTCCAAGGCCTTCTTTATGTACTCTTCTTGAGATAATACTAGCTTCCTCTCCTTCCTGTTCTGAGTTATTCTCATACCAAGGATTTGTTTTTTCTGCCCCCAAATCCTTCATAACAAAGGAGTCACCTAGTTGCTTCTTGAGTACCTTTATTTCTTGTATGTTCTTCCCTGCAACAAACATATCATCTACACACATGCACAAAATAATATAAATACCATCAAGAAACTTCTTGATGTACATGCAATGGTCTGAGTGACACCTGGAGTAACCCTACTCCTGCATAAAACTGTCAAACTTCATGTACCACTATCATGGAGCTTGTTTCAGGCCATATAAGCTCTTCTTCAATTTGCACACTAACCTCTCCTTCCCTTTGACCTCATAACCCTATGGCTGCTGCATGTACAATTCCTCCTCCAACTCACAATGAAGGAATTCAGTCTTCACATCCAACTGTTCTAAGTGCAGGTCTTCTACTGGAACTAAACCAAGAACAGTCCTAATAGAAGTCATTTTAACAACCGGAGAAAAAATTTCATCAAATTCTATACCTTTCTTTTGTGAAAATCCTTTGACCACCAACCGGGCCTTGTATTGTTTCTTGCCTCCATCTTCCTCTTTGATTTTATACACCCACTTGTTCTACAATGCTCTCTTGCCCTCGGGTAGCTCCACCAGATCCCAAGTATGGTTTTCCATAAGAGATCTATGATCTTCATGCATTGCCTACTCCCACTTCTTCCTAGCATACACCTGCACTACTTCCTTAAAGCACTCTAGCTCTGCACTATTAGTGAGTAATAAATAATTCAAAGATGAAGTAAATCGTTCAGGTTCCCTTCTTACCCTAGAAGACCTTCTCACCTCAGGAATTTGGGGTTCCTGATGAGTAGGTACCTGAACTGGCTGTGCCGTAACATTTTTTACCTGAACCAGCCCCTTAAATACCTTATTGTGCACAATGTCCTCTAACACTATGTATTCTTTCTTTGATTCCTCTTTCTGTTCCTACAACTAATCTTTATACATGATTTTTTCATTAAAGACAATATCTCTAGACCGAAATATTTTCTTGTCTTTAAGACTCCAAACACGGAAACCAAAATCATCTTCACCATATCCAACAAAGGTGAATTTCTCAGACTTAGTCTCTAACTTGGTCCTATCATCTTTACCAATGTGAAAAAATACCTCACATCAAAATACTCTAAGAAATGAGTAATCAATTTTCTTACCAGACCAAGCCTCCTCAGGTATACCTCCGTACAAAGCCATAGAGGCTCCTCTATTAATCAGATAAACAACTGTGCGTACCACTTCCACCCAAAACATGAGTGGCAGCCCCGCATGTAACCTCATGTTTAACCTAGCATGCTCCATGATTTTCCTATTCATTCTCTTTGACACTCCATTTTCCTAAGTGGTAGTATTTGGAACTGTCACTTTTCGATACGGATCTCATTTAAATCAAACTAGTTAATCAAGAAATTCATTTTTGTAATACTTTCCCTAATCAATTATCAATGACCTGAATCAAATTTCAACTTGAGACCTGTTTCATTCGTCCAACCAAGGCTTTGACATATTTTAAAAGATTTATAAACATGATCAAATTTCCAGGGTCTAATGTAATATACCCAAAGATTTTCTAGTGTGCATTCATCAATGAAAGTGACATAATAAGATGAATCACTAATAGAGTTTGGAGGATTAGTTTGCCCCCCATACATTTGTATGTACTAACTCCAACTTACTCTCCTTCCTGGTAGGTTCCAAACTTGAGGAATCTCACCTGATTCTGGTTTCCCATAAACAATAGTCCAATCATAGATGTCTCAAATCTAACTCCTTTAATTCGACTCGAGCATGTCCTTTATAATCTGAATGCCCTTATGACTCATATGACCAAGTCTCTGATGCCACAAAATTGGCATCTCCATCTAAGGATTCAACTAAATTACAATAATTAGACACCATTGGTTAAATACAAAGCACATCTCAATAAAGTTTTCACCATTACCTCTTGTAACCATAAGAGATCAATTGGTAAAATCTTGTACTTAAAATCCACTATAAAACTTCACCATACATGCCATCACTACCCAGATCGTGTTTCAAAAACTGATATCAAGTTCTTCAGCTGTCAAATTAAGTACATGATCTGATTCCTTAAGTAAGCCATGTGTTCCCATCTCACAATTTTAACCTGAACATAACCTGATCCCTACTTATCATGCATGGTTCATCATCAACCAAGATATACATGTCTAAAAATCATATCTTGAACATTGAATTAGTAAAGTAGATGTTCTATGTGGGGTGGCATGGAAAGAATCCCCTAAATTTAACAACCAAGATTCAACAATAATTATCTAAAGAAATAATTAAGGCATCCCTAACAAATATCATCTGATGCTCAAATTTACCTCTTTAGTTTCCTCCTTGTTCTTCTTATCCTGAAGAGCCCACATTCAATATTTCTTAGCATGAAGGGGCACCCTTCCCATAGGAGCCAATCATTCTAACTTCAAACTCTTGGAATTTGAACTTCACCATGATCATTGTAACTTCCCACTTTGTTACCTTTCCCTAGGTTCTTAGAGTGAATCCCTCTACTCTCCATCATCAAAGTGCACAATTCCACGAAGTAGAAGAATTCTCCAATGCTCTTCCTTCGCATTTCTTGAGCTTAGAAGCACACCTATCACATCCTCAAACTTTAGCACTCCTAAATTATTAGAGGCCTTAATTACTGACAGCCATAACCAAGAAGTCCTAACTATCTCAGCAAGAACCACAAAATCAACAAATCCTTGACCTGCATCATCAAAGTCAATTTCTTTGAAGTTTAAACATGCTCACAACCTATTAAATTCATTCAAATGATCAGAACAACAGAGAGCCAACCTCCATCAGACATCTTCATATTAAATAACTTTTTCATTGAAAAATATTTGATTAGAGGTACCAGGTGTTTTCATATAACTTCCCCAAGTGCACTCATGGATAGACCTTTCGTGGTCTTCTCTGTGCGATATGTTGAAAGAAATCGAAGATGAGCAAGGCATAACCGAATCACCCTGAGTTCCTTTCTAAGAGCTAGTGGAACTCCCAAGTTATCATCCAACATGGACTGTAGGTTTCTGACCTGTTTTCCAGCCAAAGGAACATGGAGGTCCTTCTGATATGCAAGTACTCTCCTTCTAGGGTTTGCATCTTTCACAAACCAGAAGCTCTGATTGATAAGTTCTCAAAGCCTTTATCTTTCCCTCATGTCCATAGCTCCCACTCAAGAGTCTAAAATTTTACATAGGCATGATTTGAACAAGCGTTTCTAGGTGAAAACTCACCAAATACTTCAATACCAATTGTTAGGAATTAGAGACCCTAAATATCCAGAAACAATTCCTCAAGATGTCCCAGCAATAGGAAACTATATAGCAGATCTTATACTTGCAGAAATATAACAAGCATAAATAAATAATACACAAAAGAAGACAAGACAAGATTTAACAAGGTTCACCCAATGTGGAGCTACGTCCACCAAGAACTTTCTCATATTTTAATATCAACCAGAGTAAAAAAAATGGGTCACACTAGTCGGTCTCTTGTAAAAGTTATGAAGCTCAGTGCAACACAAATGCCAAATCTCCATGCTAAACCACATCTAAAGCCACAATTAAAGAGAAGGACCCAAATTGCGACTGAGCCTTGATCACTCTTGATCACCTCTTGATCACCAAGAAAGATATCTTCCCAATACTCAAAGATATCAAAAATGCACCCTTTTGACGATGCTCATATTTATAGGATTATAATCCTTCTAAGAGTCCCTAAAGCCAGACCCTAGAAATTTTGAAAGTCATGATCTTCCAACTTCCCTTATGGCTGGAAATAGACTGTCCCAACCTTAAGTGCGTTAATATAGGAAGAGAAAGTCTTCCAATTGACAACACAGAATTCGACAGGGACCTGAATTTTTGGAGAATGCTCTTGACAGTGGCTACCAAACTACCACCATTCGATGGAACTAGCACCACTCACTGACTCAAGCCAAGTAGGCAAGTCTCCACCTCTAGCCAATAATGTATCTGATGCTGGAATCAGCAATTTGCCACTAAGAAGGAAGTTCTTAACCATGGAGGCATGAGTCAAGCCATGAAGGCCATTCAAGTGTCTGATCAGGTGGACTTTAATGTCTCCCAGGGTGTTTAGAGTCCACCCCTGAAAGGGGGAGATTCAATGTATATCTTCATAGGAAAAATTGACCAGGAATCATTGGGAATCTTTTCCAGCTCTCAACTTCCCTCATTCTTCTATATAGCATGTAATGAGGTGAAGATTATATCTCAGGATCTGGAATGTTTTATTCACCCTCCTAGCTGTCCCTTCTAAAGTGGAAGTTTTTGACCCCACTCCACTGAATACTCTCTTACCATCAATTGTGTAATCCTCAGCCAAGATTGCCTACTTATGTCCATAGTATCAAGAAACTGTATATACTGGACAAAATACATGTCCTGGATGATTCTCATGGACCCTCTCAGTGGCAGCATTCATGATCTCTTATTATAATGCTGGTTATCTGTGCATGGTGGTTGAATTTCAGTTAGTGAAGCCTTGAAATCTCAATTGTAAAGTTGAATATCACAACCTTTAAATCTCATCAACCTGTTAGTTAGGTCCTATTTTCATATCTCCTTAACCTTGTCTCCTTAGCATGTTAGAGAATTTCTTAGATAGATCCTTTGTAATGTGAACGTGTTCAAGCTGATCAGAAAATAGGAACTAACCTGGCATCCAATGAGCTCTCTTGAAATTGTAAAAGGATCACACTTTCAAGAGATGTTCCATGCCGGTGCTACACTGTGGATCACAGTGAAATTCTCATCAAGGTACTCGAGCTACAGCATTCAGGGAGAATGTGAAGTGACTCTAGTGCATAGCATAGAATACATGAAGCACTTCCTAACTATTGGAATGGTATACCTCATGTCCCAGACATAACATTATATCCTCCATGATGAGACCCTTGGTTTACCCTCTCTCCTTTAAGACAATCAAAGTGACCTGCGAATTTAGAGCTTTTGTAAAAAATATTATTTATCCTGTGGTAAAAGAGGATCTCATAACACCAAGGAAAAGTAATCTCTTCTTGAAAGACTAATACTAGCTTCCTAACTCTCCTTCCTATTCTGAGTTATTCTCATACCAAGGATTTTTTTTTGTTCCCCCAAATCCTTCATAACAAAGGAGTCACCTAGTTTCTTCTTGAGTACCTTTATTTCTTGCATGTTGTTCTCTGCAACAAACATATCATCTACATACATAGCATAAGTGATATAAATACCATCAAGAAACTTCTTGATGTACACATAATGGTTTGAGTGACACATGGAGTAACCCTACTCTTGCATAAAACTATCAAACTTCATCGTACCACTATCATGGAGCTTATTTCAGGCCATACAAGCTCTTCTTCAATTTTCACACTAACCTCATCCTTCAGATTTGACCTTATAACCCTAGTGGCTACTGCGATTATACAATTCCTCCTCCAAATCACAATGAAGGAATGCAGTCTTTACATCTAACTAATCGTAAGTGCACTATATAATGGTCTACTACTTCACCTAAAGGGAGGAACTTGGCTTCATTTTGAAGTTAGTGTAAGAAATTGAGTAAAGCAATTCAATACAAAAGGATCTATAACTTTCCTTGTTCTATCTGAAATCACTTAATTCGTAGCTATCTGTAGGATCTTGTTAGATCTTTTGTTCTGCATTATGCAGAGAAGTATTGTATTCTTATAGATGTTATTTATAGACTCTGTGTGTCTTATTCTACAATTGCATATCATTACCCTTGAGTAGCAAACGATCTAGATTCCAAGTTCATGGTATATTCTGGCATGCTTGAGGAATCTATTTTTTCCATCTATAATTTTGAAGAATGCTTTTCTGCTCATTTCCACATCTTCATTCTTCTGTACTTTTGTAATTGATGATCTATTGTTCAAAATGCTATTCAGTGAGAAATCCAAGTTCCATACTGAAAACTATGCTCTCTGTACAAATGTAAATATAGTTTTGCTTCTTGACCCTAAGGGAGCATTCTCCCACTCAAGAGTTTGAGGCTTCTTTATTAGTAGGTTCCTTGAACTATCTCTCTCCTTGAAGTCATTTTTAAATGACACAACAGAACCGGCCCATTGGACATCTTTCCATGCTGCAATGCCCTCTAAACAATGTCTATTATTTCATTGTTTCCTCTTTCTCTATGCTTGCAACTGATCTTTATAAATGACTTTTTTCATTAAATACAATATCTCTAGACCAAAAATGTTTTTTTTTCCTTAAGAATCGAAAAATGGAAAACCAAAAGTCATCTTCACCTTCATATCTAACAAAGGTGCACTTATCAGACCTAGCCTCTAACTTTCTCCTATAATCTTCATTAGTATGAACACATAACTCAGATCCAAATAATCTAAGAAATGAGTAATCAATTTTGTTTCTAGACCAATCCTCCTCGGGTATACCTCCATCCAAGGCCATACAAGGGTCCTCTGTTAATCATATAAATAGCTCTTCTCACCTCTTCCACGCAAAACATGAGTGACAGACTCTACATTTAATCTAATGCACCTAGCACACTCCATGATTTTCCTGTTCATTCTCTTATGACAATCCATTTTCCTATGGAGTCTTTGGAACTGTCCTTTTCTTGCGGATCCCATTTACTGAACAATAATAAATAAATTCAGTGCTTGTAATAATCCACTTGATTATCTGACCTGAAGACATTTCAGCTTAAGACCTATTTTATTATCAACCAAGGCTCTCCATTTTTTGAAAGTTTCTAAAAACATAAAATTTCTTTTTAATTGCAATATACCCAAAACTTTTCTAGTTACATCGTCAATGAAAGAGACATAATAGCATGAACCCACTAATATATTTTTAACTTTAACTAGCCCCCCATACATTTCTATGCACAAACTCCTACTTACCCTCCTTCTTGTTAGGGTCCAACATTGAGGAATCTCATCCACTTCTGCTTTCCCGTTAACATAGTCCCCACAAAAGTCCAAATCTAACTCCTTTAATCAAGACAAACTTGTACTTTAGAATCTAGCATGCCCTTTTCACTTATATGACTAATTCTCTAGTGCCACAAATTTTGCATCTCAATATTTAGCAACAAAATTGCAAGAATCAACACCGCTATGTTAAATAAAAAGTACCATATTGTCTTACCTCTTTCATTCACATGATCTCCATTGGAAACCTTCCAAGAATCCACTGTAAAACTAACCATATAACTAGCACTACCCATCTGACCCACTGATATCAATTTTTGCCTCAACTTAGGCACATGCCTGATGTCCTTAAGTGGCCATGTCCTCCCATTATGCATTTTTACCTGGACACAGCCTTTTCCTAGTATGCTACATGATTCATCATCACCAAGATATAAATGTCTAAAATCAACTTGTACAAAACTCATTAAAGTAATGTCTATGTGGGTGGTCGCATGGAATGAATCACCCTAAATATAACACCTAAGACTCAACAATATTATCTAGAGAAATAATTAAGACATCTTGACAAACATCACTTGTTGCCACAATTACCTCCTTAGTTTCCTCCTCCTTGTTCTTCTTATCCTCAAAGAGCACATCAATATTTATTTGCATGACCAACCTTCACCACAGTGCCAAAATTCCAACTTTCTCTTGCACTTTGGCCTTCCACGATCATTTCGAGCTTCCCATGGTTACCTTTCCTTCTTGTTCTTTTGTCTCCCTCTTTTCTTCACTGCTAAACCATTTTCAGACAGTATAAGAATCCCTAGGTGCTCCTCCCTTTGGATTTCCTCACTTCATGATCATGCCTATCAAATCTTCAAAGTTCAAGTTTAAATTTTTAGAGACCGAATTACTTACATCCATAACCTAACTTTCTCCAGCTATCTAGTAAGGAGCATAAAATCAACAGAGCCCTGACGTCATCATCCAAGTCGATTTTTATTTAGTTTAACATACTCACAGTTGTATTAAATTCAATTCAAATAATCAGTAATAAAAGAATTCTCATACATCTTCATATTAAATAACCTTTTCATAAAGTTTTTTTTATTAGAGCCAAAGTGCTTTTCATATAAATTCCCCAATGCACATTCACGAGACCTTTTGTGGTCTTTTCTTGTGATATGTTGAAAGCAACCGAAGATGCAAGACATAATTGAATTGCCGCAAGTTACCTTTCTATCCATCAAATCCCAATCCTCATCCAAAAAGGTTGTATATCTTATTTGCTTTTCTATCCAAAGGAACGTGGAGGCCCTTCTGATACAAGTAATCCTCCATTTGCATCTTCCACAAACCAAATTTCTACCCATTGAAATTCTCAACTCTTGATCTACCCTCATTTTCCATAGCTCACACTCAAGCTAAACTTTCCCTATGATTTACAGCTTTAGCAAAAAACCACAAAAGCTCTAATACCAATTGTTAGGAATTAGAGAACAAATATGTGGAAAAAATTCCTCAAACGACAACAGTACGAAACTATATAGCAGAATTATACTTGCAGAAATATAACAGCATAAATGAATAATGCACAAAAGAAGACAAGACAAGATTTAACGTGGTTCACCCAATGTGGGCTACGTCCGCCAAGAACTTGCTCATATTTTATTATCAATAAGAGTAAAACAACTCTCACAGTCTTCTCTCAGTTATGAACTCACACCAGAATTCCAAAGATGCTAAACCACATCTAAACCACAATTGACACCCAATTGCATAACCTTGATCACTCTTGATCACTTCTTAATCATTAAGAATCAAGACCTCTTGAACACTCAAGATATCTTCAAGATACCCTAACACCTCTATTTATAGGATTACAATCTTTCTAAGAAGCCCTAAATCCAACCCTAGTAGTTTGAAAGTAGTGATCTTTCATCTTACAATGGCTGGAAAAATTGTCCCGACGTTAAGAGCCAATTAACAACATGTTAATAGCAACATCACAGCAATTGTACAACAATTGCACAGCAACGTCACAGCAAATGACAGTAGAATGCTCCTGAAGTCTCTAAACTTAACCGTTCAAGCTCCAACACTTCAACACTAATTCAAGAAGACCAAAAACAGGCTCCACACCCCCACACATCTGAAGGTCGAGCTGCATTCTGCGAAAATGGTGAACTGTTGATCTTGTTTGAGAGTTCCAAAAGTCTGAAATTTTAGACTTTCAGAATTTGGAATTTCAGACATTTTTGTTTCAGAGAATAAAACATTGTTCATCCATGAAATTACTTGAAACTTCCGAAATTCTGAAATTTCAGACTTTCGAACTTCATAAATTCAGACATTTCTGACTCCTTATCCATGCGTGATTCCCAAAATGAGTTTTCAAAAAAAAATTGGCACATTTCTTGCACACATCTCGAGGTCGATAAAAACCCCGAATGTCTAAAATTTAAGAGTTTTAGAATTCGGGTTTTCGAAAAAAATTTGGCCCATTTCCTAACTTGCCCGCTGAGAATTTCCAAAACCCAAAAGCCCAAAAGTCTGAAATTTCAGACTTTTGGACTTCAAAATTTTAGCCATCTTGGGCAATTTTCTGATTTTGCGCATGAGATTTCTAAAACCCCGAAACTCGAAATTCTAAATTTCAGACTTTTAGAGTTTCAGGTTTTGGAGATTTTCTTGTTATTTTTTGCCCTATTTTCTCTAAAATGCCAAAATTTTGAAGTTCAAAATTTCAATGTTTTTGCCTCCGTTCCTCTTCTTCCCAAGTCCTGATCTTCTTTGAAATTCGCATTGGCGATTAATTTTCCACCTTTGCTTTTCCATGATGATTCCATCTAGAATTTGAATTTCAAAAATCACATGTGAGCTCGCACGACTGAAAACACCCTCTCCATGTTCTCTGTGCAAGGTCGTGTTTGATCAATTTTTCATGAGGGGCAAAATTGGATAATGGACTCTATCTATTATAAGATTATACTATTCTGGAATCGTTATGTTGTACCTTGTCATCTAAAAAAAAATGTGGCCTTGATGTACATCATGTGGTTACATGTCTTTTATATGGGTTAATGTTTGTGCAAACATATCATGTGTTGTGTGTTGGCCTAAGTGATCCCTTGTGTTGTCATGTTATAAGCAATGTAATTCAAATTATAAATATAATAATAATTAAAATTATTAATTTATTTTTAGTGTTGTATTGTGTGTGTAAAGTGTGGCCATTACAGAACTGTAAAAATATATTATGTGTACAATTTATATAAGAATTTTTTTTTAATGTTTGATCCACTATGTTTTAATTGGATTTTGATAGTGTGGTTAGAAAGTATTTCAAACAATTAAAATTAAATTAATTTTTTTTTGTAATTAGTAACATTTTTAACAAAGATAATTTCACAATTAATTATTGTGGCAATCAAATTGTAGCTTCCACCTACAAGTTTTTTTGTGGTAACAACAATTGTAGAAAAAAATGTTGAAATTTCCACAATATAACATTGATGAAAGTTGTGAAATTATAAATTTTGGAATTTCTACAAAGAGAATATATCGAACAACTACATTTTTTATGAAAATTAGGGAATACTAAGAAAAATATAAATTGTAGAAATGTTACAAATATTAAGAAATGTGGACAATGTACAAAATTAAAAATGGAGATTACCTATAAATTTTATAAATTGTGGACTATCCATAGTATAATGAATTGTGGAAAAATTACAATAATATATCAAGAGTGGATTATCTACAATTCCAATGCCACAATTTTATTTTATGAAACACCGTATAACCACAAAAATATTGTTGAAAAATTGTGGCAAAAGGCCTAGTTTGTTGTATGAAGGATTTTATTTGGTTTTTTTTTCCAAATTGGTGTAAATTTTGAAGGTAATAACTTTTTTGGGGGATAGTATCTGCTAAAATTTTCCCTGAAAAAAAAGGGTATTTATTAATATATTTTGACTTGGTGACACTTAGGGATCAATTTAATGGAGCGAGTTTATCAACTCCTTTGTTTCGTAACAGAGATAAAATGATATGTTTGCAAAACTTTCATGCTCCATATGACTTCCTTATTTTGGAAAGAGATGAAATTTTATGTCTAGTACCCCAACCTATCAATTCAAAATTTGAAGACGGATTAATATTTTTACCGACCTTTAAATTAAATTTTTTCAAAACTAATAACCTTTCGAAATTCAAAACCACCATATTGTAAAGAAAAAAATATACACAATAATAATAGATAATATGTCATTTGTTTCAAACTTTCATCTAACCTTCTTTTGCCTCCTTTCAAAATAGAGGAAGTTTAAATATTTTACATTTATCTCAACTAAGTAACCTAACCTGTCAATGCCCACAACATTTATGCGACACACATGGTTGAAGCCACAAACAATTATATCACATTATACTAGTACCAGCGCCAAATTCAGATGTGATTAATTCAAATAATGTTGAATAATATATTTTATTCAGTATATCTCCATCAACATGTTTTAGTATAATATATATGTTATTCAATATAAATAATTGTGACATTTCATCCATGTTTATTGACATATTTTTGATGGGTCTATAACAAATTAAACATGATTAAAAACAATTTGTTAACATGGTAGACTAAAATGTCTTAAAATGCTAAAAATACCACGAAAAGGCGTCAAATCTCAGGTCTCATTCCAGTAAACATGTTTACCGACTACTGTGCACACATCTCTATTGATTTTTTAAGCATAACAAACCGTATTAAACACTACCTGTATCATTTTTATTTCCATCTCTTGCTGGTGAAACAAGCTACTTCAAATTGAAATGGATGTCAATGAAGAAGGGGCGGTGTGACTTTTTTATAGTACATGGACATCAATACAGACGATGACATGGACAATGCGGATTAAATTCTATTCTCATATCCCCTCTGATTTCATACTAAGACAATGCTTTTCGGCGTAAATATTATAACAGGATGTGCAAATTTGAGGACTGTGTAGAGCTTATGACGGTATAGCTGAACATGTTTAAAGGGCATGGAAGGACATAGATAACAATAAAAAACATGGGGATACCAAGTAATAATGTGCACTAAGTTAATTTTATTGTCGATGGAGTTTATGGAGACGATTATGTAGAGAGAATGTTCTACTTAAATTTCATATATTTTAATAAGTTGCATGGTGGTTCGGGTCCCTCCTGAACCTTTTCTTCTGAAGGGAATGCGAGGATCTACAGAAACGACAGAATCTATAGAATCTTCAAAGAGCAATAGAAAATATAATGCAGTGGATTTAAATGATGCAAAACAGAGGAAAAAGGAGAAGCTACAGAAATTTATAACAACAAAATAAAATAACACACTTTGCTGCAAATAACATAGATCTGGGCATCAAATTGCTTCAACAATATATATATATATATATATATATATATATATATTCGAGGAATGAACAACAGCTACAGCTGCACACAAAACTTTCATGCATACAATAACAAATTGAAATGAAGGAATTCTTTCAACAAAACCAGTCCAGACTTGAGCTGGGACTGCGCATTTTTCTTCTTCTCCCAAATCTTATATTCCTCATTCTTCTCTTCTTCTCACAATAAAACATGATGCTTTTAATAATAAACACCTACACAAAAAACTTGCCTTACAAGTCAACACAAAATCTCTGACAAGAGATAATCAGGGAGAATAATCAACCAAAAAAGTAAATGTGCGATAGTCATAATTAAATGCAAATCTGATATGTCAGAGAGCTAAATCTGGGGGAAGAAAGATATTAGATGCAGAATAAATTCTGACTTGATTTTCCAACACTCCCCCTTAATTATGAACAGCTGCAGATCATGGAAATTTGAATCAAGTTTGTTCAAAAACTGTTGTAGCATTTTCGGAGCTAACTGACAGTTTTTCGGAGCTGCTAACTTGTGCAAAGTCACAAACTCCTAAGCCACTTCGTACATACTCAAATGTCTCTTTTGCCAATGCTTTTGTAAATATGTTAGCCAATTGATCTTTAGACCTACAAAAATCAAGACAAAATTCTTTGTTGCTTACAAGATCTTTGATAAATTGATACCTCATATCAATATTATGCTTAGTTCTCTTGTGAAACACATGATTTTTAGATAATGCTATTGCTGAACTGTTATCACAGAATATTGTAGTGGATTCCTTTTGGTCATGCATCAAATATTTCAACATCCAAACAGCTTGACACACAACACTAGTGGCTGCCACATACTCAGCTTCAACTAAAGAAAGGGTCACAATGGGTTGTTTCTTTGATGCCCATGACACAACACCTGTACCAAAGTGAAAAGTATACCTAGAAGTACTTTTCCTATCATTTATGCTGCCCCCACAATCACTATCAGTGTACCCAACAAGACTAAAATCATCTGAAGGGGAATACAATATACCAAAATCCTTTGTACCACTTACATACCTCAATATCCTCTTACCGGCCTACCAATGTCAGTCTTTTGGAGACTCCATTAACCTAGAAATCAGACTTACACTGTAAATAATATCTGGCCTTGTGGTTGTTAAGTAAATAAGGCTTCCAACCAGCGTCTTGAATAATGTAGAATCCACACATGCTCCATCATCTTCCTTTCTTAACTTCATCCCTGTCATAACTGGTGTTGAGGATACCTTGCACCTTGCCATATTAAATCTCTTCAAAACTTCATTTGCATATTTAGATTGATAAATAAATATACCATCATTGGATTTATGGACTTCAATCCCCGAGAAACACCTCATAAGAACCAAATAAGTCATTTCAAATTCATTCTTCATTACTGATTTGAAAGAATCTATGTTTAGATCACCGGTAAAGATTAGATCATCCAAATACAAGCAAACAATCAAAATGTTACCTTGCTTGTTGACCTTAATGTACAATGTTGGTTCAAAACCACTTCTTTGGAAACCATTTTGAATGAGATAGGAGTCAATGCAGTTGTACCAAGCTCTTGGAGCTTGTTTCAATCCATAGAGTGCCTTCTTCAACCTATACACCTTGTCTTCATGACCCGGTAGTTCATAGCCTTGTGGACGTTCCACATACACTTTCTCCTCTAAATAGCCATTTAAAAATATAGACTTTACATCCATTTGATATTGATACACAATTTGGAGTGTGTCCCATGCTTCCTTGGCTTGCTTTGCTGCTGCAACTCTTGGGAGTATGCTCTCATGCATTGCTTGATGGATATAAAATAGTGCTTTCCCATCCTTCTTCCTCTGTTCCTTCAAGATGTCCTTTTGAGCTTGTGTAAGAGCATTGTATGCTGCCTAGTCTACTGGTTCCTTTTGAGCTTGTGTAAGACCAAAACTCATAGTTCTTTCCTGTGAAAATCAGATTTTGCACACTAACCACTGATGCGCCAAACGTAGAAGCCATTAATGGCTACCAAAACAAGAAAAAACCAGAAAAAAATAGAAGCAGGGTTTAACCTAGCTTTGATACTAGATGAAGGGAATGCGAGGATCTATGGAAACTGCAGAATCTACAGAAACTACAGAATCTTCAGACAACAATAGAAAATATAATGCAACGGAGTTAAATGATGCGAAACAGGGGAAAAAGGAGAAGCTACAAAAATTTATAACAACAAAATAAAATAACACACACACAGATACACACACACACACACACACACACACACACACACACACACACACACACACACACACACACACACATATTCAAGGAATGAACAACAGCTACAATTGCACACAAAACTTCCATGCCTACAATAACAACAATGAAATGAAGGAATTATTTCAACAAAACCAGTCCAGACTTGAGCTTGGACTACGCATTTCTCTTCTTCTCCCAAATCTGATATTCCTCCTTCTTCTCTTCTTATCACAATAAAACATTATGCTTTTAATAATAAACACCTACACAAAAAAATTGTCGTACAAGTCAACACAAAATCTCTAACAAGAGATAATCAGGGAGAATAATCAACCAAAAAAGTAAATGTGCAGCAGTCATAATTAAATGCAAATCTAATATGTCAGAGAGCTAAATCTGGGGGAAGAAAGATATTAGATGCACAGTAAATTCTGACTTGATTTTCCAACAATGGAGATGATTATGTAGAGAGAATGTTCTACTTAAATTTCATATATTTTAATAAGTTGCATGGTGGTTCGGGTCCCTCCTGACCCTTTTCTTCTGCCACCTTGCCAATATTTGCCACCTAGCCACCTCTGCGAGGACTGGGTTGTAGAATATTATCCCGCAGCCACCACATCGCCTCTCCCTATGGTCACCCTTTAGCTCTATCCTCATCAGGGCCGAGATGGAGTCCTCCTCCACACGGGAATTTTGTGGCAAGTTCTTTGCATTGGGCCTCTCCTCCGCATGGATTTACAATGTTTGTTGGCTCTCTACCGGGAATTATGTTATCTTTGTATATGTAAATTCCTAATCAGGATAGCTTGTAGGTGTATCCTCATTATGCCAAACTAATGAATCAAGCTTTCATCCCTCCTCAGGATAATCCTCCTCCTCCGCCTAGAGCAGTGACATGTGCCTAGTGTTCTCTAGTTTTATTTAGTTCTCGTGTTTTCTGTCGTGGCTTTCTCATTTGGCCCTTTGGGCATTTTATGGTGCCATCGTGGTTTTTTTGTGAGACTGAGTATTCTGGTCTCCCCTACTCTTGTAACTCTCATCTATTTTATTTAATATAATGGGAAGTTCCAATAATAAAATTAATTTTGAATGTACGTAAAGATGATAGTACATAGGTTGATGTTGTCAATTTTGTGAGGGATCTATATTCGTGATGCCATGAAGATATAATAGATAGAAAATTATTCATAAAAAACATACTATAAAATGGATGTAGATATATGAGTAGAAAAAAAAACATAGCTTTGGAGTTATCACATGATGTTTGATGATATGAAAGATACATGGGTGAATGCACAATAAAATTAGTGATTTGATAGCTGTGACAAGTTACATGATGGTACTCAATTCAAGGTACTGGGATGTAGAACGCACACCAAAAATTACATTAATCTATGCAAAATAAATTTAACATATAATGGATAGGAACCTTTCATGGTGAATGATTATTAATTGTGAAGGTAGACAAAGTAAATAACTAGTACTTATCACTTTCCTTAATAAAATTTCAAAAAAAGTAATCAATAAAAAAACTCACATAAAACAATTATCCAATAAAATAATACCTTAGAAGTATAAATAAATTATATATATATGAAACAATATGACAATCAAGTTGCTCCTTGACACTCAAAAATTCATATAGGAAGGATGATTTTTTTTATGGATGAAATAGTCTATATTACTTAATAAAATATTATAGCCTATCCACAAAAAATATGGGTGGTAAAGGGCACACCCCACGATCAAACTAGCCGTGACAGCTAGGAAACTAAAGTATCAAGCCCTAGGGGAACAACAAACTTAACAACAAATGCTAGAAAACCATTAAAAACTACGCAGTCGCAACAAACATAGGGGCAGGGGGTGGTGATGGCCCCTTGTCCTCCAAGTTACTACCAGGAAGATCATCTTTTCCATCCAGAAGAGGCGGTCCGCCTGAAGCAACTTCTTCATCTTGCTAGGAGAAATAACAAAAGCCACATATAGGAAGGATGAAATTTAACTTTGATACCAAATAAAATATTTGGTATAGATGAACACACAACAATACTCAATTGATTATTTATCAAACGTGAAGTACATATAAGAAACAAAGTTTCACAATAGATAAAAGTATACCCTATCACAAAACCATACAATATTTCAATAAATCCTAATCTATTATGAGTTATTACAATTCATTACTAACACATAACCAATATGTATGTACGCATGTAGATAGTTGATTAGATATTTAGATTTTTGTGATGTGCATGATATTATAGTTTTCATCAATACTTTACTTTTTTATATGAAGTGTATTTTTAAAATATGGATACAAACCTTTATATAATTTTATCTCGAGAGCTATGCGGAGTGATATTCCTTTCCATTTTCATACACATTAATATAGGTCAATTATAACATACTCTCTCTTTTTTTTTAAGGGAGGGGGGGGTGTTTGGTTATTGATAAGGTCATTTAATTTAATTATCCAATTTTTCCTCTTATAAAAATAGTTTATTAAAACACACTATGAGTAGATCATATAACTCCTTAGAAGAGTATAAAAGATCACATGTACTCATTTCAACATAATTTATGGTTCTCAAGGGATTAAGTGCACCATTTACATCCCAATAGTTACATACACAAAAAATTATGATTGCATGAGATTGATAGGAATATGTATCCAAATCCTAAGTCATATTTATGAATTTTATAGTTGTAGACACACAATTCCGCACACACACACAAAATTACATTGGGTCTGAGATGTAGTGCAACGCTCAGTAGTAAGTCCATCATTGTGGAAGTTGAGGACATTCTGACCCCTCATTTAACATCTTTATTTTTTAGGACTTGATGTCAATTTGAGGGTTTTATAGGTCTATTATTCATTGCAAATTTCTGGCGACCTAGGTGATCTTTGTGTGAATCCGTAGCAACAAAACAAGAGTATTAGTTAACATCTTGCACCCCTGAGAATTCGGTTTTCTGAGCATTTCCACATACCCAGGGCTTAGAAACAAGCCTAGGGCTCCCACAGGCACCCTTGTCCCTCTCCAGGCGCCCCAGTCCATCCACCTTCTCCAGATCTGTAATTTTACGAGGTTGTGTGCAACATTCAGTGCTTCGCATTTCTCTGTCTTCAAACTCTATGCAGTTTCCAAAACTTGACAATCAACTAAGGCTTCTTACCCTTCTTTGCACATTAGGGTTTCATATTTTATTGCTTTATTACTTAGATCTATTTCAACATTCCATTATTCATTTATTTACTACATTCTTGAATTTAGATTAGGCACATATAATCACATTTTAACTTAATCAATACTTTATAAGATAAAAGAATCTTTTGGTGATATATTATTGTTAGTGGGCGTATGTTATTGGTGGTTACATCCATATGGGTTGGGTAATAATTTTCATATTTCGTAGTTCTATACAAATACTTTTAGCAGAATGAAACTTATATAATAACTAATTAATAACAATAAATTACATGTTTCTTGACATTTGAACTTACTCTTACTAAAGATTATTGTTTATTTTGGATAATATTTTTCAAATATATTCGTGTGTATGTGAAAAAATATTTTTACACTAAGTTCAAATCTTTTCAAGTGAAATAAAATATGTTAGACAATGTTAATTTTCTAGAGAGTGTAATTCATCCACTCACTACTTTCTTAAACAAAAAGAATTAAGTTACATGATGTGTTATTTAAATAGATAATAAAACGCCTTACAAACTTTTCCACGTCTATAAACATATACATTACGTATTCACTAACTTTTTAAATAACTTAAATAGGATTCCCAATATACAAAGGAAAAAATAAAAATTAAGGTTATGCAATGAACAAACCCACTAGTCTTAAATTGCATGTTTAAAAATATGTCAGTCTCCCAAATACACTACTTTACTATCACCCCACAATACTATCTTATTTAAACTTTATAAAATTATATAAGCTGATATATAATGACGAGATGTCGTTCTTCAAAGTTAATCATTTACCATAATTGTCTTGATACATATTGGCAGTGACGTCAAATAAATCACAAAAAACCGTCATATTTTTCCAAGATGATCTTTACAGATCCTTTTTGCTCGCTGACAGTGACATTACATAATCCACAAAGTCTTTCATATTTTTCCACGATGATCCTCCTTTTCCCACTGTTTCCTTTATTATTTCTTTCACTTCATTGCTCCTCCTTTTAATTTCATCATCTCGCAGCAAAGCTTTCGCACACCTTGCAATCTCACTCCCCTCAATTATTCCATCATCTCTACAACTCTCTAACCTCAACCCATTTTTCCACTGGTTAACAATGAGCATTCTGTTTGTGTGCTGCTCAACTGCCTGTGGAAAAACCATCATCGGAATACCCAGACTTAAGCTCTCCATTGTAGAATTCCACCCCCCATGGGTGAAGAATCCTCCAATCGAAGGATGAGATAAAACCAGTAGCTGTGGTGACCATGGAACCACCAGTCCTCTATCTTTTGTTTTCGCCACGAAACCCTCGGGGAGAATATCATCATTATCTGTTGGTGTTGTTGATTCCTCCGAGCTCACCAGATCTGGACGGATTACCCACATAAATACCTGTAAAAAAATTCACTTATCAATAAAAAAAACTGAAACTAATGAGTGCGAGTGCAATGTAAGTTCAACAGAGAAATATGTGAAAACAAATAATATCTTCTTGTGTCTCCCACATCTCTTTTATATTTAATTTTGAAAAACGAACAAGGTCATTGAAAGAAATAATCTATGGAGTAAATTCTGAAAGCAGTCTGTAGCAAAACGTTGGCTCAACTCAAATATCACCAGAAAGAAATAAAAAACCCAATCAATCCTTCTAAACCAATATGCAGATTATGCGTAGTGTTTGAATGAAAGAATTTGTTACAGTACCTGCTCGCTTTCCATTAATCCTCTTGCTATTTCTTGGACTTGAGCTTTTGACATCTGAGCAAAGCTTCCAAACGAAACATACAAAACCGAACATCTCGGTTTCGAATCCAGCCAAGGTAGGCAATTGGATTCTGCCCACAGACTTAATGATGTGGGACTCACTACCGAGAACTCGTCCTGTTTATCTCCATCTTCAAAATAAATTGAGGGTAGCAATGGACCCATTGAGCGAAGAGGAGGACATTTTTCTTTAATGGCATCGCTTGCTTGGCTTTCTAGTTCATAGACTGTGTTCCCAATGATCCACGCCGCCTCTTCCAAGTATGGGAGCTGTTGCACAATAATCTGATGCAAGAGATTTGATGTGTCTCCTGTCTGGATGTCTGATGGGAGATCTTCAGGCTGCAATGGAGGAAGACCTGGAATGTAGTCTATAATGCCTGTAAATGCACTAGTATACAGTTTTTCTTAAGAATAATGATGATCACATATTTATACAGAGCCAAGAAAAGAATAAACTTCCAACCATCAACTTTGTATGCTTTCACAAGGTGCCCTAATCACAGCACACAGACTGCCCAGGTTCTTTTGACCGTGAACCTGCTCAATCAAGTTAATACTGGCTTGCCACTCCATTGCTTAGTAGGAATACCGCCTTCCATTAAATTGATGAAAGGTGATGAAACAGAATACTTTTAGAATAACAATGTAATGATTATTACTTTTCCTATTAAAATTAATAGATACTAACAGCTGACCGAAAATACTTTTTAACGTAAACTTGCCTGATAGATGAAATCTTCCCATATTTACAATTTCAAACTTTGGCGCCCAGCATTTTAAAAAGCAAGTGGACAGTTTTTTCATCTCCTAAGTTTCTCAATGTCCTTTGGGACGTTCAATTAGACCCAGTCAATGAATTTACCAGTCAATCCTGCCTAACAATCTTTCTTTCTATAATTCCTACCAACCAATCAACCCATTCCATAATTTACCCTAATAATTTAGAATGATAAATATATTCGGAATATAAAAATTTACAAATTTAAGATGTAAATATCAACCCATCCCAACTTCTCATATTAAACTTTACCATAAAATTACTCCTGATTCTAATACACCCAGGATATTAATAAAAGATATATTGAGAAGAGAGAGATGATGATGATTTTTTACTCTCTGTTACCTAGTGAAAATGTATATGAAAAATCAAGTAAACTAGAGCATAGATCTAACAAATACAAAATATACGTGTAAACATGAGAAAAGTGCACCTTGCTTCTTTGGGGGGAAGTCTCCGTTGTCAATAATCATTGACAAATTTCTGTAGATGACATAAACACTCACAGCCTGCGACCAGAAAGCTACCCATGGAAGCTCAAATTTTTTGGCAACATTAAAAGTCCAAGAAAGAAATGAACTGCCAATAACACACGAAATTGGAGGCTCACATCCCCGTGTTTTCAGGTTGTGAATAAGATCTTCTGCAGAAGCTCTGGCGGTTGTCATCAACGCATTAAAAGCTTCACCTGGGTTGGCTCTTATGTTGAAATCAAGAGGCAGGCCATCTGAAATTTGAACAAAACGAATATCAAAACTTGGGTCTTTTGAAATTCCAGGGCGATTGTTACGAGCTTTCATCATTCTGGAGTGGTTCGCTTCTGTATTGACAAAGGTTATGACAATGCCTTGGGCAGCAAGCTTTTCAGACAGTCGTATCAGGGGATTTATGTGTCCCTGAACTGGGAATGGGATGATAACAGCATGGGGAGCCATATTTTGCTATGAATGACTAACAAAAGATTGTTTGGGGAAAGAAAAAGAAAAAAAAAAGGCAATTGGATATAAAATGAATGGTTCATAGGATGAAAATCCAGCTAACAAGTTCAGCCCGCTTGATTGAATGACTTTTGAGCTTCGTTTTATTAGTGCCATTCAAAACACCCACCTGCCATTCAAAACACCCACCTACCATTCATGCGATAACGACAGCCATATAATACATAGAATGTCGTGTGTTTTGCATATACTTAAGCCTGCGCTGATAAAAAATATGAATTCAATTTTTTAAAATTTTGTTTCCATTATGTTTTTGTTTTACGTTATTGTTTTCGAATTTGATAAGCTTCATCCATTTGTTTACAATAATAAGGCAAGTAATTGATAGAGTTGTAATCTGATTGGGATTATTGCTGCTCGGATTCATCCACTAGAGTAAAAATCCTCTTATATACCTGAAAAAGTAAGAGGAGAGAGGAGTGTTTTTGATTCAATTAATATACTGTAACAATTCTTAACATGAATTATAATTAACAAAATGTGTCCGTGGTCATTTTCATTAATCCCATTTTCTCTTTCAAGCATGCACTACTTATTACTCACCTTTATCAAGCCACTGCCTTCTTATATCTTATAATGCTTGAGCTCATGTGTCTCAATCTCCATGTTCGTGTCTCTCAACCTTCAAGTTAAATTATGTGTCTTCAAGATCTTCGCAAATGTCCCATTGTCATTATGTGATTCTTTTTCTATATGGTCGTACATTATCGGAAATAATCCTCTACAAATGAAAAAGTCTCTTAAGATCCGAATGAGCTCAAATCAGACTTTATCTCCCATTCATCTAGTTCACATTCAAGTTTCTTAAAACATATCAAGTTTTCCAATGCTCCCAAAGCTTATTAAAGGTCCTTTAAATAAATTTTTGCAACTATTTTTCCCTTCCGGTCATATCATGGAGAATTTGATAGCATTAAAAGTGGAAGTCTCAAAAGGAAAATTTGATCTTTTGGAGTAGAGTATGGGTTGAAATGTTTGTGCATTTATTATTTTTGGGTATATTTATCTCTTCTTCCTTCACTATTACATGGGACCCTATTTAGAGACAAAAGTTAGAGACAAAACTTTAATTTTGTGTCTAACTTAAGTTGTCTCTAATTTTTATCTTTTTTTAAAATTTTAATATTGATTTTAATTTTACTTTTTTGCTAAATTGTAGGAAATTGTGGGAAGGGAACCCTACATTGGAAGGAGAGGAGGTAACTGATTTCATTAGTAACCATTTCAACACTTCTAACAGAGAGATATCAAGCATTTTCAAGTGCCGAATTTGCCACACTTCTTGTGGATCTACTCTCTTGTTAGACAGAAACTCTTTTCATACTGTTCCTGTGATTTATAGAACTTGAGAGGCATGCTCAGCAACTCATTTTCCTGTGGCACAGATTGTTTCTGAGGCTCAGAAGTTCATTTTCTTGACAAATTTGTAGAGGCATGCATTGAGGATCGGGATTTGTGGCACGAATTGTGGGTCTACTATGTTTCAGTGAATGTCCTGTTCTGAGCCTCTTATTTTAGATTAAAAGTGAAACATTCTCCTATTTTGTTACTTTCCAAGTTCATTGAGCACACTAAGATAGCTCTTTGGTAGGATAATGGGTGAGAGCGTCAACAAGGTTCGTATTTTATAATGGAGAAAACGTCTAGAATGAGGAATCGTTAAAAAAATCCAACTCCTTATGTCGCACCTCCTCACCTTGCTACCTCAATCCTTTTCCAAAAATAAGATCTAAGTAATAGGGTATGGACACATAATTCTTTCTGATCTAGGGTATATATTCTCTATGGATCGTGTATCCAAGAAGAAACGTCCACATGCATTTGTTAGTTTCTCTATGTTGTTTATTTTTAGGGGACAAATTATATAGTAGTATGTGATCTCTGAAGCACATGACACTAGATTTATTTAGGTTGTATACAAATGGACTACGAGGAATACAATTGATCTATCTGCAAATGGGTTTTTTGAGGGTTCTATTAAGTATTGGATTATGGGCGTCTTTATGTTTTCTACGAACATGTTTATTGAGTGCCTTATTTGTATTGGATTATTTTCGTCATTCTTAGAGTTGCATCAGCTAATCTATTTATCAGCGTATAATGCACTTTGTATCAAAGAAAAATTGGGTGGTCATGCTCTGTTGACAAATCTTGTTGAGCATGCTAGTGGTGCATGGAAAAGAATGCACCCACAAAAAGGTATGACCTATTAAAGCATTTTTTATGTTGGTGTATTAGAAACTAAAACACACACACACAGATACAACCCTAAAGAAAATTGGATAACTTTTTTTTGAATGACTTGGAGTTTACATGTTAACACAGATGACCAGAAGGGGTTATGACCAACTCTCAATAAGCTTGACACAATGTTGACCACATAGGCACCAAGGAAACATACAACACCAAACATGAACAAATCAATTTTTCTCTTTTCGACACAACATCACATACTAGTCCAACCATAGAACAAATTTACAGTTAGGGGCATCCCTTGGTGAAAGTATTTTAAGATTATGTGTTTACTAAAAACATTTTTCAAGACCTGACTTTATGATCTAGAAGATTCATGTTATACGAATCAAGCAATCCTTTTTCTGCTTGCTAGGATTCTTCTAATCTAATAATGTATTCTTACTGTAATTCCCATTTAAAATATTAATTCAAGTTACATTATTTACCTATTTTATTTGTTCATTTATTAAGAGGAAAAAGATTACAAACAAGGCCGTTTACCCACACACAAGCTACAATATCTTATCTCATACCTCCATTGCATGAGGAGGTGAGTGTAAGATCAAACTAAGGAGAAATTCCATTTAGGTTCGGAATTAAAAATTACTTTGAGTAGGGATCATCACGGTTAAATTAATCAATAAAGGATTACTATGCACCTTCACAAAGGTTAGTGGTATGAAGGTCAATATGAATTCTTATTCATGATCTCACTAGCTATTTACCATAAGTTTGTTGAGAATTTTAAAACAGATTGGATTAAGTGAGTGCATCGACTAGTCATCTCTTGATTAAATTCATAAAAAATTTACAATAAGGTTTCATAACAGATAAGTTGGCTTTATTGGTTTCTTGATCGTTTATCCTCGTTTAACATAACCTTGAAACCTCATAAATTACTAAACATTGGTTTACATTTTAATATCATTTTACATCCCATCAACACTAAGAATAATTTATTAGTATACATTAAGATTAATAAGGTACATCCTTTTTTAACACAAGAAGATAGTTTCCTTTTATTCCATTTTAAGACTCTTTTCTTCGTCTATAAGTTAACAACATCATAATATTTTCTCTTCAGTATAACCTTTGTATGGATTATAAAACCACTCAGTGATACCTAGTATTACGTTATTGCCACAATCTAGAAGGGTTTACTAACTCAAGGTTATAACTCAATTTTCTTAACATTATCCTCTTGATAACTAGTCATAGATACATAATTTCTGATCAAAGATGACACACAATCCAAAGATGGCTAAAAATTATATTGTATTTTGACACAGGATTAAATAGGTAAAATAATATCAGTCATATCAAGGATAAACTATCTTTCAACATTACAATCATATAATAAGATGCTCGTAACAATTCAGTGATCATTTTATTTCATTCAATAATGGAAAACCTACTCCACAAATACAAAAAAAATACTAAGGCATTGCCCTTCTAAATTTTCTCCACAATTATCATTCTAAAGTCCTACTACACATTAAACATTCATACAATAGCACTTTATAGGCAAAACCAATGCAACTTCTAGAAATCCTTTCTCTCTCTCCTTTTGTTTTTACCCACAATAACCATCTGCATAGTTATTAGCCTGAGTCAACTCATGAGAACTGAGCATGATAAAGACTACACATAGAAATAATATGCTACCATTAACAATATCATAAAAGAACCTTTAATTTAATAAAATGGGGGGAATGGAAAGTTCTAAATAGTAACAATGCCATTACACATGCTAGAAATATACCATGTAAAAATTAATAAGGGAGTAATAAGAATCTGATATGAACATTGTTTTAAGCACGACAAAAGTTTAATCAACATATAATAAGTAGGGATCCATGACTCAGTAAGTCTGAAAAAAAGTGTCAAGCGTACTGGGATTTCAGTCATATAATCGCATAGATTATATAATTGAAATCCAATACTCCAACATCATCAACATTTTCCTGACAATTTCCCAGGGTCTAAAAGATTAAAGGTTAGAAATCCAACATCATATACTAACCAATATTTACCCCTTTCAAAGAAAATTTACCCCACAACAATCCTACACCTGATTGCTTACCAAGAACATACGGAGGAAGTTCAAAAGGAAAGTTCAAACATCTGATCATCTCGCCATTCTATGTACAATAGTTAAATAATACGATAAATTAAATAACCCATATTTAGTAAGTCAACACAATTACAATAATCTAATGTCATCGTCCTACAAAGATTTAAATTATAGTCTAATTGTAGTGCCCACTTCCCTTCGACATTTATTTATGTTGATTCTCGATAATTTTGACTCTACTTATGGACAATTGTATTATTCTGAATTAGCATGATGTAGATGTTAGAGATACTGAGACTATTGTTGGTTTTTGATTCTTAGTATGATGTGTGTCGACTTCTATAGACATTTTGATATTGATGATGATATGTTATTGACAGGATTATATATATTTCTGACATGCAATATTTTCGTCACATTAAGTAGGCATTGGTAATTGAACTAATGTTGTGATCATTTTGAGATGGATAAAATGTAGAAAAGAGATGTTGTTAGAAATTGTAAATGATATCATAATTGCCTAGGTGATGATTTGTTTTATATGTAGATGGTTTTGGATTTGACTTTCATATCATATCTTGGATGTTTTGATGTGGCCACGAGGCCAAAGGAGGCACTATGTGTTTTGTAGGTAATTATATTCACAACAACGGGGGGATTGGAGACTAACAACATTGGAATGCTATGTGAATTCAACAAGGGTCACCATGGCAACGTGTATTGTGTGTGTGTGTGTGTGTGTGTGTGTGTGTGTGTGTGTGTGTGTGTGTGTGTGTGTGTGTGTGAATTATTGTTAAGGGGGTTCCCATGGGGGGGAATTACCTTTAATTATGACCAAGGGGTTTGTGTGTTCTTTTATTTTATTTCATTTAATTAATGTTAGTATGTGATTTTTAGTGATGTAATTTTTTGTATTAATTATTTAGATTTTGGTGTATATTCAAATTAATCTTTAATGAGTTTATGTGTCTTATTTAAATTTAATTAATCATGTTTTAAACTAATTATAGATGTGTCCAAAAGGAAATCATTTATTAGACTAGATGGCTCTTAGGTTTTTTGTTGTGAGTTGAGTGCTTGGGATCTTGAGTGTTGTACACTCTACTCCTTCATGGAAATTCGAATTTGGCCTTAAGGGCCAATTTTGAAGGCTTGTGTGATAAGTTAAACTTGTCCCACACCTCTTAAATTTTTATTCCAACTCTACCTATGGATTGGGGGGTCAAAAATAGACCCCATTAAGTGTTTTGTAACTCAAAAAGTGACATTTATTGCACTTCTCTTACATAGGTATTTCATTTTGTCCTTAGGGGGTGTAAGCTTGGAGTGTGTGTGTAAGTAATGTGGAATTTCTCTCACCCACCAATTTATTGTGCATTGGGGTTGAGGTTTGACTTGTAAAGTGGAGTTGAGGATGAGTGATATGGCATCCTACATGGATCCACCTCACCATCATCTCTCCCTTTTCTATTTATTCAAGTTCTTTTGCTAGTTTGGGGGTTACTTCATTATTTTGTGCTCTTGTATTTTTGGGAGTTAGAGGATTTTGGAGTGCTTGTGGTCTTGGTTGGAGCTTTTTGGTAATTTCTTGGGTTTGAAGAAGCTTGAAAATTGACTCTTGCAACAAGCTCTATTATGGAGAGGTAGGAGCTTTACTCTTGTTTATGTTATTCCTTTATTTTTTGTTTGTGTGCTTGTGTTTTTTTAGTGTTTGGAATGATTTTTGGGTACTTGGGTATATTGCCTAAGTGTGGTGTAGGAGGGGACTATAGGGAGAATTCATGTAGGGAACCATAAGAGTTATTTAATGTTTTGGAGGGAGTTTTGGTTAGGTGCCCCACCTTGGACAAGAAATGCTTTCATTTATTACTTATTCTTTTATGAGGGAGGCATAAGAGAATGAGGGAGACATAAGAGTATGTAGGGGATTTGAGATATGCATTTGAGGTTTTTAAGGTGGGTATCCATTTCCCATTGGGAGGCATAAGTGGCCTTCCCATAGGTTATTGCTCCTCTGGCTTTCATTTTTAAGCCTTGTTATTTTAGTGTTCTTCCTTCTTGTGTTGTAGTTTGAGTTGAATGCATTTTGGAATGGTTGTGAAATACTTGGTTTGTGATGTGGAAGCTTGTTGTTTCCATGTGTTGGATTCACTTGTCATTACAATATGGTTGCGGCTCAGGGGCCAACGAGGAGGATGAATTCTCCTCATTGGATATTTTGGTTGGGTGTAGAGTGTTTCCTCTCCCCCCATTTTTGTTGTGGATCAAGAAAGTATGAAGGAGATCTCTTGTTGGTGATGTGAAGCTTGAAGCCTTTGTTGAAATTATTTCTTGTGAGAAGCCTGATTGTTTTTCGCAGTTACGGTGGAGGAACTTGTAACATTGTATTTCTTTTAGTTTACATTCTTATATGATTTCCCATTTTAAGTGGAAGACGTTGTATTAATCTTGTGAAGGAAATTTGCATTCAAATATTTGTTATTTAAGTTGTGTTGTATGTTGAAAGAAACAAAAAAAAGGAGAAAGAAATATTGTAGAGTAAAGTTAGTCTTGGGAAATAGAAATGAAATCTTACTATGTTTGTTTGAAGTTTTAAATATTTAAAGAGAAAAGAAAGGATCTAGGAATTTGTAAAAATGAGAATGATGTATCCATAGCAAACTTGAATGTATAACAAAGTTTTTATAGTTATTTTGAGTATATAATTGTAGTGAAAATGAAACAGACAACAAATTGGAGGTATATTTTTATTTGGGAATGTTGTTTTTTTAGTAAGCAAATAACAATGTTAGGAGTTTATATAAATCCTTTTTACTATTGGAATTGAAAGAAAATTAGTTGAACAAATGGAATAGATCTTGTAGTTGTTATTATTTCTATTGGATTTTAAAATTCTTTAAATGAATAGTTACAACTAAGGAATGAATAAATCGAACTAAAACTTACAACTAGAAACTTTAGGTCTATAAAATTACGCTCAGAATGAATTTTAGAACAGTTTTGTAAATTTTGTTCTTTGAGAAATTTTGGGTTTTAAGGTTATGTTCTTAACGAACATGACCTCTGCCCTGTGCAAAGCGGCGTTCCTGTAACCGCCACTCAGGTGAGGTGGCAGTTTCAGAACCGCCACTCCGTAAGGCGGTGGTCCTAGGACCACCAGCCTGCTCTGGGTGGTGGTTTTGTCACTTTTAACAGAAATCCCCAGATCCGTGATTTTACAAAATTTAACTTGGCCTAATCAAAATTTTAAGCTTATAAAATTACCACGGAGACTTCTAGCAAAAGAATAATAGCTAAATGTTAATTTTTAGATAAAATACATCTACAAATGGTAAATTGAAATAACTCTTTTTCATTTATATTAATGGGGGTAGGGTTTTCCCTAAATAGAGAACCCCAAATACAAATGGCTTGAAATAAAACCAGTTTGGAAAGGAAAACCCTCTTCAATCCTTGAATGAAATAAATCACAATGATAAAACTTCAACTAGACTATTCTAAGCTTGATCTCCCTATAGAATCCTCCATAGTTCTTCATCTCTTGCTCCCATGGATTCCTTCTCTCCAACCTGCAATTTTAACAAAAGAAAATAGACCAAATGAGGAGAATAGGGTAAGAATATGTTTTAATAAGAATGCTTAAGGATATTTATGGTTAGTTTGGAACCCTAGGATCTAGTGGCAACAATTATTTTGATCTAAGAGTGGAGGATCAACCCTACTTTTGTTTGGTAGGAATGTATTTTTAAATGTTTAAATTAAATCCTTAAGGGTATGTGTAGATGGGTGAATGGGGCCATTTAATTGCCTTGGGGGTGTAAAGTCCTTATTAGTTCTTAGTATGTTTTAGGAATTTAATAGAAAGGAACTTAAGCTATTGGGATAATGAAACTAAATTAATTAAGCATGAGGTTAACCATATTAGGTTTGAACATCAACTAAAGAGGTGAAAACATTAAACTAAGTAAATTAAATTATGGCACCTTCCTAGTTGAATGTTGATTAATGGAACTTAGAGATAAATTAAGAATATTTTAATCCTTTAACTATACCTAGTTCTCCAATCGTAAAGCTGAGATTAGTGGTGTAAGTTAATTTGATGTACCCTATGGGATTAAAAACCTTGTAACCCTTTGACTTCTAAAAAAAATTAGTCACAAATTTTGGGATAAGTGGTAGGATTTAACGTGTTCCTAGAACGTCATTTTTGTGGGCATTACACCAATAAATTTAATTACCCTTAAACCTCTATCAATAATATTTAAGTAAATTTTCCCAAGGGAACCAATATTATATAGGGGTCCATCAATTAAATTTCACTCAAGTAATACAAGTGTCGAATAATATTAATCCTTAATTCATATACCAACACCAATGATATTTGGTTGAGCCATATTTCTATACTTGTAGCAGTAATACCAATTAGATGCAGGTATAAAATAATACGGTCATTAATTATTACATTATTATCAATGATATCTTATCCTACCCATTTATAAATATACAAGTAACTTTAATACTCTACATCATAGATATACTCTTATTCGTACTAGAGGTGTGGAATTACACATTTCTGTAGGATTCCAACCCTAACCCCCTAAGCTAAGGTTTGAATATCCATAGGGAGAGATACAAGGTTTTCATATATATATAAAGTCAATAAAAAAATATTCCATTCCACACTGTAAACAATTACGAAAATATATTAAGGATACAAAATTCTAATTGTGGCCATAACTCAAACCAAATCTTCTAACCCCAAGATGTGGATTTCTATTAAATCATAGGTTTCAAATAAAATTACTAGAGCACAGTTTGGGTAAAATATCCATTGACTTCTACCATAACAAAAATCTGTAATTACACTTTATACTCATTTCATAAATGACGACAGATCTTAACAATATGTATCCACAAAACCAAAAATTATAGCGATCCTTTATTGAAAAGAACTGATAAATATATCCCATATTCTAAGAACCCAGGAAAACAAAAAATATCTCAGTTTTAAGGATCGGACTGATCCACATATATACAAAAACAATAACCTCATGTAGTGCATATGTTGGCCGATTTCTATGACATCTGTAATACATTAACAGGTTACAACTACACACATCCCTGGTTGAATAATACCCATATGGATAAAAAATAAATAGATAGTGGAATATGCAGACAAATAAGCACGCATAACCACCCAGTTCATAATTATATCAACTAAACCCAACATGATTCAAAACCAGGTTCAAAAATTGGAAAAAAGTTTGTATTCAAACCAAAACATCACCATAAATCATACAAATTATATCCTATCATTTTGCAGAGAAAATTGAAGATAGGGAGAGATATAATTCCATGCAACCATTGGCATATAGGGAACAACATAAACAAGTGAAAATCACACACAAGACCATTTGCAGACCCATATCTAGTAAGGAATCATCCTAAGAAATAGCTAACACAATAAAGACACTTAAAACATATCCCGGAGGATGCGAAATGATTGCAAAACCACCATAAAACTCCAAGAAACAACCACTTAAGTTAAAATAAAAGTAAATTCATTTCATGTTATGGTTAAAGCTAGCATAGAAGTTAAATGGGTAGAAATTATCATGCATGTGATGAGCTCCAGCACTTGCAAACAATGTCTACCAGGCACTTCCAACAACAATTAGACATCCCTCCAAAATTTTCTAGCTAGGCATCCAAACCTCATACACATCCATCTTGGGCACCGGAAAGGAGCTCCATTCTACAAGTGACCTCTATCTCAAGGAAATGTGGTCTCAAAGACTGCAATGACAATAGGACATACATAAAATGGGTTTAGAGGAAGTCCCAAGAATCACATGAGAGATAAGAGAAAATACATACTGCTCAACCTTGCAAACGTCCTCCCAGCCTACGTCAAAATGGGACGTGGGGGCAAGATAGAGACATCCATCAAAGAAAAAAGAAACATACTTTTTGTCATAGGTAGAAGCATGTGCTTCAACACCCACATATGCAAGGTGCGGAAGCATCCATGAGGCAAGAAAATTTGTTTACAAAATGCCTCAAAGAAATGTGGTCTCAAGGAGAACCATGACTGCAGGGTATACCCAGGAGGGACAGCAACAAAACAGCCTGCATACATATCCCTTACCAAGATGTGCAACCAGTCCAATCTTGGGCGTAAAAAACCACCACCAACCTAAGGTAGACATAAAAAAGCAACCAACAAGTGTCCAACCTATAGCGATTCATAACCTGTAATGCCCACATTTTACACACATAAATATAACATTAAAAATAACAAGATATATATTTTTTATTTACATTACTCACTACACAACACCACAAGGGCTCCAAGTAGAGAAACTCAACAACGCATATGACACTTACATAAGTTATTGACTCACATAGGCACATGACAACACCATACACATGTCAATGCCACACTTTCCCCCAAGAATGAATGATAGCAATAACCCAACCACAAAAAAGGGACTTAAGGATTAGCACACCCACAACACATCATTACCATGACTACATCTTTATTACGATTAACATTCCAATAACATTATTGTGCAAGGATAATTTTATTCTTTTTCAATCTACAAATTCTTAAAATCATTTCACATTCATCTTATAGTTCAACCATTTATGTTGGCTCTTTATCTCTTACGACATTCTTCATAACTTACATAATTATTTCCAAATTTCAAATTTCATACCAAGTTCCTAATTCTCTCGTTCTTGTGTTAAAGGTTTGTTTATTAAAATATGTTTAGTTGACATTTATTTTTTATCCTCATTATGCAAGGAGACCAACTAGAAGTTGTCAAGGGAAAATAATACACAACAAAGGAGGTGAAGGTTTAAGTTTCCCTTTTCCTATAAATGTAATGCCCACTCCCCTTCTATGTTGTTTAAACCATGTTATCAATTTTGAATTGATTATAATCGAAAACCCTGCTATTGTATTCTAGTTAGCACACAAATTAAACATGTGACACATCTTGATTACTATAGTGTTTTGGTTATATTTTTTACTGTATGGTCATATTGTGGACTCGAAGGGAAATTAAGGATAAGAAAATTAGCTAGAACAATTTCCTTGTTATAAATTGGTAGTGATATCATTACTCTTTGATGTTGTTTCATTTAGTCTATCTCTGTGACTAGACACATAGACACTATTATGTATTATAACCAGCATATATTAATAGATGAACAAATTTAACTCATTGTGATATGGAAATCAAAGGATATACATTACTGTAACTAAACTAAATAACTTTTGATAGACATTCAGTATGGAAGATAATGATGTGTTGTTAGCTTAGATATATATATTAATATTTTGAATTTTCTTCATATTGATTTTTATTATGATGATCAAATTCATTTTGTGATTTTGTTAGTATTGAAGAATTGGCAAAATGATGAACGAGTGAAAATATTGCTTAAATTAGATGATTTATTTGGTTTATGATCTTAATTGCAAATTGATGTTTTATTTTGGAATCAAAATGTTGGAAATTGAGAGTAATTGTTGAACCACTTGGTCTTAACAATATTAGTTATGAAATTTGACATTGAAATTGATATGTAGATATAATAATTTTTATTAGTTTGATATCACTAATATAGCCATGAGGCCAGAAAGGTATTGTGTGATCTTACAGGTAATTATTTCACAATAATAAACTACGGGGGGTAGGAGACCAACAATGAAGGAATGTGGGGTATTGGCAACTAGTCACCATGGCAACTTGTGTTATGTTGTGTGTGTCTTGTTTGTTGTTAGGGGGTCCCCATGGGAGGGATTACCTCCAACTGTGACCAAGGGGTTAGTGTCTTGTTCTTTTAATTTCCTTTAATTAATTTTAGTGTATGTGATTTTATGGTGATGTAATTACCTTTTATCATTTATTTAATTTGTGTGTAGATTAGTAAATTAATAATGTTACTAAATTAATTATGGATGAGACACTAAGAAGTCATCTATTAGATTAGATGAATCTTTGGTTTATGTGTTTTATGTTGAGTGTGTGTGATCTTCATTATGGTACACTCTACCACTCCTTATAAATTTGGATTTGGCCTTAAGGGCCAATTTTCGGGGCTTGTTTTGAGAAGGTAAAAGGTAATTTTTTATCGCACTTTCTTACATGTGTTTAATTTTTGTCCTAAAAGGGGTATGGGTTGGAGTGGTGTGTGTAAGATGGTTGTCATACCTCTCAACCATCCATTTATTATACTTTAGAGTATGAATTTGACTTGCGTGATGTGGGATGGAGAAGAATGATGTGGCATCCTACATGGAGCCACATCATCTCCCTCTCCCTCTTTTCCATTAATTGGGGTTTTCTGGAGGTATTGGGGGTTACTTACTCATTTCATTTTTAGAGAATGCTTGGAATTTTGGAGAGCTTGCTTGAGAATGGTGTTTGGACTTGGAATGGAAGGTGTTTGGTTAGACTTTTGGAAGTCTTGAAATTTGTTTTTGCTTGATCCTCTTCATTTGGAAGGTAGATCTTCACTCTTGTAATTAATTTAATATTTTTGATGTGCTCATATGTGTATTTGATGATTATTATATTGCTTATAATTGTGGGAATTAGATTTGATACTTAGGTTTTGGGAGAAATGGAAATGGGGGTATAAATTGAGGGAGGCATTAGAGAAATGTTATTGGGTATTTAGGATGGATTTGGGTTGGGATGTCCACCTTGTTGATAAATATTTATTATGTTTATCTTGTTATTTAAATGAGGGAGGCATAAGAGTGAGGGAGTCATAAGAGTGGGTTTGATTTCTTGAGGGAGGCATAAGAGTGGTGTATCTTCTTAGAGGGAGGCATAAGAATGTTTTGTGTATTGTGATGGAGTTTTTGGAGGCTCATAGGTGGACACCCAAGCCCTTAGGAGGCATAAGAAGAACCCCCATGTTCCTTTCTCCTCCATGGCTTTAGTATGAAGCCTTTGTGTTTTGATTTTTTTGTAGAATTGACATTGTGTTTTTCATTGATTTTCTTGATTGAATGTGTTTGTGGAAGCCATTTTGAGTTTCCATGGTTGTCTAAGTATCCCTCATTGCTTCCTTGTTTGGGCTCGGGGGCCATTGAGGAAGATGGCGTCTCTACCTCATTGGATATTTTTTTTGGGTGGGGAGTGTTGCCTACTCCCCCATTTATTGTGTGCATGTCTTGATGAAGACGATGAGCTCAATGGATAAAGTTCTCTTGTTGGAGGAAGACATGTAGAGTTGCACCTTGTGTTATTATGACCCTTCTACTTGTAAATTGTATCAATGGTTTTTGATGTAATCTCATTCATGCTTGGAAATGTTTATTATGGCTTGCATCCCTTTATCAAAATGGAAACCTTGTCACTATTTTGAAATGCAAATAAAGGTCCTTTAAGTATGAATTCTATTTAAGTTAAATGAAAATGGAGTGTTGATCTTTTGACATTATTATTAATTCGGTTTGGATGAGACAAAATTCATTTGGGTATGCTTATTACTCTCCTATTCAAATGATGTATAAGAAGGAATAGATAGAATTATTTGTATAATATAGACTACTCCTTGTTGCAATAGGGTTTGAATTGAGTGAATGGATGAACCACAACTAATTATACCCTTAAAAATAGTTATATAAATGAAAATGAAAGTGATAAATTGCTAAAATTAATAAATACGTCAATTCATGCATTACTATAATTGCTTAGGTGTATGTAAAATAAATACTCTTACAATTTTACAATTGCAATAGTTATTTTGTTTCCCTCTATTTGATATCGCCAAGTTTCAATGGGAAACTAAATTAAAAGAATACATACATACATACATACATATACATACATACATACATACATACATATATGTATGTTATATATATATGTGCGTGTATGTATGTATGTATGTATTGTTATAATATCATTAATATATGTTAATAAAATATTTAGTTATTCTTAAAAAAAAGAAAAAAAGAAAAAGCAATATAAGAAACATCATTAATAAATATTAACAAGTTCTTATTAATAATAAATATTAATATACTTATAAATAAATATATATATATATATATATGTTATATTCATACATATATTAATGCCTTTAAGAATTTTAAATTAATATTAAAAAAAGTAAATTCTAGTCTCACGATTTAGTTGAAGAAATAGTTAATAAAGGGAAAAAGTAGGTTTTCGGCCATGATTGGGTTGCGTCCTGTTAGACTTAGCAATTGATTTTATTGAAAGGTTGGGGGAGGGGCGCTGACCCCACACGCAACCCTTATATTGTGTAAGGGGTGGGGGTGTGGTCGGCGCCCCTCCCCCAAACTCTATAATATCCCCCACACTATTACCAAATAATATACAACAACGAATCCACCATTTGCGAACCCAACGACCATGGAAAATAGATAATCGCCCTTATCTTTTAGTGCGACCACATTTTATTTTTGCAAAATACGATTATATATATATTATTTGTATACATGTATTTGTGTATAGGTATATATACAAATACATGTATTTTTCTTAAAATAAATATCTGGGGTTTATAGTTTTGCCCAAATGGGTATACACACAAAGTATACACAATTGCTTACAAGTAAAATACCTTGAAATAACAAATACGAAAGATAAAACAATACACACAAAGCGGAAATGAACAAATCCATGTCTTAAGCACAAAGTTTAATCAAGAACGCTTCCAATCCTCTCCAATGGCCTCCATGGCATCTTTTACTTCTCCCCCCTTCCTTAACCTGTAAATAAAAACAAAGGAAATGAGGGATTTGGGTTAGAAAAGGAATATATAAGAACCAAGAAGGATATCTAGGGTTACTTTTGTAGACCCTAAATCTAAGGGTTGTGAAAGGTTAGATCTAGTGGTGTAGAATGAACCCTACATCACTTAAGTGATGCAGTATTTGGGTGGGAATGAAATAAATAAAAGATTGGTTTGTATTAGTAAATGGGGCATGAGGGGCTTTTGATTTTTTTCATACCTTGAACTTATAGAAAATAAAATTATAACAATGTGCATGTCTTTAGCAATGCAAAATTATTATCTGAGTATCATTTAACATAAAATTGTTTTTGTACCTTAAATAAAATTAATTTAGAAGGGATTAATGGAGGTATATTTTGAAAGGTTAATTAATATTATTTAAATAAAATGTTGAAGACATGTTAGGAAAAGAACTAAAATGTAATATTAATTTTGGAAATTGGGGTAATCTTAATTACTTGATATTTGTTTTCTTATTCCTTTTAATTATTTAAAATTTTATAAACTGGATTAGAGTAAATCTCGGCTAATGCCTTGTAACAAAAATAAATTATTTCTTAAATCCTGCAATTGTTGTCGGGTTTAGCGTGGGTTTGAGTGGGAAAAATTTGGGCGTTACACTGGGTATTAGAGTTGTGGGTATGGGTAGGATTAGTTGTTTTAAAATATGTTTTTGTGGGAGGTGAGGCAGAATAAACTTCATTTGCCAAATCTTTGAGAACTCTTACAAAATGGAAATTCTAGATAACAGAATGCTTCAGAATAGCTAAAATGTTCCTTTAACCAGAATGTGTACTTCAATGAAGGCCCAGATTAGCACTTTTTCACGCAATCTATGAGATTTAAACATGAAGGCTCAAGTTAGAAGACCCAATAAAACATCAAAATCTAAGATCAATCATGCTTTAGGTACACCTAGAGGCTTACAAACAATCTCTGTCAACAAATGAAAGAAAAATTAATTTAAATCATTTATTTCACTCCGAGATGAAAGATCTTCTGAGAAATGAGATTGCAGATGCCACTAAACTGTCACAAGGATTGAGACATGTGTGATTAAGACAAATTTTGATATAAGATTGCAATAGGAATAAGAAAAACTATTTGCAGACATTCAGAAATGAAACAAACACATTTTGCTCAAGATGAACATAGAATAACTCGAGCTTGATTAAATTTATCAGTAGGGGAAAGTTTCTAGAACAATTTCAGAACTTGTCAATCACTGTACACTTGCAAACACCTTAACACGATCAAACTTAATACAAAAGAGATATACAAGCTTCTCATACGGCTTCTCAAATGACATAATTTGTCAAATTTTCCTCTTGGGAATTTTATACGACCTCTAACACTCCAACCATTTGCACGAATTTACAACAGAGCCCCTTTTCACCCCAAAACTCCTGACATTGAGTGCTACTAGTGTTTTCCATGATCACGATCATGATTTCTAGAATCAGATTTGCAAAAAGTCGCTAGGTGCTCAGGGGGAAAATCTCTTCAAATATCTCCTACATTCAACTCTTCCTTCTGGTAGATCACTCTTTCTTCAACTTGCCAACCAATTCTGCGCCTAATATGTCAAATCTTGTTCCTTGCATGCTCGGGAGAAGAAAAACATAAAATCATATCGATCCCGAGAGTCAGAACATTTTAATGGCAAAAGATGTCTCCATATTTTCCCCACCGAACTCAGATATCAACATTAACTCTCCCATCTATTTGGCATGTAGGAAATACCAAGAAATCATGAAGACTCACACTTCTAGGCATGTTTTAGTAGAATGGGGGGAAAATCAGATTTAGACTCTCAGCTGCCATTGATCTTTACTTTGAATTTGGGCCATCCACATGGAAGATTCAATTTAAATGGGCACGGGCATTTCCTTTGACCCTTTACAAACTTTTGAAGAAATGGAAAAATTCCACATTTTGTTCCGCACCTCTACCCTTGAGAAATGAGCTTGAAACGTGTCCTAAGGTGGGTTCGAATGGAACCATGGCCAAATTCTTCTATTTCACCTCAATTTTGGAAAAGGGAAAATTTTCCAAGTTTTCCCTGCAGCTCCGCCCTTGAAAAATGGGCCTGACACGTGTCCTAATGTGGGTCCCAGTGGAACCATGCTTCCTTTTTCACTTTTAACTCTTTTTTCCCAAAAGGATATTTTTCCAAATTTCCCCCTAAGAGTCCGCACCTCTGCTGTTGATTGGAGAAATCGTTGACCTTTCCTCTATCAGGCTTGCAGTCCATTTTCAGTATTTTAACCCTTTTGAGCATAAAAGGAAAAAACTCTAAGTTGCCCCTGATGGTTCGATTCCCTGCCCCTTCTAACTTTTCAAGCTGTCACGCGTCACAATGACGCATCTTTAGATGGTTCCCAAAATTTGAGACTTTGAAAGAGTGTTGGCTTGCCATGTGTCCTGGCCTGACAAAATTTGTCTGAAGGCTTGAAGCTCAATGGAAGGTGCCATGTGTCAGAGTAAATGGCAATCTCTTTTAGCCATTGAAAATTCCAAGCAAAATGCAAAGGGAGCAAAGGCCTCTAAGTGTCCTCCTGGCTCTTCTTTAAAATGAAACTCAAGGGTCGATCCCCAAACATGCACGGTTGCTCCACATGTCCCAGATCTCCCAAAACGTTTTGAAAAAATACTAAGTATGGGAAGACCCAGTGGAAGCCTCCACATGTCTCCCAGGCATAATTTCAGAATGGTGCCCAAAATGGAAACCCTGAATGAGCATGGGCTCAATACGTGTCCCTGTCCCACTAAACTTTATTAGCTACATAAAAATTTGTCTAAGTCCAGGAAAAATAGTAGAAAATTCCACGTGTCCTCCCAGTGCTACTCCAAGGCTAAACCAAAAAATTAATTTTCAAATGAACGTCGTTCCTTGACATGGAAAAATTTCTAAGTTGAGGCAATTCATAAAATTTCTGAAGTACCCAGTTGAGCAGCATCTAACCAAAAGAGGCCATGTTTCTTGATGATGCAAGGATGAAAATTTGATCGGGAGAAATTCTCGTCAAACCGTAAGATGCAGAAAAAAAATCATTTGAGCCCGGAGATGAAATTTTCTCTAAGGACAGAGAATTTAGAGATGTTACAAGGCTCAAATATGTTCTTCAGAACTACATCCATTCATTTTCTTCAAGTATTTAGGGCAAAAACAATAAGGGCAGAAAATCTCGATTGTAAAAAATGGAAAGAACAAGAGAGCTCAAGTGTTTCGATGAACAGAGAAAGGGAAACCCAAATTATAGACCTTTGTGTGATCATTGACCCAAGGAAATATTAATTAAGGCAAGAAAATGAAAATAGAGACCTTTCGGGCATAACTCAGGGGGATAAAATGTGACATAGGCCATAAAATGACAGACCTCAAAGGTAAAATAGGGTGAGACTATTTTGAGCACCAAAATCATCTCCGACTCGGGGATGGGCACTCCCTGTGAGTGCCATAAGAACAATGGTAGACCAAGTGCCAAAAATATCCATTGGGTGATAGAGCCAGCTTGTAGAGAAAAGAAATAGAGCCATCTAACAAAAACAAAATAGAGAAACCAACAAAAATAGGTCACCAACGACCATAAAGAGCAGAAACAGAAAAAATAGGAAACAAACAAGAAACTATACACTGTACAAAAGATGTTTACCTTGATTCTAGGGAATCAATCCAAGAAATACTTCAAATGCCTGCCATTAATAGGAAATTCAAGCAAATCACCATCCAAATCCTTCAAGAAGAAGGTATGTTCACCAATCTTGATATCAATGGAACAAGGGCCCATCTATAGTGAGTCAAATTTTCCATGCTTGCCCTTATATTCATGCTTGCTATCCTATAGTAGCACAAGATCTCCAACATTGAAAGCTTTGGGAGTGACCTTCTTGTCAAATAAATTCTTCAAATTTTCTTTGAACTTTACATGCCTCTAGTGGGATGCCCTCCTTTCTTCATCAAGTTCAACAATCTGGTTAATGTGAGCATCATAAGGACTTACTTCTTGATCCTCCATTTGTTGAATGAATTGATATGAGGATAATTGCATATGCAGGGGTAGGAGGGCCTGAGTTCCATACACCAACTCAAATAAACTCTTTCCAATGGCTCTTTTAACAGTGCTTTTATCAGCCCACACAACAAAATTCAACTATTTGCCCCATTTTCTCTTATTCATCTCCAAGGTTCTTCTGATAATCTTGAGTAGGTTTTTATTACTGGACTCAGCTTGTCCATTTCCTTGGGGATTGTAATTAGATGCATATGTCAAGTTGATCCCATACTCTTGGCACATTACCACCAAAGGTGTAGCTCCAAAACTCATGAAATTATAAGCTATAATCTTGACTGGCACCCCAAACCTGTAGATGATGTGGTTCAACCAAAAATCCATGACAATTTGGTGTGTTTCTCTTTTGGTGGGAATTTCCTCCACCCACTTGTTAAAGTAATAAGTGGCTATAAGGGTCCACTTATGGCCACCACTTGAAGGTTCTAAAATCTCACCAATGACATCCATTCCCCCTTGCTTGAATGGACCTTCAATTGATACAGGATGTAAAGGAAGTGAGCCTGAAGCTTTCAGTCTTCCGGAAAAGTGCTGGAAACTTTCACATCTTCTAACCAACAAGGTTGTATCCTTGAAGAGAGTTGGCCACCAATAACCAACCATCCGGATCTTGTGTGTTGTGACTCTTGTAGAAAAATTCCCCCCAAAAACTCCTCCATGGAGATCAACAATTATCTTGGGGGATTCATCTTCAGTAATGCACCTTAAGAGGACTCCCTCATGGTTCTTCCAAGCTAACCCATAATTAGTAGCAACATATTTCTAGGAAGCCAACTTAAGGGCCATTTTTTAGTTCTTACTGAAATACTCAGGGCAATTCAAATGTCTAAGATAGAAAATCACATCCTTGTACCACTCAGAATTCATTAGTTTATCAAAGACATCTACCATACCTTCTTCTACATCATTTACCTCAATAGTTTGCAAATTTCTCACAGCCATAAGGCTAGCCAAGCCAAAACCTCTCACCAGATTTGTGGTCTGGATATCCATATCATATTCTTGTAACTTGTTCACCCACCTGCACCTTTTTCTTAACACTCCCATCTCTGATAAAATGTCTTTTACCATTGTGTGGGGAACATAAGAAACCACTTTAGAACTTAGAATGTAAGGTCTAAAAACCTTTTTTCTTTTACCAAGGTAAATTATTTTTTTTCCATGATATTGTACTTCAGCTCAGCCCCCTGCAAGGCCTTACTGAAGAAGGAAATTGGCCTCTCAACCCCTTCATCATCTTTCTACAGCAGGACAGAAGCAATAGTGTTCTTTGAAGCAAAGGAAAATAGTTGGAAAGGCTTATTATAATCTGGAGCTACTAAAACAGGGGCATGCTTTAATGCCTCCTTGATCCCATTGAAATCTTGGATTGCAGTCTCTTCCCACTTGTTGACCTGGTCCTTCTTTAGCATGTAAGTGAAAGGAATGGTCAACTTAGCAAAGTTTGATATGAATCTCTTGATGAATTTTATTTTCCCAAAGAAAGACTGAATTCCTTTCTTGTTCCTTGGAATAGGGACCTTTTTGATGGCCTCTACCCTCTTTGGATCAATCATCACCCCTTCTTGTGACACAATGTGACCAAGCAATTTTGCCTTCTGTACTCCAAAATAGAATTTCTTTGGATTGAGTGATATGTCATATTCTTTACATCTTATCAACATCTTTTCCAAGTGCAACAAGTGATCACTTATCTTCCTAGAAAATATAGTTACATCATCTTGATTAACAAAAATAAACTCATTGATGTAACCAGCAAAAGCAACATCCATTGCTCTTTGAAAGGTGGCTCCAGCATTCATCAAACAGAAGGACATCCTAACATACACATACATCCCCCAAGGAGTAGTAAAGGTTGTCTTGACCCTTTCTGATTCCTTCACCACAACCTAGTTATGACCAGAGAAACCATCTAGGGTGGAGAGAAATTCAGAACTAGTCACTAATTGCATCATGATTTCCATATTTGGGAAAGGATAATCATCCTTCATTGACGCTCTATTTAGATTCATGAAATCTATACACATCCTTATAACACCATTCTTCTTTCTTACTAGTACTAGGTTTGTAACCTAGGAAGAATATCTTGTGGGCTGAATAATCCCTCCATCTCTTAGCTTCTTCAATTCCTCTTGCATTTTAAGAGATAAGAGTGGATTGATTGGCATTTGTTTCTACCTGAATGGTTTTACATTGGACTCCAAGGGAATCTCATGTTGAAACAGATCCTCTCTATATGCTTTTAGTTCGAAATAGGTCCAAGCCATGCAATCTTGGTATTTCTTCAACAATTGGATGTATGACTACTTCTCCTCTTTGCTGAGATTGCTGCCTAACCAAATTTTTCTTGGCTTCTCCTTTGTGCCAAGGTCATGCTCCTCAATATCCCTAGAGGTTGCCATGCATCTGTAAACAATGTGATCAGCATTATCAAAATTGGACTCAAGAGCAACCAACCCTCTAGGAATGGTATTAGTGTTTAGCTGGATGATGCCCTTACCAAACAAGTTTTCTTTCCCTTCTGCTACACACACTATTGGATCCCAATAAATACTTTGATCAGGAAAATCTCCCTTGTTCTGCAGAAATCTTCTGATCTGAGCATCATTATCAAAAAACTGCTAATGCTTAGCATTATCAGGTACAGATGGCCTTGTTAACACCTCAACATCATATTCACAATATGGGGATATTGAATAATTTTCAAAACAAGAACCCAACACTGCAAGCTTGTCTGCCAAGTCATTGAACCTCCTATCATGATGCACAATGTTGAATAAATCAAACATCTCAATGAGATCCCAAACTGCATACTTTTACTGTTTCATTCGTTGATTTTTTGTGGCATGTAGTTTTCTAATTTGTTTTACAATTAGTTCTGAGTCCCCTTTTACAATTATGTATTTGACACCATATTTCCAAGCAATTCTTAAACCCAACAGCAATGCCTCATACTCAACAATGTTGTTAGTGCACTCAAAGTTCAGTTTGAAGGAAAAAACAAATTTTTCCTGACCTGGGGAAAGCAGAACAAAACCAACACCATTCCCAAACATGGAGCAATCTCCATAAACAATAGAGTCAAAGAAGAGGCCGATTATTTGAGACACCTACATTCCTCAATCTTGTGCTCCTTTCCATCAACAAACCTACAAAGTTATCAGCATCAACTTTTGTGTACAATACTTCATAGGATGCATTGCTGGGATCTTTAATAAGATGCAACATCTTCTTTTCCCCATAAAACTTGATAAGACTCCCCTCAACTAGGATGGTGGAATAGGAAATATCCATTTACACACTCCCACCAACACTTTCAACCCACCTTCTAGATAACAACATACCCCACTTGGCTAGGTAGTCAATAATAACTACATCATGTTTCAAATTCCTGCCTAGATAGGCTGCAAGATGTACCACCAGACCCTTCACACACCCCACCACTAGCAACTCTCTAGATTCCATAGCAGTGCACTTCCCATATGCAGTTGATACTTCGATATTTAATTCATTCATAACTTCTAGAGGCATAACATTGCATGATGCCCCTGGATATAACATACAGTTATGCAACAATCTATCCTTAATGATCAGGGTAGTGAAGAATGGGTCCACATTCAACTGAGAATCTACCAAAGATGTTCCCAAATAAACCGTAGGTGGTTCATCTAGCTCTTTTTGATGCTGGTGGTGCATTTAATTCCTCTATTACTGGTGGAGTCTCCACAATGTTTATGTTTTTTCCTGGGGCAATCTTCCCTTCTTTCAATCCCAAGTATTCAAATGCTCTTTTCTTATGCTCAAGAATCCTAAGCAACTCAACAATTGGAACAAAAACTTTGATTTGACTTAAAACTTGGGCAACGTCATATGGGACATTCTTTGGAAAGGTAGTATTGGAAGGAAAGCTGACACACTCACTAGGTGGTATAGGATTTTTGATAGCTTGGGAATGAGGAGGGGTAATTTTTTTGTTGGAACTGCAGGGCTTTTAGAAGATGCATCCTTCTTAAGGGCCTCTTTAGTAATGTTTGAAAGTAAGGGATATTTTTGTTTTTCTTGAGGCCTGGTCCCGTTGACATACTTACTTCTTGTGTTATATTCCCTCTCTTGAGAAACAATAACATTCATCAGTAACTATTTATCTTCCTCAAATGGGATTCCTCCATCATACTTCTTTATCATTAAAGCCTTTAAATATTGAAAGTAATTATTGGGAAATTCAAAAGTTGTACAATATATAATTCTACAATATGATAGGGAGGAAGAATAGGTACCCTATGAATGCATTCCAAGTACTTATAACTTCAGTTAAAGTTTCCCCTTGTTCTGAGCTTGTTAAGCAACCCATCATGCAGACATCATCATCATTTTCATCATAAGCTTCTTCTTATTCTTGCTAATATTCCTTACATGGAGCATGGGGCATGAAACATCTATCACACCAATCAATAACATTTGTCTCCTCCACAACATCAACTCTAGCAGCTAAAGGATCAGACACCATTCTGTTTTCCCTACCTTGGGGCTGCCTATTTCTGAATCCAACAGGTCCCTTGCCTCTATCATCAGATGTTTGGTGATTTTTGAACCTATCTTGGCCTTGCTACTTTTGTTGACCTTGTGAACTTTTCCCAATCCCCTTCTCTGCCCGAGCTAGTTTGTATGATATTTCCTTGATAGTCCCCTGCCAAAGTTTTCACAACTTCCTCCAAATCTGCAGCCTTTCTTGTTTGAAGTTTTTTTGGGTTAATTAGTTTTACACCCTCCCTCTTTGGAGGATTTCCAATTTCCTTGATGTTGTTCTCTATTTATAGATCCATGGTAAAGGCCTACCTCAAATGAGTAGGGTTTTTGTCCCTCAAGTAGTAAGCAACCTTTTTATCAAATGCATCTGAATATTTGATCAAACATGATTCATCACATGGCCTTATCCTAATAGGAAATATTGTCAAGGTCTTGTTAAACCTTGTGTTTTCAATTCAAAAGCTTATACAGTGTCTACTTCTAAAGTATGAGAGGGGGGAATAAGAGGTACCCAGTGGATGCAATCCCAAAATGTGGTAGCAGTTATAGCACTAATTACCTTAGTTGAAGTTGCTTCCCTTGGCAAACTCGTAGGGATCTCCATCATGCATGCATCATCATCATTATAATCATCAGTTGCTTCTTCCTCTTGCTAATCTTCTTCACAAGGAACATGGGGCATGAAACATCTGTCACACCAATTAATGAATTTTGTCTCTTCCATAACAATAACTCGAGCATCCAAAGGATCAGGTACCATTCTACTTTCTCTGGCTTGAGGCTGCCTATTCCCAAATCTAACAGCTCCTTTGCCTTTGTCATCAATTATTTGATGATTTGTAAATTTTTCTTGGTCTTGTTTCTTTTGTTAACCTTGTGAGCTCTTCCTAACTCCTTTCTCAGCTTAGGTTAATTTGTAGGAGATCTCCTTGACAGCCCCTGGCAAAGTTTTCACAACCTCTTCCAAATCATCACCCTTGCTTGTCTGAGGCTTTTTTGGGTTAACTAGCTTTACTCCTTCCCTCTTTAGAGGTTTCCCAATTACCTTGATATTATTCTCTATTTGTAGGGAAATGGTGAATGCTTTCCTTAAGTTGGTATGGTTCTTGTCCCTCATGTAGTAAGCAACCTTTTTATCAAATGCATCAGTATATTTGATCAAACATGACTCATCGCGTGGCCTTATCCTAACAGGACATCTCCTCAAGGTCTTATTGAACCTTGTATTGAAGTCAGGTACTGACTCATTAGGATTCTTCTTGATGTTTTCAAATTCTGATAGAAGAAACCTAGGTTCAGTCCTATCACCATATGTAATCTGAATGCATTTCTCATCTCAGCCCAAGATTCAAAAGAGTTATCTGACAATACTTTGTACCAATCCCTTGCATCCTCCTCTAGAGTGTGAACAAACAATTTGATGTAAACATCTTCATCCTCAATCTCAAAATCTTCTGTCATATTGAGGAAGAGCTTTAGATGCTGGTCACCAGTAATAGCATTGTTTCCCTAGAACTTTGGAATTTTGTTCCTTACATCTTGAGGCACTGCATTTGGATAACCAGCCATCCCCACAAAATTTATAGGTCCAAAAGTGTTTAAAACAAAAGGGGGTCTGGGTTGGGCCATATTGATTCGAGTAGGTGATCCTTGAGGGGTTACAAATTTATGAGGGGCAGAGGGTCCTTGGAACACATGAGTGTATTTTTCAAAATGGAGATCCCCCAGAGGCCTTGCTTCTTGGAAATCCATATCTACTTCAGAAAAGACATGTGTAGAATGTGAATCAAATATTTCAAAATCAAATGAAGGCCCTTCTCCAGCTAGAGAATTTAGTTCCACAAAGAGGCTACTTGATTCAAATTCACTTGAGCTGCAATCTTCAATGATAGGCCATTCACTTTCATCAATAGAGATCCCTATTCTTTTCTGCTAATCTCAAATAACTCTTCAAGATTTTCTTCCTTCTGACATTGCTTTTCCTAACTCAGGAAACAATGTCCTAGCAGGATCCCTAGTAAAGAAATATCTTCTTCCCTCCAGCTTTGCAAATATTAGTAACAATTTTTTCTTGACAAAGGTTTAAGACACTGGTCCTTATCATAATCAAATCAACAAGGAGTCGCCACTAAGGAATTCCACCTTAGTTGTGCAAATGTACTAAATATGATTTGTCAAGTGTCTGTCAATGCAAGAAAGTGGAAATGGAAATATTCTGACCTTTCGTCACCCATATATATCAAATGAAATCTAGTGCACTAGGTGTAGAAAAATGAAAGAAAAACACACATCACATAGAGCATACAAGAAATGTTTACCGGGTTCTTGATCTTAAATTGAGAGTCCCAATAAATGGTGCCACAAGTGTTGGTGTTGTTGAAAGGTCAAATATATATGGCTTCAAATATGTATGCACGTGGATTAAATTGAACTAAGTTCCCGGTAACATAAATCAGTCCTTGTCAATGGTGCCAAAAGTGTTGGTGTTGTTGACGGGATAAACAAATATGGATTTGTAGTGAAATCGTAAATTAGCCTTAGTAATGTAAATTATTTCCCAAGAGTTCCAAATAGTTCCTGGAAATGGCACCACAAGTGTTGGTACCCAAATTTTTTCTCCTTTTCAAGCCAAGCAGCAACACTGATTCAACATGAAGCTTAGAGGCAACCAGATAATAAATATATGTCGTTTTGTAGCTGGGGAGAAGGTCTAATTGTTCCTCTATTACTTGGATTTGTGGAGAGATGGGTAGCACCTTAAAAGGTTATGATCTTATCCTAACTATTTTAGGTTGTGCCTTAAACCAAGGTAAGAGAACCTATTTTGTAACCTCTATTATCAGAAAGGATATACATGTACCCTTATTTTGCATAAATTTTGTAAAGAAGACCTTGGGGAAAATATGATCAACACACTAGATCTGACTCTCACAAGTTGTCACTTCCAGATCATGGAGATACTTTCACAACAAGGAAAAGGTTACTAAAGAAATTTGGAAACCTGATCTGTTCTTCATACTTTAGTAAAAAGATTTTGGTCTAATGTGGGTATACAAAGCAAAAACAGGGGAAGTATAGGTAGGATTGGTTGTTAAATGAATTTTTGTGGGAGGGGAGACTAGATGGACTTGAATCACTAGATCCTTGAGAGCTTATAAAAAATGGAAAGATTCAATTAATAAAATGCCATAAAAGGTTAAATTGTTTCCTCAACTAGAATATGTGCTTCAATGGAGGCCTAGATCAGCACTCTTTTAGACAACCTGTGGGATTCTGTCATGAAGGCTCAAGTCAGAGAACCCAATAAAGCACCAATATTTACACCAAGTCACGCTTGAGGTACACCCAGAGGCTTACAGAGAATCTCTATCAACAAAATGAAAGAAAAGTGATTTTAAACTGTTTATCCCATTCCAAGATGAAGGCTCTTCTAAGAAATGAAATTGCAGATGGCACTAAACTATCACAAGGACTGAGACCTGCATGATTGGACCCTATTTTGGTACAAGATTGCAATAGAAACAAGAAATACTACTCGTATGCATTCAGAGATGAAATAAATACACTTTACTCAAGATTAACACAAAATAACTCAAAGTTTGATCAAAATTATCAACAAGGGAAAGTTTCAAGAACAATATCAAAGCTTGTCAATGGCTGTACACTTGCAACCACCTTGACATGATCAAATTTTACACAAAGAGAGATATATAGGCTTCTTTAGATGGTTTCTCAAAATGGATGGACTATGTCAAGCTTTTTCTGCTAGAGAAAATTAGTCCTAATCTTTGCAAAACCTCCCAACCATTTGCATGATGAATTCGTGCCCTTTATAGCATTTCCAATAGAGCCCCTTCCTCCGAAAAGACAAAAATTTTAAATGCACTAGTGTTTGCCATGATTCTTTCATGATTCACAGAATCAGATCTATAAAAGTCTCTAGTTTCTCAAGGGAAAATATCTTCGATTTCTTCCCACATTCAACTCCTTTCTCAGGAAAAACATGCCTCCACCCATTCACCAACCACTTCCGCCCCATATCATTCAAATCTGACCCCTTGTGTGCTCAGGAGAAGAAAAATGGAAGACCAGATCGGGCTTGAGAGTCAGACCGTTTTAATGGAAAAAGACATCTCTAGATGTCTCCCACCAAACTCTAGATATCAAAATTAACTCACTCCTCTGTTGGGCATGTAGAAAATAGCGAGAACTCATGAAGACTTGCACTCCCAGAAGTTTTATAGAAAAAATGGGGGGAAACTCAGATTTAGATGCTCAGCAGCCGTTGTTTTTTTATTTTGAATGTGGTCCATCCACGTGGAAGATGCAAAAATATGCTCAGGGCCTCCTTTTAGCTTTTCTGACCTTTTTGAAAAAATGGAAAAATTTCCCATTTTGCTCCGCACCTCTGTTTCTAAAAATGGGCCCAACACGTGTCCTGAGGTGGGCCCCAAAAGAAACGTGGAGAAATTATGCCATTTGACTTTCTTTTGGAAAAAGGAAAATTTTCCAAGTTTTCCCCGTAGCTCTGCCCTTGAGAAATACCTTTGACACATGTCCCAATGTGGGTCCCTGCAGAACTACGCTTACCCTTTTAATTTTAACTCTTTTTTCCCATTGTACCACGTGTCCTACTCCGACAAAAATTGTTTGAAGGCTTGAAGCTCTGTGGAGGGAACCATGTGTCAAGCTTCGAGGTAGTCTCTTTTTGGCTGTTGAAAATTCTAAGTCAAATGCAAAGTGAATGGAGTTCTCGATGTGTCAGCATGGTGCTTCTTTAGAATGAAACTCAATGGCTGGTCCTTGAACATGCGTGGTTACTCCACGTGTCTCCATGGCTCAACTTCAAGATGGTGCCCAAAACAGAGACCTTGAATGATCACGGGATCACAACATGTCTTGTTCCACCAAACTGTATCCATTTGCATAAAATTTGTCTATGTCTGGGCCAAGCAGTGGAAGCCTCCACGTGTCCTCCCGGTGCTACTCCAAGGCAAAGCCCAAAAGTAAATCTTCAAATGAGCGACGTTCCTCCACATGTCTTGGACTTCTTGAAAACCTTTTTCATTTTTTCTAAGTATGGGAAACCCAGCGGAGGCCTCCACGTGTCTCTTTGTTGCCAACCCTCCATGTGTCCTCCCGGCGCTTCTTCAAAGCTAAACAATTTTTTTAATTCTTATACAAGTGTCATTCCTCGACATAGACACATTTTAAAAATGAGGCTTTTCATGGAATTTCCAAAGTATTAAGCTGATCCACATCTAACCAAGAGGTGCCACATTTCCCTATCGACTGAATGATGTAAATTTGACTGGGAAAAATTCTTGTCAAACTGTAAAACACAGAGAAACTCCCATTCGAGCCAAGAAATGAGGTTTACTTCAAAGACAGACAATTTAAACTATTGCAAGGCTCAAACATGATCCTTAGGGACACATCAACTCATTTCTCCTTGATTATTTAGGGCAAAAATGGAAAGGACAATAGATTCCAACTGTGGAGAATGGAGAAAACAGGAACACGTGTGTTTTGAAGGAACAGAGCATGGGAGACTCAAAATGCAGAGCTTTTCAAGAGGAATAAAGGAACCATGAGACAAATACAGATCCACACATGATCCTCGACCCAGGAGTAGACTAAAAATGGCAATAAGAATGACCAAGCACTATACGGGGAAGGAGAAAATGACATAGGCGGTGAATGAATAATTTTTCAAAGGCACAGATGGGGTGAGACCATTTTGAGCACCAATAAGGTCTCACCTTAAATCATCCAATATACATCTAAAACCCATAAAAAAATCTTATGCATCCCTCAAGATCCTCTTATGCCTCCCACATTCTTTTATGCCTCCCTCATTCTCTTATGCATCCCTCATTAAAAAAACAAGTAAAAAATGCAAATATTTCTTATCCAAGGTGGGGCACCCAACCTAAACTCCTTCCAAAACATGACATAAACTCTTATGCCTTCATATATGTAATCTCCCCATATTCCCCTCCTACACCACACTTAGGCAATCTACCCAAGCACCAAACAAGCATACCAAAACATTCAAACAACATGCACATATACACAATATAAAAGAAAAACATAAAGCAATAGTAAATCTACTACCTTTCCATGGTAGAGTTTGATCAAAGAGTCACACCCAAGCTCCTTCAAGCCCAAATAATCACCAACAAGCTTCAAAAAAGACCCAAGCACTCCAAAATCCTCCAAATCCCAAAAGTGCAAGAGCACAAAAGAATGAAGTAACCCCCAATCAGGAAAATGAACTTTCAAATAAATAAAAAAGGGAGAGAGGAGGGTGAGGTGGCTCCCTATAGGATTCCACATCACTCATCTTCAACTCCACCTCACAATTCAAACCTCAACTCCAATGCATAATAAATTTTTGGGTGAGAGGAATGACAAACTTTTTACACACAATCCAAGCCCACACCACCTAAGGACAAATTTAAGATCCATGTAAGAAAAGTGCAATAAATGTCACTTTTTGACTTACAAAACACATAATGGGGTCCATTTTTGACCCCCCAATTCATACGTAGGGTTGGCATGGTAATTAAAGAGGTGTGGAAAAAGTTTAACATGTCCCACAAGCCTCCAAAATTGGTCCTTAAGGCCAAATACGAATTTCCATGAAGGGGTAGAGTGTACAACACTTAATATCCCAAGCACTCAACTTATAACAAAAAACCCAAGAGAAATCTAGTCTAATAAATGAATATTTTTGTCACATCTATAATTATTTTATAACATGATTAATTAAATTTAATTATTAAACCCATTAATGATAAAGGGGAAAACTACACCAAAATCTAAATAATTAATACAAGTAAATTATATCACTAAAAATCACATACTAACATTAAATAAAGGAAAACTAAACAAAAGACAACACACAAACCCCTTGGTCACAATTAGAGGTAATATCCCCCATGGGAACCCCCTTACAACAATTCAAAACACACACACAACAAAATACATGTTGCCATGGTGATCATTGTCTAATTCACCTAGCATTCCAATGTGGTTGGTCTCCAATTCTCCTGTTGTTTGTTGTGAATATATTTACCTATGAAACACACAATACCTTCTTCGGCCTCGTGGTTCCATCAAAACATCATAGATAAAATATGTAATATAAATCCACAATCATCTACATATGAATTGAATCATCATCTAGGCAATTAACGATATCATTTACAATTTGTAACAACATCTCTATTCTACATTTCATCCATATCAATTAAGATCAAAAGATTAGTTCAATTGTTAAGGTCTACTCACTATGAAAAAAATATCACATGTCAGAAATATATATAACAACCTCATATCAATCATCAATATAAAATGTCTCTAATAATCCACACACATCATACTATGCATCAAAATCCAACGATAGTCTCTGTATCTCTAATGTCTAACATCATGCTAAGCCAAAATAATACAAAATGTCCATAAGTTAATAGTATAGAAATCAACAATAAAAGTGTCGAAGGGAAGTGAGCACTACAATAATGATGTGTTGTTAGCTTATATATATATATATATATATATATATATATATATATATATATATATATATATATATATATATATTGATGTTTTGAATTTTCTTCGTATTGATTTTTATTAGGATGATCAAATTCATTTTATGATTTCGTTAATATTGAAGAATTGGTGAAATGATGAAAGAGGAAAATTATTGCTTAAATTAGATGATTTAGTTGGTTTATGCTCTTAATTGCAAACTGATGTTTTTTTTGGAATCAAAATGTTGGAAATTGAGAGGAATTGTTCAACCACTTTCTCTTAGCAATAGTAGTTATCACATTTGACATTGAAATTGATATGCAGATATAAGAAATATTAGTTCGATATCACTAATATGGCCATGAGGCTAGAAAGGTATTGTGTGATCTTGCAGGTAATTATTTCACAACAATAAACTACGGGGGGTAGGAGACCAACAACGAAGGAATGTGGGGTATTGGCAACTGGTCACCATGGCAAAAATTTTTATGTTGTGTGTGTTTTGTTTGTTGTTAGGGGGTCCCCATGGGGAGGATTACCTCCAATTATGACCAAGGGGTTTTTGTGTTGTTCTTTTAATTTCCTTTAATTAATTTTAGTGTATGTGATTTTATGGTGATGTAATTCCCTTTTATCATTTATTTAATTTGTGTCTACATTAGTAAATTAATCATGTTACTAAATTAATTATGGATGGGAAAAAAAGAAGTCATATATTAGATGAGATGGCTCTTTGGTTTATGTGTTTTATGTTGAGTGTATGTGATCTTGAGTGTGATACACTCTAACTCTCCTTAGAAATTCGGATTTGGCCTTAAGGGCCAATTTTGGAGGCTTGTGGGACAAGTTAAACTTGTCTCACACCTCCTAATTTATTATATCAACCCTACCTATGGGCTAGGGGGTCAAAAATAGACCCCATTATGTGTTTTTAGAAGACAAAAGGTAAGATTTTATTGCACTTTCTTGCATGTGTTTAATTTTTATTCTAAAAGGCGTATGGGTTGGAGTGGTGTATCTAAGAGGGTTGTCATACCTCTCAACTACCCATTTATTATGCTTTAGAGCATGAGTTTGACTTGGGTGATGTGGGATCGAGAAGAATGATGTGGCAGCCTAGATGGATCCACATCATCTCCCTCTCCTTATTTTCTATTAATTTGGGTTTTTTGGAAGTATTGGGGGTTACTTACTCATTTCCTTTTTGGGGAATGCTTGGAATTTTGGAGAGATTTATTTAGAATGGTGTTTGAGCTTGGAATGGATGGTGTTTGGTTAGACATTTGGAAGGCTTGGAATTTTTTTGTGCTTGATCCTCTTCATTTGAAAGGTAGATCTTCAATATTGTAATTAAAATACTATTTTTCTTGTTCTCATATGTGTATTTTATGATCGTTATATTGCTCATGATTGTGGGAATTAGATTTCATCCTTAAGTTGTGGGAGAAATGGAAATGGGGGTAAAACTTGAGGGAGGAAAAAGAGAAATGTTATTGGGTATTTATAACGGATTTGGGTTGGTATGTCCACTTTATTGATAAATATGTATTGTGTTTATCTTGATATTTTCTTGAGGGAAGCATAAGAGTGGGTTTGATTTATTGAGGGAGGCATAAGAGTGGTGTATCTTCTTCGAGGGAGGCATAAGAGTGTTATTTGTATTGTGATGGATTTTTTGGAGGCTCATAAGTGGACACCCAAGCCCTTGGGAGGCATACGAAGAACCCCCATGTTCCTTTCTCCTCCATGGCTTTAGTATGAAGCCTTTGTGTTTTGATATTTTTTTGTGTTATTATAGAATTGGCATTATTTTTTTCATTCATTATCTTTATTGAATGTGTTTGTGGAAGCCGTTTTGAGTTGCCATGGTTATCTAAATATCCCTCATTAATTCCTCATTGGGGATCGGGGGCTAATGAGGAAGAAGGTGCCTCTCCCTCATTGGATATTTAGGTTGGGTGGAGAGTGTTGCCTACTCCTCTATTTTGTTGTGTGCATGTCGTGATGAAGACGGTGAGCTCAATGGAGAAATTTATCTTGTTGGAGGAAGACATGTAGAGTTATACCTTGTGTTTATTATGATCCTTCTACTTTTAAATTTTATCAATGGTTTCTGATGTAATCTCATTCATGCTTGGAAATGGTTTATTATGGCTTGCATCCCTTTATCAAAATGGAAACCTTGTGACTATATTAAATTGCAAATAAAGGTCTTTTAAGTATGAATGCTATTTAATTTGAATGAAAAGGGAGTGGTTGTCTTTTGACATTATTGGTAATCCAATTTGGATGAGATCAAATTCATTTGGGAATGCTTATTATTCTCCTATTCAAATGATGTATAAGAAGGAATAGATAGAATTGTTTTTATAATATAGACTCCTCCTTGTTGCAGTAGGGTTTGAATTGAGTGAATGGATTAAACACGACTAATTATACCTTTAAAAATAGTTATATAAATGAAAACAAAAGTGATAAATTGTTAAAATTAATAAATACATCAATTCATGCATTACTATAACTGCTTAGGTGTATGTAAACTAAATACTCTTACAATTGCAATAGTTATTTTGTTTCCCTCCATTTGATATCCCCATGTTTCAATGGGAAAATATATTAAAAGAACACACACACACACACACACACATTGTTATAATATCATTGATATGTGTTAAGAAAATATTTAGTTATTTTTAAAAATAAAATAAAAAGAAAAAACAATATAAGAAACATGATTAATACATATTAATATACTTATATATATATATATATATATATATATATATATATATATATATATATATATATATATATATATATATATATATATATATATTACATTCATACATATATTAATGCCTTTAAGTATTTTAAATTAATATTAAAAAAAGTAAATTCTAGTCTCATGGCTTAGTTGAAGAAATAGTTAATAAAGAGAAAAAGTAGGTTTTCGGCCATGATTGGGCCGCGGCTTGTTAGACTTATAAATTTCTTTTATTAAAAGGTTGGGGGGAGGGGCACCGACCCCACCCCCAACCCCTATATTGTGTAAGGGGTGGGGGTGTGGTCGGGGCCCCACCGCCCAACTCTATAATTTCCCCCACACTATTACCAAATAAAATAAAACAACGAATCCACTATTTGCAAACCCAACGACCATGGAAAATAGATAATCACCCTTATCTTTGGCATGACCACATTTTTTTTGGTGAAATACGATTATATATATATATATATAATTTGTATAAATATATTTGTATTTTGTTTATTTGGTTTTTCTATAGAGTCAAATTAAATACACAAATATTCAATCATACATGAATTTGTATATGGGTATATATACAAATACATGTATTTTTCTTAAAATAAATTTATGGGATTTTTAGTTTTTCTGAAATGGGTATACACACAAAGTATACATAATTACTTACAAGTAAAATACCTTAAAATAACAAATAGGAAAGAGAAAATAATACCCACAAAGGGGAAAAGAAGAAATCCATGTCTCAAGCACAAAGTTTAATCAAGAAAGCTTCCAATCATCTCCAATGGCCTCCATGGCTTCTTTTTCTTCTCCCCTCCTCCTTAACCTGCAAAGAAAAACAAAGGAAATGAGAGATTAGGGTTAGAAAAGGAATATATGAGAACCCATAAGGATATCTATGGTTATGTTTGTATACCCTAAATCTAAGGGTTGAGAAAGTTTAGATGTAGTGGTGTAGAATGAACCCTACATCACTTAAGTGATGGGGTATTTAGGTGGGAATGAAATAAATAAAAGATGTGTGTGTATTAGTAAATGGGGCCTAAGGGGGTTTAGATTAGTTGCATACCTTGAACTTATAAAATAAATAAATTTATAACAATGTGCATGCCTTTAGCAATGCAAAAATATTATCCTAGTATGATTAATATAAAATCATTTTTGTACCTTAAATAAAATTAATTGAATAGGGATTAATGGAGTTAAGTTTATAAAGGTTAATGAATATTATTTAAATAAAATGTTGAAGATGTGTTAGCGAAAGAACTAAAATGTAATATCAATTTTGGAAATTGCGGTAGTCTTAATTAGTTGATGTTTGTTTTCCGATGCCTTGTAATTGTTTAAAATTTTATAAACCGAATTAGAGTAAATCTCAACTAATGCCTTGTAAGAAAAAAAAAATTCCTTAAATTTTTCTAGTTGCTATTGGGTTTAGCATGGGTTTGAGTAGGAAAAATGCGGGCGTTACAATAAACTTCCTTTCATTATAAGCACATTTATTCTCGTACTATGGATGTTTTAGTTCCAAATTTAGTTTGATTCAATTAATCATTTACATAATTTTATTTTATTTTATTTTTAGCGGACTCTAAATTGGCTCAAATATGTAGTCCCACCAAGAATAATATTTAACCATTCATAAAAAAAATTCAAAGTTTAAATAAACCATAAGGACTTCACATGAAAATTTGATCCTAAACAATTATGACACGTACTCTTGTTCCTCATTTGATTTACCTTATTTCTTAGGTCTCTTTTTCACGTGACCTTATAACGCGAAGAGCTATGAAAGTAATTTCCTAACATCTTGAAGAAGTATATGATTGGAATCCTTGAACTACACACAAACCCCAAGTTAACCTCATAATTAAGTGAATTTTAGATTAATTCCAATTGAACCTAAGGATCTACACCTCAACTATATATGAGTTTAAGGTGAGAGTACATATTTATACTACACCACCTACAAGAAAGACCAAGGTAACACATTTAGATGAGAGGAAATAAAGAGTTCATTAACAAGAGTTTAAGGAGGCTGAAATAGTGGATCTAGAATAGAGATTAAACATCTCTTATTATTCTATTAAACACCAGAAGCAAAATACATATTTATAGGTACGTTGAATAAACAATATTCCCCTGAATGGATAGAGAAGATACAAACAAAAAGTAGAGTATAATGGAATAGATAACAACTATTCTAACAATAAGATAGCATATGTAGACTATGCTAACATTTCCGCTTGTTACATTATTCTTGCAAATGTGACCCCTGAAAAGTTCAAATTTCACTTTTCCAAGAGATTTTGTGAGAATGTCAACAACTTATGCTTCTGTAGGATAGTACTGGAGCTGAATGTGATGGTTTAATATGTACTCTCAAATGAAATTACAATCAATCTCAATATTCTTTATTTGTTCATGAAAAAATAGATTTTGCAAGAGATTCAACACACTCTGATTATCGCAATAGAGAATAGATTACTATTTTTTAGAAATTCCCAGGTCATCCAAAATGAGACAGAACCATATTGCTTTGCACATAGCTCCTCATGCGGTGCAATATTTTTCCTTTGTGGATGAGATAGAAAGAACATTCTACTTCTTGTGATCCGTGAGATAGGTCCAGATACGAGATGAAATATGTATCCTGTAGTTGATTCAAACAGATCTGACATGGTCTGAATCAACGTATCCCTGTAAGACAGAATTAATCATTCTTCTTATATTCCAAACCATACTTAGTTGTTCCTTGGACATATCTCAAAACATGCTTCATTGCAGTCCAGTGACATTTCTTCGGCTCCTACATGAACCTGGAAAGATAGCTGATACTATAGCATAAGTCTGGTCTGGTATATGTCAAGTAGATGAGTCCTCCAAAAAATTTCCTATAGATAGTAGCATCTACCTGAGGTGAAACCTATAATCTTGAAAATTGCAATCCTTTCTCCATGGGAGTAGATATGGGTTTACAATCAGATATTCTATACTTTTCTAGGAGTGTCTTGGCATACTTTATCTAGGAGACAAAAATGTGATGATCCTTTTACCATATTTCCAAGCCAAGACAGTAATGTAGTAGCCCCAAATATGTCATGTCAAAGGTTTTTTTGAGATCATTCTTCACAATATCAACCTGATCTTTGAAACTACCAGTGATCAAAATATCATCTACATATACTACAAGAATGACAATTTTCTTGCCTACCTTTTTTATACACAAATTTTAATCTGAGGGGCTACGAATGAACCCATGCTATAAAATTTGATCTTTGATCTTGATATACCATGCCCTTAGAGCTTGTTTCAATCCATACAATGATTGGATGAGATTATATACCTTCCTAGGATGCTCTTCATGAACAAATCCTTCAGGTTGGGTCATGTAATTTTCTTCTTTTAGATCACCATTTAGGAAAGCACTCTTGATGTTCATCTACTAAAGTCTTCATCCTTTCTATGTTGCAAGTTCACAAACAACTCTGATGGTCTTGATCTTTGTATAGTGGGTGTAAAGTTTTCCTTCATAGTTGATGCCCTCTTTTTGAGCATATCCTTTTTATATAAGTCATGCTTTATGTTTGTCGATGGATCCATCTACCTTATATTTAGTGTTGAAAACCCATTTTCAGCCATATGGGTTTCTTTCTTGTAGGAAGATCGACAAGTTCTTATGTCTAATTTTTCTTGAGTGAGTCAATTTATATATCCATGGTGTTCTTCCACTAAGATTGACTTAGTGCTTCACGAACATTATCAAGGCTCAGAGCTATTAATCAGTGATCTCATAAGTGAAAATTTTACCTCATTTCTTATTTGACTCCTTGTTTTGACTTTGAATGATGTATCAGCGAGTTATTGTAAATGTGAGTCCTTGATGGTGCTTTGTACACACTTCGGATGAGAACTTGTATACTTTTAAGAAGAGTTGTTTCATTGTTGTGTGGATTGATGTGGAGTCACATTCTCCAGTTCTCCAAGGTTCAACAAATAGCTCTCCTTGTAGAATTTATTTTCCTTAAATGGTCTCTTCAAGCTCATTATCTGATTTGGAGACTAGTTCGGTGAGAGGTGGTTGGAATTGGATCTTCTGTTGATACTGATGAGTCAAAGGATGACTTGTCATAAACCATGTCTTAACTCTCTTATATTTTCTTTTTATTAGGATCCATGAGATGATATGCATTGGAGGTAGTGTTGTAGCCAAGTAGGCTACACAGGAGTGTCTTTGGCTTAACCTTATTTCTCTTCTGAGCTAGGACATGCATGTATGTTTTGTAACCAAATAATCATAAATGATAAACTGATGGATTTATTCCACTCCATACCTCTTCTAGTTTTTTATTTTTTAGAATCTTTTTCGGTGCCCTGTTGAGAAGATATACAGTTATTTGTACTACTTCATCCCAATAGAATTCTTGTAGCTTTTTTGTTGATAGCATGTTGTTAGCCATCTTCATCATTGTGTGATTGCAATGCTCAACAATGCCATTCTGCTAGGGTGTGTAGGGAGAAGAAAAACTCTACTTAATACCATTTTGGTTGAGAAATGCCTAGAACTTATTTGATGTGAATTCTCCCCCTCAATCTGAGTAAAGTAGAAGAAGTGGTTGTCTGGTCTCTTTCACATCACAATGATATAAGTTCTAGAAATGTTGAAGAGCCTCACTTTTCTTCTTCAGGAAAGACACCCACATATTGTGAGAATGGTCATCCACAAATAGTTAGAAGTACTTGTATCCTGAAAACAAAGGAGGAAACAAACCATTCAAATTGGTATGAACTACCTCCAGATGCTTCTTGGTATGAAAGGTGCTTCCCTGAAACGGATCCCTATATTGTTTTCCTATAAGACAACTAGGAAAAGAGGAAAGGTACTGGAAAATTCAGGTATTCCATGAACCATTTCTTTTTAACTCATCTAATGTAATGAACTAGCCAAAAACTGTTCATATCTAAAATTCTATATTGCATTAGATTGTACTTTTGATGTAGATAAAGCTATTGCAAAAGATGAAATAGTATCTAAATCAAATAACTTATCTTTTAGAAATTATCTAGAAATAATATTACCTTGTCGCAAGATCAAACATGATTTCATGCCATTTTGGACAATAAATTCTACCTTCAGGTGATGATTCAATAGCCGAGTCACTGGCAGGAGGTTGCTAGCAATCTAGGAACATATATTACCTTTGTAAGCATACATTTTCATGGTCGCAAAGGAATGGTGACATCTTCCTATTCCTTCTGCAATGTAATGTTTGTCATCTGGCTATCTGAACTTGATCACTAGAGAGTTATTTGTCTAGTGAATCAAACAACTCCTTGTCACCTAACATGTGATTACTTGCACCAAAGTCTATCATCCAAACTCTCTTCATGAGCTGTGAAGTCTGAGAGATGAGTACAAGGTTCTTACCACAATGGGCTCCTTCTGATGTCTCATCATTAGATTCATTATCTTGTTGGGTTGTGAGATGTCCCTTGTGCTTTCTCCAATGGGGATGTCATTTGGTCTTTTGAAAATATTTGCGCCCTTATTTTTTTGTTTAACTTGAAGACCCTTGTTTCAAGCTATTGTACCAGTAGTGATAAATTTCATGAGTAGTTGGTTCTACAAATGTGACACCACCTCTTTAAATTTTGATCTTTTTGTTGTTGTTTTCATTGTGCTTGATTTGCCTTCTCTGGGGGACCATTCTGATTCTTCTGGCTATGGTATGGATTTGAGAATAGGGCTTTATCCTGAGTCTCTTCCTATGATGAATTGATGGATTCTTCTTGCTACAACAAATTCACGAGTTCTTTGAATGCCACTAGTTTTTTAGATACATTCAGTGTTGTAACAAACACTCAGAATTAAGAAGGGAGTTCTCTCAAGGTGATCACTACAGAAGGTTTTCGTCCATCGTTTCACTGAGCTAATAAATCTGATCCCAGATCACCCACGTGACGTAAGAACTCCTCAACTTTCTCATTTGAACCCATAGAGAGGGTGTACAAATTGGACCAAAGTTGGAGGATCTTAGTCTAATTTTTGGCATCAAAAATGGTTTCCAACTTTTCCTAGGCATCCTTTGGTTCCTTCGAAATCTAAACATGCAGTTACATATCATCGCTAATACTGAGCATTATCAACATTATTACTTTGTCACTAGCCATCTCATACTTCATTAATTCATTAGGGACTGTGGGAACGTGCACATATTTGGTCACGATGCCCCATAATCCTGAAAACTAAAGGATTACTTGCATATTTGTTTTCTAGGCCGCAAAATTAGGCCATTTAAGAAACTAAGCATCAGAGAGAATCAACTTTGCAGTAGACATTTTTAATAAAATAAAATAATCTAGAAAAAAACTTTTTATTTATTTCAAGAGACATTACAACTATGAATCAATGATGTGAAGTACTCGCTCACAGATGCTCTTCATAATCTCATGCTAAGAGATGATGACACTTGGTGGGGTGTTCTTCTTCATCTTCACATTCGGCATCGTACCCGACTTGTAGCTCTGCCCAAACTCACTTTTCTTGGCAAATGACGTTGAAAAGGAAATATTCAAGAATCCCTTTTTGAACTAGCTTGTGAAATACTTGATTGCATTTTTTTTGAAAGCTCATTGAGCAAGGAAAAATACAATCTGGATATTTCAGAAGCTTCTAGACTATTTTCTATTCGGTGTGCAAGTTGATGTTACTACTATAAGTAGTCTTGTTGATGTTCTGAATTTCAAAAATCTCATTGATGTTGTGGCTTTCAACAGTCTTGATCATGTTATTCACGCTCGTCATTCAGCATTGGATTCTTTATATTTCACATAGGTGATACTGGAAATGTTGGTGCTTATTTACAAGATTTGTCAAGTAAATGCTCAACAACTTGATGATGAAACTCCTCCAATTTTTATTTTATGTGTATGTTCTCTTTTTATCTAACACAGGCTTGAACAGTATACACATAATAATGAGTGGACTTTAAACAAGAAAGGTTGATCTGAACTGAAAAAACACGTGGTTTGATCTCTTTGCTGAAAACTCCTCTATGCAATAGTCAAAACAAAAAAACATCCACGCACCAGCAACTTCTAACCTCCACGCAGGTCGCTAGATTTTTTTTTTTAATAGTTGATGCAATGTAAGCATACTAAACTCTATGCAGGTCACTTTAAACTACATGCAGGTGATTTTGAACTCCATGCACTGATTTGTCTCCCACGTGCTGATCTCCAAACACAGGTGAAAGAACAAAAATCAACACTTTTTATTTCTTTGATGTCCATGTTTTTTTATTTAGCTTTCCATGCAATTTTATGGTTTGTTCCTCCATGCAGCAGCAAGTGACACACTCCACATAGGAATACAAGAACTCCACGTAGATGAAAGATTAAATAATTTTATTACAGGCCAATGAAGCAATTTTGGTCAATTCCTCTAGAATTATTCCACGCAGACAAATGAGTCTCCTCCCATGTGGCCACGAGTGGGGAAACACTTTCAGGTTGGTGTTCTAGTGATTTGTTCTACCTCCATGCAACGTTATCCTTCTGTACGCTAAGAAACAAGTAGGTTACAATAACTTTGCCAAAGTTTATGCCTCTTGTCCACGTAGGGTCTTGACCCTCCAACATTTTTTTTCTAGAAGAATTATAATGCAACAACAATATTATTCTCCTTTCCACGTATCCAAGGACTATATATTTTCTCTGATACTAGATTGAGAGGCTGAAACAATGGAGAGAGAATAGAGATTAGATATCTCTTATTATTCTATTAAACACCAGAAGCACGATACATATTTATAGGTACATTGAATAAACAATATTCCCCTGAATAGATGGAGAAGATACAAACAAAGAAGAAAGAATAATGGAATAGATAACAACGAGCCTAATAATAAGATAACATACATAGAAAATGCTAACATACACCACATAGTCATTGCTTCAAACAAGGACTCTTAAGGTGACTTCCAAGGTGGTCTTCACAACTCAACACAGTGTCAGATCTGAAGAGAAAACATTTTCCTTTTGGTTACCAAACCTAGAAGGAAAACACATACTCCAGACAAAGTTGGACCATGTCATTCCTAAAAGATGGGTTCACAAAAAATGTCGCTAAACATAACGAATATGATGGTAAACTAAAACTAGGGGTTTTATTTACCTAAACTAGGAGGTTCCATCGAGTATAAAGATTAAGTTCATTCTATGGTTTCAGTCTCTTCTATGGTAAGAAGGATCACACATGAAGACATGTTATGCAAAAATATTATACTAGGGTTGAGTATTTCGATTAAATTTCTTTCTTACATTTATAAGGTAAGAATACAACACAATAATAATTAATCGTTTATGGAACACTGAAACTGCACTACAATATATTAACTTCAAATTCATTTAATATATACATATATATATATATATATATATATATATATATATGGAAATGTGCATTTAATCATAGGTTCAATTTGATTCATCATTACACATGGTAAAAGGGTTTGATATATATATATATATATATATATATATATATATATATATATATATATATATATATATATATATATATATATCAAACCCTTTTACCATGTGTAATGATGAATCAAATTGAACCTATGATTAAATGCACATTTCCATAGCATGAGACTACATTATACATATATTCATTTTACAATGACCTATAAAAACTACAATAATAAATAATGAATTACACATCACCTTTTTTCCATCTTTATTGCATCCTGCAAAACCATGTGAGAATGAAATCAGTGATAAATCACTGGCATGGAATCTACCCTAATCTAATATAATTAATGTCTTTAGTTTCCCATTTACATATAATAATAATTATAATTTGCATTCAAAAGAAAAGGTTTAGAAACATGTATTCATTTATTTTCATTTCACTTCATTTCATAACCGAGGAGAGAGGAAGAGAAAGGAAGAGAGAGAAACACCATTTTATCAAAAAAATTATTTCACACAACAAGTTAACTATATAGTTTCAAAGAGCTATTTACGTGTGTCAAAAGTTTCCACAGTGGTTTGGCAACCTGATAGGGGTCCTGCAACTTTGTTTTTTTTCATTCTCCTACTATCTACAAAAAAACCATTCAAATCAAGATTAGAGGTTAAGAAACCCCTTTCAAACGTTGTCTTCCGATGAGAAAACACACCACATTTAAATTTCTACGTGTCCACTTACATACCAAGAGTTCATAGAAATTGACAAAATTCAGAACTAGCGAATGATTTATGATTGGCGGCTAGATTTCTGGGGCCATCGATTATAATTGGCCTATTTGTAAATAATTAAAAGTTAGCTCAAGGGCTCAATAAAGCATATCCAAAACTAATGTTGGATGGATGTACCTGCCATGATAAAATTATTACAAGCTCCCCCATATATGGATAATTCATTAGAGTCAATGGAACTCAGAACTAGAAAATTGTTTTCAAACGGCGACATCATTTCTAAAGCCGCCAGTCCTAATTGGTCTAGTTTGACCTAGTCAAAATACAATCAACGGCCTACGAAATGACTTTGCCACACTATACAAAAACGTGTTTTCCCTAAACTAAAGGCTCCATGCAATTGTCTAGTAAAAACACTAGAGGTTTGCAGAGGCGGATAAGCATTTTGTTGCTAAGGGTTCAAATGGAGGTTCAAAAGGAAAGCAAACTTTTCAAATTTAGCAGCTTCCTATAGCCACAAAATGGTGTAACAGGTCTCCTATTAGGGCATAAAAATGATCACAAATGTTCATTCAGGGTCAATCAAAAGATTAAGGTGACACCTCACATAACAAGGTACATGAAGGAAGTTAAACCTCACCTTCCCAGAGTTATGAAGCTTACTTTACGAGTCTCTGGAAGTTACAATTTATCTAGTTAAACTAGGAGATGGTCAACATATTTACCGAGAAGTCAACTTCAATTTACCAATGAAACAATACTGTAGTTATCTATTTTGGTTAGGGATTTTTCTAAATTACCTGAAAATGAAGGTTGAAGTTCATGGTTTACTACAAAATTATTATTTTGATTGTGTGAGTAATGATATGACATTTTATTATTTTGCAACAAGTTAATATAAAATAATTAAATCTATGATAATCCCAAGATTTTAAAATTATCTTTCGTTGCAAAAGAAAAACTAAAGTACGCGAATTATGAAAGATAAGAAGAGATGAACCATGCTTGGAGGAAAGAATCCAGTCGAAACCGCGGGATTTGGTTCAACATCTCACTTAAACATTTTGTGAAATCACATTTCTTTTCACATTTTGACAAATATATTGGGAGCGGTCTCAACACTCCCACACTTTTAATACACAGCTACCAGGGAAGAATGAGGTGCTTACAGGCCTCCACAAAAAATCAATAATTAAGCAAGTCATTAAAATTTGTAACACATGCATGAGGGAATAGATCCTTAAAGATACCACAAAAATTCTCATGTTTCCTGCACACTTGCATTCAACTGAAAAACTTAGGATTTATTTAAAGCTACACCCCTTGAAGAATCACCAAAAAAATTTCTCCCATTTATTCTCCTTTCCCTTCCCAACCCATCTACTTTCTTTTTAACACAAATTTCTGGCTCATTATCAAAGCATGATCTACAAGTTTCATAGATGGGAACGTTACAAAAGATTTACTCCTCATTCACCTGCCTACATCAACTTTACAACAAGTCTGCATTTGGCTTCCTCCATACTTCAGCCTCTAAGTCAGTAGATTTCTCAAAGTTTCCAAGATTTTTCAAAAAAACCATTTCGTGCACATCCTGCAGCGTATGTTGCCCATAAGACAATATTTTTTGTAAGACATTATGTTGGAACATTTATATGCCATGTATATGCTCCCAAATGTTTTCACCCATGCCTACCAGGGTATCTATAGCCACGTCTACCTGGGCATTCCCGACTACAACATCGGATGAAATTCCTGTTCTAAATCCTCCATTTTGGTGTAGGTTGGAGGATGTTGTCAAAGGTTGTGAAGCATGTCCTACATTTCTCAAAATGTTCCAAGGTCTTTTAAAAAAAAAACCATTTTGCACATATTCTGCCATCAATGCAATCATCCAAGCCACGTTTCAAGCATTTAGAAGAACAGTTCACATGCCAAGTGCATGATTCCACACTTGCATACATATCTACTAGAGCACTTGCAATTACAACATTTTACAAAAACAAATCCCTTTTCATTTTCCTAAGATGGATATCCATGTCCTACTCCAAAGCATTTATTGTTTTGGCACAAGCAAGGAGTATGATTGAGGATGGAACTACAAACATGGTTCGTGCATGGTGAACATGTTCCCAGACACAAAAGAGGTATATCAATACAACAAGACAATATGCTTGACTGCGGTGCCTCCCAATCCTCATTCTTCTCCCCTTTTTTCTCTAGCATACCAAAAAACAAAACCACGGTAGGAAAAAAATTCTCTCTTGAAAGACAAAATATCTTGTTTCAGATGCATATACAGATCCATATTAGTCAAATTTGTGAATAGTAATGTGAGGATATATTCAGGTTTTGCTTTATCAACATGTGCAGTACTAATTAAATCCACCATGGTACTCATTAGAGGATGACTGCAGTTGGAAGAGCATTTGCACAGTTCCCTTTACCTTCTAAATTCACAGAAATAACCACTTACAACTAGATTTACATCATTCACCTGGGATTTTCCTTTATTCAGACCTTGGATCCCAAAAAAAAGTGTTTGAATTATTATGCAGGGAAAATGAAAGGTCTGAAATAGTGCCCCAATATCTGACAACAGTCCACTTTCCATTAGGCTTTCATGGACGCCCATGTCTCTTGCACACTTCCCACTTGCCACACTCCACCGTCATGTTCTGCAAACCACTAACACATGCCACCCCTTCCCACCTACTCATGTAAATATTTTCCTTTTATTTACTTTTTATTTATTTATATTATTTATTCTACTTATGTTTTAAGTCGGCACTACATAACCATTTCCCCCAAATTGTGGGCCAAGAAAGACAAAACAGGACAAAAACAAGGAAATAACAATGACCAACAAAGAAAAGACGTGTTTACTTAGAAAAGCATTTATCTAAAAGTTTCAAAGCCTTTTCAATAACCCCCAAATAAAATCCTTCACTAGAGAAACTCACGCGGCCATGTAAGATTGGCGTATGCAATCAAACCAAAGCCAGAGCATATTTGCAAATGAAATCATAACTGAAAGAATTATGCAGCCACCAACAAGGTAAGGCCAAACATGTCTAACATTAAGGAGGATTAAAGAAATGGCAGGTGGCCATCAAATCCACCTACCTCTAGCCAAACAAAGAACCAAAACATGCAGACGGACTCCACATCCTTTTCAGGCCAACCATGGTACATAATGATCAACAAAGAGAGAGGCTAGGTAGGTGGGGGAGAGGGAAACATTAAATTCACCCCTAAATTTAGCAATAAAACAACCCATGCGTGAAGGGTTGGTCGGCCAAGGTGGGATGTGGTGGCTTAAGCCTTTAATTAATTATAACACATGAACACCAATTCCAAACAATGGCGCCACCAACAAAACAAACTCCTCTTCTTTTGCAAAAATCGAGGCTCAGTTTGCGGAAGCGACCAACAAAACAATAGAATAGATTAACGATAATTAATGATGATATTGATAACAATCGACATTAAAATAATAATAAATTATAATCGTCAATCTACAATTAAAATATTATTATTAATATAGAGCTAAAAAATACTTATTAATTATAATCCCAATGGTTGGCAGTCACGATTGGTAATTTAAAATAATTATTATTATGGATATTTCTTTTAACCGGACACACCCTAAAAACATCAAGTCGCCATTCTAGCTGCCTACTAGGATTTGAGAACATGATCTGCCTTAAATAGGGTAATCGTAAAGGGCGCTGCGAAGACCCTCCACTAGAAGCATCGACAAGGACACAGGGAGACAAGACGGGGAGGAAGAATGCTAATCCTTCTCTGCGACAAGGTCGAGGTCAACTAATGGTCAAGTGGAGCACACACAACCATCCCACGCTTATCAACAGAGTCATCGGAGCAAAAACTAGGGTAATGTCGAATGGGCATTAGAGTTGGGTATTGTACAAATGGACTAAGAGTATTGTATCTAATCTATCTGCAAGTAGAGACGTTTCCAGTATATCTAGTAGCCCGCTTTTTCTAGTATAATATTCGTATTCTATTTCAGATTTACAAGTAGGGAATAACTTCCATGCCAAGATGTTTCTGGTATATACATTGACATTGCAGCCAAAAGTATGGAATTTTGAGTTGCAATCAGATATTTTATTTTTATAGTTCGGTCTGGAGTTGAATAAAAGAAACAATAAAGTCAAGTTCTTAAATCCAAAAGATGGAATATGTACTTGTTGAAGTTGTTGTTAGAAAAGTATGCAAGATGGCTTCACATAAGACTTTGAATGGTTGAAGGGTAGAATCTCACAAACAAGTAGTATTTTGAGTGAGCCGATACTACACGAAAGAAGTGAAAACATGGTTGCATAGATTTCGTGAAATTTCGTGGGAAGCAGAGGACATTCTCAAAGAATGTGGTGTAGAATCTGAGTATGGGTTACTTGCATGTGAAAATAGATTAATGGACGGCCAGACACTAATTATGCAAGCTAATGCTTAATGGTGCTTTATGTTATTTTGTCTCTCTTCATGTCACTGAAGTTAGTGTTGGTAATTCTCTGAATCGATTTTTTCTTCTAGAATCTAAGTGTTGTGCCTCAATGTGTCTGTTGAAACGGTGCTTGATGTTTGGAAAATTTCTACCATCAAGTACAGTTACACTGAAGAACACATGTCCATAATACTTTATTGAAAATGGGATTTTGATGCAGAATATTGAATGAATATAGGAAGACTCGAGTAGTTTAATTACACCACCCATGCTTTTGATAGTGTCATGGTTAAGTGAAAAAACATGCATATTGAATATTTTGTATGCATTGGGTTGGTAATGAAAATTGCCTCGCTGTTCCCTTGTACTTTGAAATACTATCTCCTAGAAAAGCTAAAAATCTCTATTGGAGCTAAAAATCTCTATTGGTCCACCCTTTAATTCTTTATTAATTTGTTTTTCGAATGCTAATAACTTTGGAAGGCATTGGATTGCAAACAGAAGTCATTGTTTATTTTGAAATAGATTATGCGTGTATTTTATATCCTTCAGCATGTTTGACTCAAGTTTATCAATGCTTTCTTTTAAATGCTCTCTCTATGTTTGAATGTGCCTCGGTCACATGCCTAATTGATTTGAAACGTTGGACATTGGAGAAAGATAATAACATTAGTTTAGTTGAAATTTTTTCTAAAGCGTATGAGAGGTTTGTAGGTTGTAAGCATTATTGGCCACAAGTGATGCCTAAAATCACTTTAGCTTCTTTCTTAATATCACTGTAGTTAGTGTTGGTAATTTCCTAAATGTTTTTTTATTCTAGAATCTAAGTGTTGTGCCTGAATGTTTGTATTGAAAATTGCCTCTTTTTCAACAACAAATAATTCAATTTGATAGATGTTTGGAAGACTTCTATCATCAAGTGGAAATTTCTTGTAATTGTCTCTTTATTGCATACTCTTGTCTTGTAGAGAAGTTGAAATATGGCACTCCTTGACCTTCAGGCAACTTAATGTTAGTTTCAGTTGTAAGAGTCACTTTCTACTTTTACAAAGTGACTTGAATGTTACATAAATATAAAGTGAAATGAAAATATAAGGAGATTATAAATTATCATGAAGATTTTCCTATGACACGACTCCACTTGGTGGAGCTCTACTAGTTGTTTGCATACTGACATCACCCTTGTTCTTTTGTTTCAGCCTCTTCATCATGAAACCTCTGAATTTAGTCTCAGTATTGAGTGGGATCTTTTCATATGGAATCATTGTATTATTGCAATGAACTAACCATGTTTTGTGAAAATTCTATTGCATTCATTGATTATTAATCTCCTATCTTATAATATTATTTAACTGCCGAAAACTAATTCACAGCTAATATCGAAAAATAACACAACTGCAACTTCACTAACAAAAATATGGAAAGAAATACGTAACACAAAGAACACAATATTTTCAGACAAATTGACCCTGGAAAAACCCCTAAGGAAAACCAGTTCTACAGATGAGGAATTATATTAACTTTAGCAAAGTAAGAGATACAAAGATTTCTTGTCTCTTACTGGCAGAACTCTGACAATCTCCCAACTTCTCCCGCTGATATTCCCTCATTGTTATCCCCAATGCTATCACTGCGCCCTTGCTAACACTGCAAGACTGTTTGCTATCACTATAAACTTACAAACTCATTTGCTAGCACTGCAAATGCTTCTCCAAAACTTGTGTTCTCCAAATGCCCAATGACCTCCTTTTATACTACTCTCATTGGTAAACCAACGGCCGAGATTGATTCTCAATCGATGGCTGAGATACATAACAACTTAACAACCATAACAAATAGGCTGCAAGGTGTCACTAAAGAAAATAAAAAATTAGAAATAATTAAATACATTCTCAACAATAAGATTTAATATTATCTAATCTTAGAAAATGGACGAACAGTTGTCCAAGCTAACAAATTAACACTCCCTCTTAGTGAGCAAGCTATTCTACACGACACCCATCTTATCTCTGAAGAAGATAAATTTTGCCTTCCCCAATGCCTTAGTCATAATGTCTGCTACCTGCTCCTCTGTAGGTATGTATTGTAGCTGAACAATACCTCGTTGTACACAATCCCTGATGAAGTGATACCTGATATCTATATGTTTAGACCTATCATGAAACAGTGGATTCTTAGATAGCTTGATGCAACTCTGATTGTCGTAGTGTATCACAGTAGTCTCAACCTTCTGACCAAACAAGGCCACTAGCAACTTCTGAAGCCATATAGCTTCACATGTTGCCATGCTAGCTGCAATGTATTATACTTCTGATGAACTCAAAGCCACAGACTTTTGCTTCCTGCTGAACCAAGAAACAACTCCTGATCCTAAATTGAAACAACACCCTGAAGTGCTCCTTTTGTCTATTGTACTGCCTACCCAATCTGCGTCAGTATATCCTATCAGCTTCATTCCTTCACCTCAAACATATATGATCCCATACTCAACTGAACCACGCAAATAACGTAACACATGCTTGGCCATTGTCCAATGCACTCTCTTTGGCTAAACCATTAACTAACTAAGAGAGTTTACTGTAAATGCTATATCCAGCCTGGTGTTGACCAAATACATGAGTGAACCAATTAACTGCATGTACAAGGTGGGATCTACATCTTTGTCCGTAGATGTATCTACCTTCCTCCAATTAGTGATCATAGGTGTAGACATGGCTTTGATATTCTCCATCTTGAATCTCTTCAAGATTTTAATGCAATATTTACCTTGACCAAGGAAAATCTCTCCATCTATCTGCCACACCTCCATGCCTAGAAAATAGTGCATGAGTCCCAAATCCTTCATCTCGAAATCTGTTGCAAGGTCCCTCTTGCACTCCTCTATGAGCCCTAGTGTACCTGTAAGAAACAAGTCATCTACATATAGAACAAGAATGAGAGCCTCACCCCCAACCACCAAGTAGTAGAGGTTAACATCTGCCTCACTATTCATAAAGCCCATTTCTTGCAAGTATGTATCAATGTACTCATACCATGCTCTAGGAGCCTGCTTGAGTCCGTACAAGGCTTTCACCAATCTACACACATGGGTCTCTTTGTTGTGTGCTACAAAGCCTTCTGATTGTTCTATGTATACCTTCTCCTTCAATTCACCATTAAGGAATGTTGTCTTGACATCGATTTGATGGATCTGCCATCCCATCTGCGTTGCAAATGAGATTACAGCTCGTATAGAAGTATACCTGGCCACTGGAGCAAATGTCTCCTCATAGTCTATTCCCTCCTTCTGAGAGAACCCCTTTACCACAAACCTTGCCTTGTATTTCTCAATGCTACCATCTGCACCATGCTTTATCTTGAAGATCCAGCGTGATCCAACAACTGCCCTATCTGTTGGTCTAGGCACTACCTCCCACACATCATTATGCATTATTGAAGTATATTCCTCAACCATAGCATCTTTCCATACCTGATAATGTGCAGCCTCTTGATAGCTGGAAGGTTCACTATCTACCAACTGGCTGACTAATGCCACATAGTCATTGAACTTGGTTGGTTCTTTCCTCTATCTCGTACTCTTCCTAGGAGCTCCCACAAACTCTTGAGAATCCCTTTATGTGTTTTGAACCTCACGGTTCCTACTACCAACTGTAGAGGATGAAATATCAACCTCTAAATCTTCTAGATGCATATCCTGCTGCACCAGTTGCTCCATACTCTTTGAATCTTCACTACCTGTGTCTATGCTTGTCCTAGTAACTATACTTGAGCTTTGTTGCCCTTGACTTGGTCTTGGAGCTTTTGTTGGCTGCTCACTTTGATCATCTGCTGGAAAATCTTTGGACCTTCTAAACACTTTGTCCTCCATGAAATTGACATCACGTCTGACAATAATTATTCTAGTCCCTGGAATAAAAATCCTATATGCCTTCGAAGTTTCACTGTACCCAACAAGATACCCCTTCTCTCCAGTCTGATCTAACTTGGTACATGTATCTTCTGGAATATGACAATATGCTAAACTCCAAAATATCCTGAAGTGACCTACATCTGGCTTCTTCCCTGTGAAAGCTTCCTCTAGTCTCATCTTCCCTAGTACCTTGTGTGGAACCCTATTCTGAATGTAAACTGCTATACTACACGTCTCTGCCCATAGATAGCGGGGCATGTCCTGGTCATGTAGCATACCCCTTGCTGCCTCCAATATAGAATAGTTCTTCCTCTCAACAACTCCATTCTGCTGTGGATTGTAAGGAACCGTCCACTCTCTCTTGATTCCTTCTCTGGTACAAAAATCTTGGAAGTCATTTCCTTTGTACTTGCCTCCATTATCTGACTGAAGAACCTTTATCTTCCTTCTTGTCGAGTTCTCCGCAAGAGCCTTGAAATCTTGGAAGTGACTGAAAACCTCACCTTGGTCTTCAAGAAGTATATCTAGGTCTTCCTAGAGAAATCATCAATAAATGTAACATAGTACACATATCCTCTGAAAGACTTTGTCGACATTGGTCCACATACAACTGAATGTACTAGATCAAGAACACCCTTAGCTCTATTGTCACTCCTTGGAAAAGATGCTTTCACAAACTTCCCTAACACACATCCCTTACATACATCATCATGCTCTGTACTCACCTCTGGAACACCTATCACTGTCTCACGAAGCAATTTAAGTGCTACATGATGAATATGGCCCATCCTCCTATGCCATAGCTCTTGAAGATCTCTAGGATTACTGCTGCTCATAATTGCCTTAGGAGTATCAAACAATAACCTATAAAGGCGACCACTCCTAACTCCAATAGTTATGGGTGATTTCCAATCCTTGTGCTTAATCAACACATGTGTCCCTCTAAAAAGTACATTATACCCTTTATCTTGAAGAACAGATACAGAAATCAGATTCATACCTAAGCCTGGTACATGCAAGACATCATGAAGTGGAACTATCTTTCCATTCTCCCTCTGAAAATGAACAGTCCCTTTCCCAACTGGGTTCAGCTTGGACAAGTTCCCCATAGAAATCTGGATATTGGTGTCCTCCTCCTGGTAAGTGGAGAAGTACTGTCTAACTGCTATCATATGAAATTACGCCCCACTATCTATATACCAAACACACTGTGAGGTTGAGTTGACCATACAAGCTATAAGTGCAAACTCATCCTCCAATCTCCTAGAGAGCTCCTCTGCACTTGCTAAAGCCACCACCAGGTTCTTGCCCTTCTTATCATTCTTCTTCCTTTGTGGGCAGTTACTAACATAGTGGCCAAACTCGTGACAGCCATAGCACTTGAGCTTAGACATGTCCTTCTTCTTCATCTCACTTTGAGAATTTGATCCTTTGCTAAATCCCTTCTTTGCTTTCCCTTTTCCCGCTAGGGCAATGTTTTCTTATTCTCCCTCACTTTTCTGACTCTTGTTGGCCCCATCGACAATACTTAGTCTAAACTCCTCCCGAGTGAAATCAATCCATAGTTGATCCCAACTCGGTAAGGTGTCTTGTCCACTAACAACTTGAACAAAGACATCCCACTATTTAGTAAACCCATTTAGGGCTATTCTTACTATCTCGTCATCATCTGGCTTATCTCCAACAACTGCTAACTCATCCTTGACGAGTCTAAGCCTAGTGAGGTAACTTGTAACGTCTTCTCTCTTGTTCATCTAGGTATTCTTCAACTTTTCTCTGAGAGTCAGGTTCCGGTTAGTGGTAGCATTCTGGTACATATTCATAATGACATCCCACATCTTCTTTACCGTATCTAACTTGGAGATGTGTGGAACAATTGATCCTTAACACCATCAAGGACAATCCTCCTCACCTTGGCATCCTCTTTCTTGTATGCTGCAAGCTATGTTGCGTCTGTAGGTAAAATTACAACAGTGGTAACATAATCCTTTATACCATTCTCTTTCAATAATAAAGAAAGTTTGGCCTTCCAAACACCAAAATTCGAGGCACCATCTAATCTGTCCTGGTCTCTCAAACCAGCTGAAGCCATCTCAAAGGATAAAAGTAAAAGGAATTTAAAGAGATCAAACTAGGTTAGAGAAACCCTCAATTTCTTTCCTAGGGCAAACCTTTTTCTACCCTTAACACTGCTCTGATACCATGTGAAAATTCTATTGCAGTCACTTATTATTAATCTCCTATCTTAAAAGATTATTTAACTGCCGAAAACTAATTCACAGCTAATATCTAAAATATGGAAAGAAATGAGTAACACAAAGAACAAAATATTTTCAGACAAATTGTCCCTGGAAAAACCCCTAAGGGAAAACCAGTTCTACAGATGAGGAATTATATTAACTTCAACAAATTAAGAGATACAAAGATTCCTTGCCTCTTACTGGCAGAGCTCTGACAATCTCCCAACTTCTCCCATTGATATTCCCCCACTGTTATCCCCAACGCTATCATTGCGCCCTTGCTAACACTGCAAGATTGTTTGCTATCACTGCAAACTTACAAACTCATTTGCTAGCACTGCAAATGCTTCTCCAAAACTTGTGCTCTCCAAATGCCCGATGACCTCCTTTTATACTACTCTCATTGGTAAACCCATGGCCGAGATCGACTCTCAATCGACGGTTGAGATACATAACAACTTAACAACCATAACAAATAGGTTGCAAGGTGTCACTAAAGGAAATCAAAAATTAGAAATAGTTAAATACATTCTCAACAATAAGATAACTATTATTTAATCTTAGCAAATGGACAAACACTTGTCCAAGCTAACAAATTAACATGTTTCCCTGGCTTTTATAATAGTACCATAAACTTCATGAAATTCAAAGAAAGCTTTGTTAAGTTCTCCAAGTGCATTGTGGATTTCATTCAACTAGTTCACAGTTGTGATATTAATAACATTTGTTCTCGAGAGTTGTTCCTTCACGAATATCTGAAACTGTTCCTTGAGCTCGGCAGTCCTACATAGTATTGTGCCATCACTCTTGAGAAGATCACAATGTATAGCTCCAAAGTTAGCACCTCCCTGAAATTTTCTCCGTACCTATCTTCTATTGCTCACTGATCTCCTTCAAGGAATCGTTCAACACAGTAATTTTTGATGCCTTAATAGGGTGCATGCCTGTGACAGCTGAAAGTTCATCCAGTTGATATTCTTCCAGAAAATTGTTTGTGTACGCATCCTTGCCCCACAGTATCATTCTGATTAGTTATCATTGTTTGTGAAAGAATTTGTAGAGTCATTCTGATTAGTGCATTGAGCCCATATCTTAAACAGTTCTGGAATCATAGTCTTTGCTTGAAAACCAGAAAAAAAAATTTATCTTGCCCAAAAATTCTTAATTATCCCTGCCGTGGCCATCATTCTTGTTCGGTTTGATCCCTACTATAAGGTCATCTATTTTGAAACAAATGTTAGATATAATAGTAAATTTTAGTCTCTAAATTTTCCTTTTATTAAACTTATATTATATTAATAATATATTTGCTTTTACTTCTATCCACCTTTGACCGCGTGCTTTCTTAGCGTGTGCTGTTATAAAAATGAAGTGATGAGAACAGGGAAAGGGTTTGTACCCGTCCTATGACTACAAGCAGAAGAACATCTACAAGCAGTTTGAAGCCTCTGTCTAGTGGGGATATGCCTGGTAGAAGAAAAAATATTTATTGAAGGAACAGCGCACCTCATATCCAGGTTTGATTATTTGGTTTTTTATTTGGGGGTTTTGATGTTGCATAAAACTACAAAAATGAAATCTGTTTCTTTCATAGAACGACTATTTTTCATCCATTAATATCTTAAACTCCAGGGGATCTTGGCCCTAAACATGTCCACCCTTCTCCAAAGGCACGCTAAGGATGGGAGGTTAGCGCCTCATGCTAAGGAATCAATTTCCTCAAAAAGTTAAACAGACACAAATTATCATAGCTTCAGCAGGAGTAGTTGTAAGTTGGGATGGGACGTAGTTATGTGTGAAGATATACACAGATATGTAACTGCAAGAATGATTAAAAAATAAATAACTTATGTCTTGGGTTTTTCTTCAGCAATAGCAGGGGATTCAACCCAACAATTTATAATCCATGTTAAATGTATTTGACAGATACCCACTTAATTTCACCCATACCCATTACTATTTTCTTCATTTTCAAAATATATTTCATAAATTTTGTTGCGGTAACAGTTTTGGTTGTAGAAATATTATATTATATTTTTATGTGTTTTTTAATTGGAATTAAATTTCTTTTATCCTCAGTTTCTTTATCTTTTGTTTTACGTGTTTTTCTTCTTTTCCGACATTGGCTCATGAATGACTGCTGCACCAAATTAGAGCTGCACAAAAATTAAATTGATACACAAAATTTACAACAGCGTTTGTTTATGAGCAGAACTTTTACAAATGTGAAAAATTGAGGGTTGAGGGTCTACAACGTCAACTTGAAAAAACCATTGATAGTTGTTTCATTTTCTGTTAGGAAATCACCGATTATGCAGCAATGAATATACAGAAAGTAGAATAACAAATTAACATTTTACAGAGATAGAACAAAATAAAATATACAAGATACAAAACATGTAAGAGACGAATACCAGATTTTTGCATTACAACCCCAGCTAAGTGCTTAGGGAAACATCCACAGTGCAAGATATCAAGCTTTATTAACTCAAGTTGAACAGATTACATGCGAACTTGTTATGAAAAACTTCATATCTTCACACAAATATATACACCTAATTGGCGAAGTACAGTTTCGTTTCTTCCTAAAAATAGAGTGGAAAAATGCCATAACGATTTTCCTTTCTAAAAATAGAATTCGGTAGAATTTGGTTGAATTCGTCTTTCTAGAAACAAGGGATTAACTGCTTAATTTTTGCTTTGGGGGCTTTGCCCCTGAACCCCCGCTAGGGGGGGTCCAGTGACATGAGTGCGGCGGCAAGCCCCCCTACAACCCCACTTTAATAACTGATGTACAAACCGTGCCGCAAAGGGATCCAAAATTCAACTTTGTTGGCACATATCTAACATTTTCTAAATGATATCATAGCTTAGTCTTTTATTTAAAATCTTCAAAGAAACCTCCAAAAATATTATAGCCGATCTCACAATATAACAATAAATATGATTATTGAACTCCCGTAATGGCAAATGGGCACATGATATTGGAGTGGAGAGCTCCAGGATCTTCTGCGGCAAGTGCAGAATGGAAAGGTATGAAATGAATGATTGTTGTGGACTTGTGGAGCCACCGGTGAAATTCACATACCTTTAGGGAGATGAAAAGCTGGAGGACTCAGCTGGGGAGGAAGACGCTGAATCCCTTGATTCGATATCAAAGGAGGATCAAATGTTGACTGTCGAGCATGATGGGCCAGTGGAGGTGTCTGCTCATGGGGAAGGAAGTGTTTTTGTAGTTGGACGTAGGGGTTTAACTGAGGGCGGCTATCTAAGTGTGTTTTGCCGCATACAGAGGAGATTGAGGGTGAGCATCTAATCGAGATTGCTAGTGGCTCGAGGGAAAGAGGGAGTATCGTTGGATGTGACTGAGTGGACCTGTAATGCTCCCCTTTTTCGCCCTTAAACGATTAAGTGTGGATCGCACCTCCGCACCTGGTTGTCGATGCAAGAGCGTACTCCTCCAGTTTCTCGGTTGTTCATGGAGGTATAGGATCCAAGTCGTATCATCTTACTTAAGCTCTGAGCATCTCCATGGACACAAACTTCTACCCTAGTTATTCATTTCTCTTCTTCGCATTGGTTGGATAATAACAATAAAGAGATTAATAAACAAATTCAAACAAGATATATAGATTAATAAAATATTATTTAACTCAACCGAATCAAATAAATAACCAGAAACAATTTTCTAAACAAAAAAATAAATAAAAAATTATTAGAAAGTAAAATATATATATATATAAAATAAAATAATATTAAAATATAAATATTTACGTTATGACAAATGTTGCAATGGGTATGAAGGTCTGTCAGGGGAGTAAAGGAATTTTAATGCCTTTGAGAGGCGGTTGAAGGGTAGAAGGATATCTTCATTCGCTACCTATCATGCAAATGATGATGGATAAAATTTTTTATGGTGGTGCAAGACTGAGTCGTCTAAATTTTCTTCCTTAGGCATTAAATGGGTTTGTTGGCATGTGGGATGGGTTAGTTGGATGAGAGTGTGAAGTGACTCCTCCCCAACGTCCCTTTCAAACTTGACTCTTTCCTTGCACAATAATACAAGCAATCTTTTGAGATCCGTAAGCCTTAATCGATCTGACCTAAGTTAATGTGATGTTTTGGAAGTGATTGGATAGTTGCACCAATGGTAGAAGTCATGTCCTGCGCACATGGTGCAAGGCAAAGCCCAAAGTCGGGCCTCCTTTCCTGACGTCACATGGCCCTGCCCCCCCAGTTAGAGCACATGCAAAGGCGCCAAGCCCAGCCAAAGCACTATTTCCATCACATCAACCGGCACTTAAACAAAATTTACTGTTTTCTTTTGAATTTTTACGGGTTATCAAATTACTGTTTTCTTTTGAATATTTGCGGCAAAATAACAATGCATGAGACAGAAAAATTATATAAACAAGCTTATTTAAAACTGTGAGGTATGAAGATGTGCAAAAATCATATACATAGCCATAAGTTACAGGCACTGGATTTTGATCTGTTTTAATTTTTAGAGCAGGCAGAGGCAAATGCTTACTTGATGCTCTGTTTCCCGAAGTTGGGATCTCTTCTCCTTCTGGTATTTCCCCAAAACTCTGATTATGCTATTTTATAAATGTTGGATAGATGACAAAATAATAAGAATCTGCTGTAAAATCTGTAACTAGTTTATTTTTCAACTATTAAGAATTGATTGATGAAAATATGTTACATTGTTTGCAAAATAGCTCTGCTTGTAAAACTATTTTTAAATGTAAATCTCTAACATTAATTTGATTTTTGTGTGTAGGAAATATCATTCTTCAAATGCAATGGACCCAAAATTTATTTTATTTTGGATGGATTTGTTAAGAGAAATTACCGGCTCTTCATTTTCTTCAGATTCATCAAACATACACAGCGTGTTTCTCAACTACTTCATGCAAATGGTATTTGTACTTAGAAATTTTGAATCATTATCCTGCAAAAGAGATAGAGAGTGGTGGATGTTTCCAAGACAATGCACATTTTGGAACTTAATACAACAACAAGCATGGGAAGAACAACCAAATTATCGAGACATTTTATATCATCATCACTATAGAATGTCTTTTCCACTTTTTCAAATCCTTTTGTCAAAGATAGAACCACATATGCCAAGTGCAAACACAACTCATTTTGTTAGAGAACCAATACATCCTTAAAAAGCTCTTTGTGTAGTTTTGCATCGCCTTGCCCAAGGAACTCCTACACATATAATAACATAATTGTATTGCATAGGAGAATCTACGGTGAGAAAATACACCATGGTAATTGTAAATATTATCCTTCAACATCTGCAAAATGAGTATATAAGCATTCCATCTAGCACTAGGTTACACAAAATATTGAGTGAGTTTCACACTTTAACTCTACTTCCCATGATATGTGGTGCAATAGATGGCACACATATTAAGTTATCATATAGACCTGAACAACATTATACTCCTATGAACTACATAAACCGACATCATTTCCATAGTGTTTTGTTGCAAGGAATATGTGATGCTCAAAAAGTATTTTGGGATGTATGTGTTAATGCTCCTGGTGGTGCTCATGATGCTGAACATTGGAATTGCTCTGCAATAAAAAGAAGATTACAAGTTAGAGAAGTATTGGCGTCCCCTACATTTCAAATTGGAGAAAACATAATCTTTCCCCAAATAATTGGAGATTCTGCTTATCCTATTTCTCCCTACTTATTGAAGCCATATAAAAACAATTTATCTCCAATGCATACTCTTTTTGATAAATACTTATCTAGAGGGCGCGTGAAGATTGAGAATGCATTTAGTATTCTAAAAGGGAGATGGAGGTTTCTTCACGATGTAGGTGTAGAGATGGATAAGGCTCCCCAAATCATAGTGGCATGTTGTGTTCTACACAATTTTTTACAAATGAACAATGCAGATGAACCAGAAATCCAGGGAAATTCATATCCCAATTATGTAACTCAATTGCGGAGTCAATCAATGGAAAGAGAACAAGGAAAGGCACAAAGAGACATTATATTTGGGGAATGGAAAAGACAATATCATATTAGTTTGGAGCAATGATGTACTATTTGTAAAATAATATATGATATCTATTGAAGTTGTGGACCAATGTTGTGTATGAATAAATTAAAGTGTTTACCTGTGCAAAAAGCTTTGCTATTTGAAGTTGTACATCCAATATCTTTTCCATTTTTTCGCGCTCCAGTTGCATTCTTCCTTCTTCGATTTCTTTCATTGTTTGAGTGAAATGATGCAATCCTTTTTCCATCCTTTCTCCCAAATCTTCAAAGGATGTCCTTTTTCTTTTTATACGTTTTCCCTCCACCCCCAATTTGTTCAATGAAGTTTCTTGATTTGCACCCTCTTCTTCAATATTAATGAACGAGCTCTCTTCATTTGATTTTCCTTTCATATCTTTATCTGATGAAGTTGCACTTACATTAACCCATTCTTTTCCATTGTATCCATTCAAAAGACCAATCACCTTTGGTGTTTTTCCTATGATACGGTTCATGTCTTCATAAAACATCCATGTGGAAGGTGGTGCCCCTGTGGTGTTTTCCAATTGTTTCTCTCTTTTAAAGGTCTTCCTCAATTGGTTCCACTTATATTTACATTGAATCCCTATTAATGATGTTCCACACCTAACATTTACAACATTTACCACTTTTTCCCAATGTCGTTTTGTAAGGTTTCCATGATTTACATTTTCATACACCTCTTCATAATTTAAAATCAATTCTTTCACAGTGTGTTTTGGCCAAAGCTCCTCTTTGAATTCTTTTTTTATCTCATCATTAGTAGTGTCATTCTCAAATGTTTGAGTTAAAGATGTGATTTCCTCAATTTCTGAGTCTTGTTTTGGAAAACTATCAACTCCATGATTAACATGAAGACCAAATTCTGGAGTATTATAAAGTTCTTCAACATCAATTGCATTATTTAAATCTATTGGTAAATGTGACCCTCAATCCATGCTCAACTTCAATATTAATACCCTGCAACAGTTTATAGATATGCAAAATTTGTAAAAATCGTGAATAGATTTTAAATGTATTTTGTAAAATCGTTCTTTTATACTACATAAAAATAAGTCTATAATATATAATTACAACAACAATATACATTTACAGCAGCATATATGTGATGAAATTTTTATAAAATTTGTAACATATTACATACCTGTGAATTCTTTTCTCCTGGGAGTTTCACTTCTTAGAGAGGCCAATATTTCTATAGCAGTATATATGAAAAGAAACTAATTTCACTTAGTAATTTCTTTACATCAGCCAATAAATATGTGCAGGTGGCTGGTAATATTTTATTAGATATATATTAAATGACTAAGTTTAAAAGTCAATGTTTTATTGAAAGCTTGTTAAATCATAGCAATTTATTTCAAATCAAATATTGGAGAGTGTGTAAACAATGGGAAACAAGGCAAAGCCTCGGCTGCAGCAGGGCTCGAGGGAAAGTTAAGTACGGCTACACTGTGCCATTCCTCAAGCCCACTTTAGCGCGCTTTGAGGATACATGTGCGCAAGACATCAGTCACTTGCCTATTGCCGTCCTAAGACCTTGTCTTTCTACCCTGCTCAAATGTACTGTTTTCGATCTGCATATGTTGATGAGGGATTGATCGTTGCTGAGAAAGAACTTCTCCCTACCTTTGGTGGTTATTGTATGCAGCATAAGAAGATGAAGGGGTCGCTTCATTGAGGAGGAATGTCTAGCTGTAGTGGTTACGTTTTCTACTTTTGGGCATTGTGCCTCATGGCACTACAACCTGTGCAGTGATTCATACGTCTCTATGCTAGTTTTCTTCTATTTTGAGTAGTTGTGGTATCTGCTAAAACTTTAATCTTGTCCCTTTCCTACTATTCCATTCTTGTCTCTCCAAAATTTGCCTCCTTCACCTTTCATTTTCATGGAACCATATCTCTTTCTTCCTCTGCCGACACATGAAAAGGGTGGGTTTTGTTTTGTCATTTGTCAAATCTTTACCTGTTTAGAGAGTTTTTGAGCGGGTTTTTAGCCACAAATGCCTAGCAGTTATGATGCAAATCTGTCAGCTCAATATGGACAAAATTGGTTTGTTGATATGGCATTGGACAACCGTCAAAGCATAAAATATAAAGGAATTTTTTTCAGACTTTACAGTTGTAAATACTCAGGTAGACGTGTCTGCACAGTGTGGAAGCTTTGACAAACATGTGAACCGTTTGACAACATGTCTTAAGGAAACTCTGGGAACTTGGAGGAGTTTTTGTGGGAGCCAACCAAACATGATAATTGCTAACCCGTTATAATATTCTGCTATATTTGTCTATCCCATCAAAAGAATTCTTCTCAATCACTGAAATTGCATTACGAGTTGAGTTTGTGGTTGTAATATTGTTATTTTTCTTTAAATTTCTGTTGGTTATGCTTCTATTCATCTATGTATATCTAGTTCAAGGTTGTCTAAATTAAAACAAACAAATAATAAAAAAAAAAACTCTTTCTTCGTATAAATATAAAACTGTTATACTTTAAAAGCATGTGATAGTTGGTTGAAAATGACTCCGTTTTGGTATACAGGACTATTATACTAAAAAAACTTGGCTTAAGGCGGTTAGAAATGAATTTTTTTACTAGATATGAATCTTTGAATGATTTTTGAAACTGATAATGCGTTCACCCTTGTTACTTGGTGTACGACTAAGATTGTGTATAACCCCCTTTAGGTAACGTATAATAGTTCTAGTTTAGGGTTGAAACCCATAAGGATAAATGATTGGGATCATTGTTTGCTTAAGAAATTGTAAAGCCGGGAAAAGATGCGATGCCACGCTCAGGACGTCGACGATGACGAGGTCTCAAACAAAGAAACGACCCGATGAAGCGAAAAATTTTATTTTATTTTTACCGAAGAAGCCTCAGATTCAAAAATTGTAATTTCCAATATGTTTACTGAAGTCGCATAATCAAAATGTGTAACAAATAATGTAAGTAAAAGTTGCCCAGCAAAGCATCGCAAAGACTTGTAAATAGAATCCCTGATTCTTTCAATTTCAAAATTTTGATATTTATAGTATGTTTTACTAAAATCCCCTAACCCTAATGTGCACAGCAATCTACCAAGCAACCTGGATAAACTCTTCCCGTCCAATCTAAAGCAGATTCAATGTATACTTTTCCATGCTGCTACAATATCTGAGTGATACATCAACATCACACAAAAGACCCACGAGATTGATTTGCGAGGGATCTGATACATCGAGAGAAAAAAAGGTCTATTACACCTATCTTAACATGGACATTAAAATCTTCCAAATAATTTTTAGGTCTATTGAATTTTAAATTATATTTAAGTTATATTTAATCCTCAATAGGAATTAGGTCGATTAGATGCCGAATTACAGGATTCTTGGGGCTAAAAAAAAAAAAGAAAATATCTAGTTAAAATAGCTACGAACAATCTACCGAAGTACACGGATTATTACACCACATCCACGTATTAGAGTGTGGCTGCACAGTTATTTGTTTTATATCTTCTTCTTCATAGATCCGTATTCAACATCGTGAGGCCTTGAACTTTTGTCCACATCTCAAAAGATAACCGTATTAAAAAAAATGATGATTAAATATTGCACTACATACCTATTACACAGAACTAGGAAAATAACATAGCTTAAGAATCAATGCTAAATGAGTACTACACTAAACAATGCACTGAAGTAGGCCTTCACATCAGCTAAAAAGCAAGTGGTCGCATCTAGAGAACCTAGGCTTTTGGCCTGCCCACATCTAATTCCATTTAAAAACTATGCTGGCACTCCCACGTTTAGCAGTTTTGAATGAAAAATTAAGTTTGGGAGGCGTGAGTAGATCAACAGCTACTGCCTCATCAATTAATCGCTGTCCCATTGCGTGAAGAATAATTTTCTGGCCACACCAAACAACCGTCCACTCAGATTTACAATATCTTCCACCTCCTTGGTCGGCCTGCCTGTCTACTTCGCCCTGGCCGCATAATTTTAATGAGGGCAGTTGAGGAGGAAGTGCAGATGAGTGCAGCTGGTAGCAGGCAGCGTGGGAGGAGGCATGGAGTTATTTTGCTGTCCCAGGCACGTGAGCAGGCAGGGCGTCCAACTATGTTATTATATGCTCAATAACAATGCAGCTTCAAGTTTTGTTTTTTTTTTCTTTATGATTTTTATCAAACGATGAAGGGCGTTTAAAAGGAAAGAAAAAAAAAAGTGGCCTGTCCCACTGTTATCAGCTGTGCAGTATCGAATGCATCCTCAAATTTGAGGTTCTCCTTCAGGATGTTTTTATCAATTAGATTGAGGAGGGACAGAGAGAATGTTTCAGATTTTATTGGGGGCAGAAAGAGTAACAAATGGCGACCCAAACAAGAATCACCGCCTGGCCGCGTGGACAGCAGTAAGGAGGACTATAAACGGTATGGGGAGAATGAAAAAAAAAATTCCTAGGCGCGTGGTCTACCAGGCAAGGAACAACATCGTTCGGTAAAGTTCCTGCATCCATTCTTCACCCACAATATCTATTAGAACGCCCATGCTCAAGTCTGCCATTTTCAGCCTGCAATGAAAATATAATCTTTTATCCTTTGCAGCAATATAATGGCATACTCTGGAGTCTGCAGAGAACTACAAGATAGCCACACACACAAGAGGACTACCAATATTCACAGGGAGAAAACCCTCTTAGGGTGGATAAACTATATGCTCAAATAATCAGCTTGCTTCTTTTATTTAGTACACCATATTCACGAATGCATTTTATCTGAATATATTACTCCCAAATGCTATAGTCGTGCCAAGATTTGGGAATGCTTCAGGGCTATAATGTTAATACACCTGAAATATAGAGAAGTTCTCTCATTGGACTAAAACGGTGAATGTAACACATTTCCAAAGTGCTACAAGGATTACTCTGTCTCAGGCATCTCGACCTTGGCACAATTACCTAGCTAACCAAGCGAGCCACCTTTGCCTAGTGTAAAAATGAATGCAATTATTGACATGGTCTGATGGGTTGCATTCTTGCCGATTTAAAATTATCAAATTTGTATATATTACTAATCGCATACTCTTGTTCACATATGTAAAAAGGCAATTAAAAGTACATTGATATTATTAAATATGATATTAATAAATTTCTTAGTTTTAATGTTACTTAAGTAAGAATAATATTCAAACTATTAATACCTCTATTAGGCATCATGGGATACTTGGGTGTTGCTCTTAATGAATTTAAAGTCTTTGCATTAAAATTTATTTCTACACCATTAAATAAACATTTCTTGAGGTTTTGAATAGGTTTGGTTTCATTTATTTTTTTTCTTTATTTTACAATAAATTCTGAAATGAAACAAAGTATAGTAGAACTAGAGCATAGCTTTCTTTATTGACACATTTAAAACTATTAAAAGACTTAAGTCTTTTATCAACAAAACAAGAATGGTAATGTTCTAGTATTCCAACTTTGTAATTCATCTCCTTTGAGTAAAAAAATAAGGTTCAATACATATATATATATCCCTTTTTTTTTGAAATGAAAACAAGATGATACAACTTTCTTTCACGTACAAATTTTACAACCAAATAATACATATAAAGGAAAAAGGAAGAAGTTTTCACAAGCTCCATGGTGTCCTTCATCCATGCTCCAAGTTCCAAGTAGCTCAAATCACAACCAAGATAGGGGGAGAGGCAACACTCTCCTCCCAACCAAAACTCAATGGAGAAGAGAAGCAATCTCCTCCATTGACCCCCGAGCCCCAAACACAACCCAATGAAAGGGTGGTCTCCAACTCAAGGCAACAATAGATGCTTCCACAATACAATTTTTTTCACAACATTCAAGCTAAAATAGAAGAACAAAGAGACACACAAATAACACCAAACATTTCACAACAAGGCTTGCATCCAAGCCAACAAGAGAAGGAACTATGGGAATGTTTTCCTTATGCCTCCCAATTGAGATGAGATGCCCATCCAAAACCCTCCACAATAAAAATCAAGTCCCTATGACTCTTATGCCTCCCTCAAGTACCCCTTTTTCCTCCCATACTCTTATGCCTCCCTCCTCTTATGGCTCCCTCAAAGACAAGGTAAGGATGTACACATTCTTACCCAAGATGGGCATCCCTCTCAAACTCCCTCCACAATATCCTAATCTACTCTTATGCCTCCCTCATGAGTATTCCCATAGACCTCTCCTATACTACACAATAAGCATTCTATCCATTTTTCACAATATACCAAAGTAAACATGCATTATTCATAATTTAGCATAGAAGCAACAATAATATGAAAGAAAAACAAAGGAGAAGGTTTCCTACCTCTCCATTGGAGAAGCCTAAACCAAGAAATTTGTCCAAGCTCCCTCCCAAAACAATCCAAGCATGCAAGTCCAAGCACTCTCTTTTTCTCTTTCTCTCAATTCTTTTCTCTCCCAAATAACAAAGAGAACTCTTCAACAAAACAAAAACAAAACTCCAACCCCCTCCATAATGGAGGAAATTTCCATAAATAGACAAGAGGAAGAGTGAGGGTGATGTGGCTCCTTGTAGGATGCCACATCACACATCCTCAAGGCCACCTCCCTTTAGTCAACTCAAATCCTAAAACACCATAAATGGGTGGTTGGGTTGAATGACATCTCCAATCCACATCCATCCCTTCCCATGTGTCATAAGGCACAAATAAATGCAAAATGAAGAAAATAGCACTCCAAAGTCATATTTCCCTTCCCAAAATAATAAATAATCCCCTTTTTCGATTCCCAACCCATAGATATGGTTGGTAAGGGGTTTTGGGAAGTGTGGGACAAGTTTAACTTGTCCCACAAGTCCCCCAAAATTGCCCTCAATCTCAAATTCGAGATTCAAAGAGTTTGGAGTGGTCAACACTCAAAACCAAGCATTCAATACATGAGGAAACACAAGGCTCAAGGAGCCAACCATCAAAATTAATTGCATCCACTAGACTTCCCTCCAAAACTTAAAATTTAAAGCAAGATGTTAATTTAATCCTAAACATACTTAACAAAAGTAATTTAACAAAAATACAACACAAAATAATTCACGTACTAAAGCAAGTTAAAACAAGTAATTAAAATTCTTACCCCCTTGGTCACATTAGAAAATTTCCCCCTCATGGAAATTTTCTCAACACAAAAAAGAACAAAGGTAACACAACACAATTTACTAGTTGCCTTGATGACCAATTGTTGTAACCACCCGACATCCTGTTGTGTTTGGTTCCCAATCCCCCTCATGGTTGTGATCATGCCCTGTTTCCTGCAAAATGCAAAATACCTCCTTCGGCCTTGCGGCCATGTCAAAATATCCAAAATAACCATATGCATGAAATTCATTAACATCTATACGTAATTCAATCAATCATTATTTCTAGGTCTAAATCACAACTTAATTATGCATTTCATCATTATCCAAAATTATAGTAATGTAAATTCAACAACTACATTCTACTCATCATGGCGAAGAAATCCAATGTTAGAACACATGCAATATATCCGTATAAAAATAATATCGGTATCCAATAGTCTATCCATGAGTCAGTGTAGATCATACTGAAAACAAAATCCAATCATAATCCAAATGCATCTAGTCACAAAACATCATGATAATCAACATAAGTATAAATCATGTCCATATCCAAAGTCTACATAACTCAAAATGATAATCAACTAAGTGTCGTAGGGAAGTGGGCATTACATCCCCCTCCCCTTAGACTAGACTTCCTCCTGGAAGTCACTGAAATAAGTGTGGAAACTGAGCTCGCAATGATGTAGCATCGTACCTGTCCCATTGGACCCGAACCTGATCAATCTCTCTGCCGCGAAGGCCCAGGGTCCTGTGATCTAAAATGCACATGGGCTCGACTATCACCTGCCCCTGATCCTGTACTTGCAATGCAGTCCAATCTAGTACATGAGAAGGATCAGAAACATATCTCCTAAGCACAGAAACGTGAAAGACATCATGGACGCCCGATAAGCTAGGTGGCAATGCTAGACAATAGGCTAAGGGGCCGAGGCGCTCCAAGATCTCAAAGGGACCCACAAATCTAGGAGCAAGCTTAGAACCTTTTCCATAACGGATAGGGCTCTTATGCGATCTGACACGAAGAAACACCTTCGTGCCTACCTCAAAACTACAATCTGTCCTATGCTGGTCTGCATACTTCTTCTTTCTATCCTGCGCCTCCTGCAATCTCTGTCTGATCAATGTAACCTACTGCTCCATGTCCTGTAATAATGCTGGCCCAAGAGAAACCCTGTCCTCAATCCTATCCCAGCTAAGAGGTGTCCTGCACTCTCTACCATATAATGCCTGAAAAGGAGCCATGCCTATAGAACTCTGGAAACTATTATTGTAGGAAAAATCCACCAAATACAGATACTCCTCCCATCTCGACTGATGATCCATCACGTACATCCTGAGCATGTCCTCCAAAATCTGATTCACCCTCTCTGTCTGTCCATCGGTCTCTGGGTGATAAGCTGTGCTGAAATTAATCCTCGTTCCGAGGGCATACTGCATGGTGGTCCAGAAATGGGAGGTGTACAGAGGGTCGCGGTCGCAAATGATCTTCCACGGAATCCCATGTAGTCTGACAATCTCATCAAGATATACACGTGCTACTGCACTAGCCGTGTAGGTAGTCTTCACTGGAGAAAAGTGAGCTACCTTCATCAATTTATCCACCGTGACCATGATGGCGTCGTGGTATTATCTCGACGTCGGCAACCCAACAATAAAATCCATAGAGATGGTGTCCCACTTCCACTCTGGTATGGCGTGAGGATAGAGGAGGCCGGCTGGATGCTGATGCTCAGCCTTCACCCTCTAGCACTCTAAACAGCAGGATACAAAAGAACTTATGTCTCTCCGAAGTCCTCTCCAGAAGTACAAGTGTCTCAAGGTGGCGTGCATCTTCTTCACCCCGGGATGGGCTGAATACGGTGCACGATGAGCCTCTGTCAAAATGTCATGTCTCAAGCCTCCATCTCTGGGAACATAAATCCAACCTCTGTGTCTGAGAAGACCATCTGCCTCTAGTGAAAATCCATCAAACCTCCCCTCAAGAGGTCTCTGAGACTCAATCTCTGTTCTGGCTGCAAGGTAGAAGCTGTCATGAGGAAGCTGCTGCAAGATCCTACTTCGTAAATCTGTGCCCACTGAGGTGGCCATAGCCACGTGTCTCCACCTACTCAAGGCATCTGCAACCACATTCTCCTTCCCTTTCACATGCTCTATCTCCATGTCATACTCATAGAGTAACTCCATCCAACGCCGCTGACGAGCGTTGAGATTGGGTTGTGTGAAGAGGTGGCGAAGACTCAAGTGATCAGTCCTGAGTGTAAATCTCTGGCCGAGAAGAAAATGTCTCCACCGCACTAAGGCATGTACCACTGCTGCAAGCTCAAGGTCGTGGGTCGGATAATTTAGCTCATAATCTTTGAGTTTGCGGGACTCAAAGGAAACTACTCTACCCTCCTGCATTAACACTCCTCCAAATCCTGCCAAGGAAGCATCTGTGCATACGAAAAACTCTCCATGAGGATCTGGCACTGCAAGGATAGGTGCTCTCGTAAGGCATTCCTTCAGTGTACTGAAGGCTTGCTCACATCTATCTGACCATAAAAACTTCTTCCCTTTCCGCTGAAGAGAAGTGATGGGGTGCACAATCCGGGAAAAATCCTGAACAAACCTCTTGTAGTATCCTGCTAGACCCATGAAACTACGCACCTCGGTCACACTAGTGGGTGCTGGCCAATCCATGATGGCTCGAATCTTGGAAGGATCGACTGCAATACCTTCCCCTGAAATGATGTGTCCCAAATACTGCACCTCAGGCTGAAAGAACGCACACTTCTCCAAGTTCCCGTAAAGGCGTTGCTCGCGAAGACACTGAAGAACCTAGCGAAGGTGCTCCTCGTGCTCCTCACGTGTGCGTGAGTAAATCAGAATGTCATCAAGGAAGATGACCACGAAGTGATCAAGGAAGGTTCTGAATACCCCATTCATCAAACTCATGAACACTGCGGGGGAATTCGTCAAACCGAAAGGTACCACTGTGAACTCGTAGTGGCCATATCTCATGCGGAAAGCTGTCTTGTGAATATCTGTCTCCGCAATTCTGAGCTGATGGTATCCTAACTTAAGATCTATCTTAGAGAAAACTGTAGCTCCCTTCATCTGGTCAAATACATCATCAATGCGTGGAAAGGGGTAACGATTCTTGATCGTTACTTTATTCAGCTGACGATAATCAATACACAGCCGAAGAGATCCATCTTTCTTCTTCACGAAGATAACTGGTGCGCCCCAAGGGGATACACTAAGACTAATTAGGCCTTTCTCCAGAAGGCCCTCAAGCTACAACTTGACCTCACATAACTCAGGAGTAGTCATCCGATAGGGTGCTCGTGAGATAGGCTCTGCGCCTGGAACTAGATCTATATGGAAGCCGATCTCACGTGGGGGAGGTAATCCCGGTAGCTCCCCTGGAAACACATCGGCGAACTCTGATAAGATGGGATGATCATCGAGGGAAGGTCCCCCTGACTCATCCTCTAATCTGTCACTAACTGTAACAGCATACAACTAGTAACCCCGTCGCACACACCGCTTAAGCTGCATAGCGGAGATGGTGGGAATGGATACGGCCCTCCTAACTCCTGATATCACTGACTCTACTCCAAGATCGTCTATGCAAGCAATAGTCTTATGGTAACAATCCACTCTAGCTCTGTGAGCGGACAACCAATCCATGCCTAGAATGATGCGATAGGATCCTAATGGAAGGATCCGAAGATCAGAAGTAGTGGTGAAGGGTCCCAAATCCACTACACACTCCTTCACTAAGGAGTCTACAGAAATCTTGGCTCCAGAAGCCATCTCCACGTCCCATCTACGGCCCTGCCTAACTGCCACCAGCCTACAATGCTCTACTAAGGATGGTGCAATGAATGAATCAAAAGAACCAGAATCAAATAATATAGAGGTGGAAATACCACCAATACTACATGTCGTCTCAATCACATTACTCTGATGCTCAGCCTGGCGGTTCTCGACCGGTGCGTAGATCCGATGACTCTGTGCCATATCTCCAACAGTAGGCTTTGAGCTCTGTGTCTTACCCTTGGTAGGGTTATGCAGGCAATCTCTCCAAATATGTCCAACAACTCCGCAACCATAACAGCTGCCTGGTCCTCTCCAGTGGGAAGCAGCTCCAGCTGGTACTCTAGATGATTGAGATACAGATCCTGATGATCCGGCTATGGCCTGCTGAGGTCTCTGCTGACGAGCTCCTACTGACTGAGCTCTCGGTGCACCCTATGTCCTGATGGGACCTCTAGGAGGAGGCCCCATACTACGTCCTCTTTGTGCATCGAATATCTGAGGAGGTCAGTAAGGTGGGCGGGTCTGCTGCTGCTGCTGCTACTGTGGTGGCCTAAATGAAGCTTGCCCTGAACTCTGTCCACCCCGTGGAGGAGGAACTGACCCCTTCAACCTACTATTCTGCATCTGCTGGATACGGCTCCGAACTCTGTCTCTAGCCTGTTGTGTCTTCCCCCGTGTCTCCTCTGTAATATAGGCCTTCTCCACGGCCTCTACTAACGTCTGTGGGCAGTGAATGCGCACTGCGCCAGCTAAATCCAAGTTCAGGCCCCGGATGAACCTGTGAATCCATACCTGCTCATCCTGCATATAGTTGACGTACTGAAGTAGGTCCAGAAATCGACTCTCATACTCAACTACTGTCATCAATCCCTGACAGAGGTCATGAAACTCGTCTATCCGCTGCTGAATAAATCTCCTGGGTAAATACCTACTCCTGAAACGCTCCTCAAATAACTCCCAGGTAACCGTCTCTGAGTCAACATGGAGCTTCTACTCCTCGGTCCTCCACCAGACTCCTGCTCCATCCCTTAGAAGGTGAATCGCTACACGAGCTTTCATGTTGCTACTACAAGGACAGAGCTTGAAGCATCCGCTCAAGCTCACCAACCAGGCCTCTGCCTGAAAACCGCCTGTATCACCTGAATACTGAGATGGTCGCAACTTCAGGATCTCCCTGATATAGTCTGCAGCTGATGTGTGACGAATCCTAGGTCTCTCTGTATGCTCCTGCCTCTGTCTAGGGCTTCGAGACCTGTCCCTATGTCCTGAAATCCTGTCCCCATGTCCTCTCTGTGGTGACCCTGCCCTAGTCGACTCTGCACGGAAATTCTCTGCTCTGTGCTCCTCGATGTGTCGAGGGGATGCCTGGGCATCTACTGATGGCTCCAAACTATGTCTAGCAAGTCGTCCTCCCAAGGGCTCTCCGCGTATAGCAGCATTGACATCCTGGAGTGTCTGTAAAATCTGAGGCAGAAGGGCTGCTACGCCCTGCTCTGGCGGTGGTATGTCTAAGTCTATATGAAGAGACCCCTCGCCCAATCCGCGCCTCCTGCACAGATCAAGGCGAGAGTTAGTTCATTGTTCTAGGTCTTGTGTCCATTTTCTAAATTTGTGGTTTGCTATAATTATCAACATTGTGGTTTTATTTTTTTGTTGAAAGAGTTCAGCTCTGTACTAAGTTAAATGTTTATGTTTCGTGTGTTCTGTGTGTGTCCAAGGGTCCAAGCTTCGAACCCCTAGCTTTGATACCAAAATGTAAAGCTGGGAAAAGACGCGACGTCACTCTCACGACGTCGATGACGATGAGGTCTCAAACAAAGAAATGACCCGATGAAGCGACAATTTTTTTTTTTGACCGAAGAAGCCTCAGATTCAAAAATTGTAATTTCCAATATGTTTACTGAATTCGCATAATCACAATGTGTAACAAATAATGTAAGTAAAAGTTGCCCAGCAAAGCATCGCAAAGACTTGTAAATAGAATCCCTGATTCTTTCAATTTCAAAATTTTGATATTTATAGTACGTTTTACTAAAATCCCCTAACCCTAATGTGCACAGCAATCTACCAAGCAACCTGGATAAACTCTTCCCGTCCAATCTAAAGCAGATTCAATGTATACTTTTCCATGCTGCTACAATATCTGAGTGATACATCAACATCACACAAAAGACCCACGAGATTGATTTGCGAGGGATCTGATACATCGAGAGAAAAAAAGGTCTATTACACCTATCTTAACATGGACATTAAAATCTTCCAAATAATTTTTAGGTCTATTGAATTTTAAATTATATTTAAGTTATATTTAATCCTCAATAGGAATTAGGTCGATTAGATGCCGAATTACAGGATTCTTGGGGCTAAAAAAAAAAGAAAATATCTAGTTAAAATAGCTACGAACAATCTGCCGAAGTACACGGATTATTACACCACATCCACGTATTAGAGTGTGGCTGCACATTTATTTGTTTTATATCTGCTTCTTCATAGATCCGTAGTCAACATCACGAGGCCTTGAACTTTTTTCCACATCTCAAAAGATAACCGTATTAAAAAAAATGATGATTAAATACTGCACTACATACCTATTACACAGAATTAGGAAAACAACATAGCTTAAGAATCAATGCTAAATGAGTACTACACTAAACAATGCACTGAAGTAGGCCTTCACATCAGCTAAAAAGCAAGTGGTCGCATCTAGAGAACCTAGGCTTTTGGCCTGCCCAAATCTAATTCCATTTAAAAACTATGCTGGCACTCCCACGTTTAGCAGTTTTGAATGAGAAATTAAGTTTGGGAGGCGTGAGTAGATCAACAGCTACTGCCTCATCAATTAATCGCTGTCCCATTGCGTGAAGAATAATTTTATGGCCGCACCAAAAAACCGTCCACTTAGATTTGCAATATCTTCCACCTCCTTGGTCGGCCTACCTGTCTACTTCACCCTGGCCGCATAATTTTAATGAGGGCGGTTGAGGAGGAAGTGCAGAGGAGTGCAGCTGGTAGTAGGCGGCGTGGGAGGAGGTGTGGAGTTATTTTTCTGTCCCAGGCGCATGAGCAGGCAGGGCGTCCAACTATGTTATTATATGCTCAATAACAATGCAGCTTCAAGTTTTGGTTTTTTTTCTTTATGATTTTTATCAAACGATGAAGGGCGTTTAAAAGGAAACAAAAAAAACATCGGCCTGTCCATTGTTATCAACTGTGCAGTATCGAATGCATCCTCAAATTTGAGGTTCTCCTTTAGGATGTTTTTATCAATTAGATTGAGGAGGGACAGAGAGAATGTTTCAGATTTTATTGGGGGCAGAAAGAGTAACAAATGGCGACCCAAACAAGAATCACCGCCTGGCCGCGTGGACAGTAGTAAGGAGGACTATAAATGGTAGGGGGTGAATGAAAAAAAAAAGTCCTGGGCGCGTGGTCTGCCAAGCAAGGAACAACATCGTTCGGTAAAGTTCCTGCATCCATTCTTCATCCACAATATCTATTAGAACGCCCATGCTCAAGTCTGCCATTTTCAGCCTGCAATGAAAATATAATCTTTTATCCTTTGCAGCAATATAATGGCATACTCTGGAGTCTGCAGAGAACTACAAGATAGCCACACACACAAGAGGACTACCAATATTCGCAGGGAGAAAACCCTCTTGGGGTGGATAAACTATATGCTCAAATAATCAGCTTGCTTCTTTTATTTAGTACACCATATTCACGAATGCATTTTCTCTGAATATATTACTCCCAAATGCTATAGTCGTGCCAAGATTTGGGAATGCTTCAGGGCTATAATGTTGATACACCTAAAATATAGAGAAGTGCTCTCATTGGACTAAAACGGTGAATGTAACACATTTCCAAAGTGCTACAAGGATTACTCTGTCTCAGGCATCTCGACCTTGGCACAATTACCTGGCTAACCAAGCGAGCCACCTTTGCCTAGTGTAAAACTGAATGCAATTATTGACATGGTCTGATGGGTTGCATTCTTGCCGATTTAAAATTATCAAATTTGTATATATTAGTAATCGCATACTCTTGTTCACATATGTAAAAAGGCAATTAAAAGTACATTGATATTATTAAATATGATATTAATAAATTTCTTAGTTTTAATGTTACTTAAGTAAGAATAATATTCAAACTTTTAATACCTCTATTAGTTATCATGGGATACTTGGGTGTTGCTCTTAATGAATTTAAAGTCTTTGCATTAAAATTTATTTCTACACCATTAAATAAACATTGCTTGAGGTTTTGAATAGGTTTGGTTTCATTTCTTTTTTTTTTCTTTATTTTGCAATAAGATTTACAATAAATTCTGAAATGAAACAAAGCATAGTAGAACTAGAGCATAGCTTTCTTTATTGACACATTTAAAACTATTAAAAGACTTAAGTCTTTTATCAACAAAACAAGAATGGAAATGTTCTAGTTTTCCAACTTTGTAATTCATCTCCTTTGAGTAACAAAATGAGGTTCAATACATATATATATATCCCTTTTTTTAAAAAATGAAAACAAGATGATACAAATTTCTTTCACGTACAAATTTTACAACCAAATAATACATATAAAGGAAAAAGGAAGAAGTTTTCACAAGCTCCATGGTGTCCTTCATCCATGCTCCAAGTTCCAAGTAGCTCAAATCACAACCAAGATAGGGGGAGAGGAAGCACTCTCCTCCCAACCAAAACTCAATGGAGAAGAGAAGCAATCTCCTCCATTGACCCCCGAGCCCCAAACACAACACAATGAAAGGGTGGTCTCCAACTCAAGGCAACAATACATGCTTGCACAATACAATTTTTTTCAAAACATTCAAGCTAAAATAGAAGAACAAAGAGACACACAAATAACACCAAACATTTCACAACAAGGCTTGCATCCAAGCCAACAAGAGAAGGAACTATGGGAATGTTTTCCTTATGCCTCCCAATTGAGATGAGATGCCCATCCAAAACCCTCCACAATAAAACTCAAGCCCCTATGACTCTTATGCCTCCCTCAAGTACCCCTTTTTCCTCCCATACTCTTATGCCTCCCTCCTCTTATGGCTCCCTCAAAGACAAGGTAAGGATGTACACATTCTTACCAAAGATGGGCATCCCTCTCAAACTCCCTCCACAATATCCTAATCTACTCTTATGCCTCCCTCATGAGTATTCCCATAGACCTCTCCTATACTACACAATAAGCATTCTATCCATTTTTCACAATATACCAAAGTAAACATGCATTATTCATAATTTAGCATAGAAGCAACAATAATATGAAAGAAAAACAAAGGAGAAGGTTTCCTACCTCTCCATTGGAGAAGCCTAAACCAAGAAATTTGTCCAAGCTCCCTCCCAAAACAATCCAAGCATGCAAGTCCAAGCACTCTCTTTTTCTCTTTCTCTCAATTCTTTCCTCTCCCAAATAACAAAGAGAACTCTTCAACAAAACAAAAACAAAACTCCAACCCCCTCCATAATGGAGGAAATTTCCATAAATAGACAAGAGGAAGAGTGAGGGTGATGTGGCTCCTTGTAGGATGCCACATCACACATCCTCAAGGCCACCTCCCTTTAGTCAACTCAAATCCTAAAACACCATAAATGGGTGGTTGGGTTGAATGACATCTCCAATCCACATCCATCCCTTCCCATGTGTCATAAGGCACAAATAAATGCAAAATGAAGAAAAAAGCACTGCAAAGTCATATTTCCCTTCCCAAAATAGTAAATAATCCCCTTTTTCGATTCCCAACCCATAGATATGGTTGGTAAGGGGTTTTGGGAAGTGTGGGACAAGTTTAACTTGTCCCACAAGTCCCCCAAAATTGCCCTCAATCTCAAAGTAGAGATTTAAAGAGTTTGGAGTGGTCAACACTCAAAACCAAGCATTCAATACATGAGGAAACACAAGGCTCAAGGAGCCAACCATCAAAATTAATTGCATCCACTAGACTTCCCTCCAAAACTTAAAATTTAAAGCAAGATGTTAATTTAATCCTAAACATACTTAACAAAAGTAATTTAACAAAAAGACAACACAAAAGAATTCACCTACTAAAGCAAGTTAAAACAAGTAATTAAAATTCTTACCCCCTTAGTCACATTAGAAAATTTCCCCCTCTTGGAAATTTTCTCAACACAAAAAAGAACAAAGGTAACACAACACAATTTACTAGTTGCCTTAACGACCAATTGTTATAACCACCCGACATCCTGTTGTGTTTGGTTCCCAATCCCCCTCATGGTTGTGATCATGCCGTGTTTCCTACAAAATGCAAAATACCTCCTTCGGCCTTGCGGCCATTTCAAAATATCCAAAATAACCATATGCATGAAATTCATTAACATCTATACATAATTCAATCAATCATTATTTCTAGGTCTAAATCACAACTTAATTATGCATTTCATCATTATCCAAAATTATAGTAATGTAAATTCAACAACTACATTCTACTCATCATGGCGAAGAAATCTAATGTTAGAACACATGCAATATATCCATATAAAAATAATATCGGTATCCAATAGTCTGTCCATGAGTCAGTGTAGATCATACTGAAAACAAAATCCAATCATAATCCAAATGCATCTAGTCACAAAACATCATGCTAATCAACATAAGTATAAATCATGTCCATATCCAAAGTCTACATAACTCAAAATGATAATCAACTAAGTGTCGTAGGGAAGTGGGCATTACAGAAATTAGGCGTTAAGAAATGGAATATTATGTTGAATTCTGAATGTATCTATTCAGGACTTTTTTTTGCTCTTATTGACCACTCCTTTTATGAATCTGTAATCAATATTCTTTTAAAGACCTGAAAATTGGTCTTAACCCATTTTAGATGTTAACAGTTGCATTATTTCAAGTCCTTCCATGAAGAAAAGACTAATGGTTTACTGGTATGAGTTATCCATTTTTTTTACAGTTAGGTTAGTCGCTCTTGTCTATATCTATCCATTTTGGGATAGCGTATTTCTGATATAAGTGGATAATACTTCAATTTTTCCCTTCATTTGTATACCTTCTCTAAGTATGTCTTTTGTTATTTGGGACTTCATTAGACCTTGAACTTTCAAAGAGTTTCCTTTGGATGGAATTTTTAGTCTTGCAACATTTATTTGGTTGAGAAAGGAATTGAATGCATACCTGGAAATTGTTTGTTAAGACTGTAAGCTTTTGTTGTCTAGGAGTTTATATCAGAGTTTTGGTTTGAGCCTTCCTTTTTATGAACTGTGAATCAATATCATTTTGATAATTCTTCCTCTTTGGTAATTTGTCAGCTTGTAGTTGGGTTCATCAAGTTTATTTGTAATGCCTTTGAACCGGTTATGCAGATTTACCATTAAAATTTCTAAGGGGATTCTTAATCCTAGTGAGTTTGGAGTCGTGATCTTGTATCATGGGAAAACAAGCTTGGCCTGATTTTCTTTGACTGCATTCTCTTATCTAATTAACTGTTTGAATTGATTCTAGTAGGTGGTCATTAGATTCAACTGTAATTAGCATCCCTTATGGTTTTTGATCCAGTTCGGATTTCTAAGTTTGACTTGGTTAGTAAATCCTTGATTGACCGTATACAGCCACTGTTTGATTGGTATGTCGAATCCGTCCTATTTGATATTGGTATCATTTATAAATCTTGTGACGGGAATCTTGTTGATAGATAATGAAAGAATAATGTGACTTTTTATCAAGTTTCATTTGATTGATTGAATGGATATTTGGTTATTTATTAATCATGTATAATGTCTCGTTGCAGTTTAAAGAAAAAAAGATATTATTAGGATAACCAATGAATTATGCGACTGTTATGTTAAGGACTTACCCTACTTTAACTAAAATACCCTTGTTTTTTGGTAGAGTGTTGAAGCAATTTGATAAAGTAATTAAACATTAAATGAAAAAAATGGGGATGGTAGAATCCATTCGTATAGCCTATAGGATTTTATAATTAGAATCCTAACACATGTATATTTATGACTCATAAGAGTCAAATGGACCTTACCATCTACTAAACTGCTATTGACTTAATTTATTGGTTTAGAGATGGGAATTAATTGAATTACTTTGCTATTTGGACATTGTGGCTTTTGGCATGCTTTATAATTTGTTTGTACTTTTTTTTTGACATTTGGAACAATTTCATAAATAACAGTGTTTCTTTCCATGATATTGATAAATAGTATTATATTGTTCTAATGTGTTCGATCTTACCATGCTCAGCTCTCGTGAACTGAAAGATGATAACTAATGTGCAGATGGATTTCATGAGTAGTGAAAGGAGAAGGACTTATAAAGAGTTGCATCTGTTTTATTAATGAAGTTCTTTTTACTTGGATGTTTAAATTTATTGAAAGGCTCTTGAATGGGATTTTTTGGAAAAGCTAGGAGGGCATAATGCCCTTAGTATTTTGTAATTATTGAGTAATGTCATCTTTATTGACTAAAAAGATTGTGAATTGTTATTGTGGATGGAATAAAGTGAACTATGCAATGTTAGGAGTATCTATTTTTTATGATTGCAATTTTTAAAGATAGTTTATCTTTTAATTTGATCCTTATCGAATTGTCTATTTTTATCCAAAGACAAAGTACATAGAGCTGTTAGTCACCCTTTTAATAATGTTTTGTTTGGATAGGAAACGATATATTTATGTTCTTTCATAAAAAAATGAGATAATGGTAAACTATTTTTAGTTATAACCCTAATTTAGCAACCTTGTTAGATTGTGGAAATGGTGTAATATTCAGTATTGCATAATAATATTGTGATCCTTATAAAGTTTCTACTAAATTTTGATGTCGTAAACATATAGATGAAATAATAAGCCCTTAAGTGGAAGAAGTGGAAACTTTCTTATTGTGTAAAAAGGAGCATGGTTTTATGATCCTCATCCTATCTTGGAAATGATATCCTTAAAGTTGATTGGATATAAAATTATATTAAAATGTAAACCCATGAATGTTAAATTGAAAAATATATCAAGGTTATGCTAAGATGGGGGATAAATGATAAAGAATCCATTAAGTACTATCCTGACTATTATACAATCTAAATCTTACTCATTAATGAACTTAAATAAATGAGATTTATGTGATGTCCTTAAACTGTCTAAGTCAAATTGAATCATAAGGATTAATGAACTAATGGTAAATGAATAACCAATGCATAAAGAGGAATGCATGATTAACCTGTGTACCTTCAATTTATGAAAACGTACATTATGATCCTTTCTTAAAGAATTATTATATGCATGTATGCCTATATGCGGTTGTTGCCCTATATTAAATATAGTCTAACGCAACCATGACAATTATCTTACTCTATGGAAAAATGTAAGCCTAATATTTAAGTATAATGTTGTCTTCAATCTTCAATCCTCCTCTAATGTAGGTTTATCATTGCGATCCTTGTTTGAATGAATTTTAGTTCCAAAACTAAATGGTACTTCACCTCAATTCAGACTTACACTCACCTCCTTATACAACTGGGGTATGAAACAAGTTCAAGTAGGTTGTGTGTAAGTAAATATCTTTGTGAGTAATTGAATATCGCTTTATTAAATGAACAAGTTAAACAATTAATGGGTGTAACATCGATCAACCCTTTTAGGTGGGGTACACCATATGTTAGTGTTTTAAAAAAAATATAGAAGAAATCGAGCAAGAGGAAACATGAATGTATGAACCTCATGACTTGAGCTCTATAGAACTTAAGTAAGAATTGAAACGAAATTATAAAAAATATAATCCTAAAAGATCAGATCATGGGAAGACCCTACCCATAGGTGTGTATTGTAGATGGACCTTTATGTTGTGCCTAGTAAAAAAAAAGGAGAATTGGTCTTGATGTGTGTCGAACATTTTGTGTTGCCTATGTGGGCTAGTGTTCGTGAAAAACATAACGTGAGTTATGTGTAGTCCTTAGAGACCACCTATGGTGTCGTATATAATTCAAGAAAGTAAAAAAAAATTATCCAATATTTTCTGTGTTGTCATTGTGAGTGTTAATAGTGGGCGTTATAGGACCTATTTGTTGGGAGGGAGGCCCATTTTGATTCTAGCTCGGTGCCTAAGAAATGTAGTGACTATCATTTAGGGTTAGCTATTAATGGGAATGTTGACTTTAGGCCATCGTGTAAGAATATGGTGGTTGACTTAATTAACAGGCCGCTGGAAGTTCTTGTTGGGCCAAATTCGACACATTCTTTGGGATCTTCGGCTCCTAAACTTGATGTAGGGTGGACGCATGCTGGATAGAGGTCCACCTTAAAAAATATTATGCAACATGAAGTTTCTCTCGAGTAGTTTCTTGTGGTGAGCACTAGCTCTTGGATTGTGTCAATCCTTCCTGACTGGTCATTTTTCTTTGTTTCCAACTATGTTGGTTTTTTCCCTCTTAGCCGCTAGTAGAGGTCGGTCCGTAGGTTTTTATAATTTCTTATTTTTATCCATTGTGTCTCTCACGATGTATCTCTCTGTGTATAGCCTCTGGAAGCCATAATCCCTTCTTTATTACCTAATCAATTGTGGCCACTAGATCTTAGGGTTCCATACTAACCCTAACTATCCTTATGAAATCCTATTAAACCTTTTTATTTGCCCCAGCCTCCTCATTTGTTCTCTTTTCTTTTGTTTAATTTCCAAGTTAGAGAAATGGAAACCATTGGATAAAGGAAGGGAGAACCATGGAGGAATTCACAAAAATCAAACTTAGTTTCATTTGGATTATGGATTTATTATTTCAATGTCTTTCATTTGAAGATTGTAGAGATTTCCACTCCAAATATGGATTTGTTATATAGATAATTCCATTTTTTTGTCTTCTATTTGGGAAAAAACCCTACTTAATTTTTAATCTTTGAGATTGAATTCCTTTGAATACCCATTTAAATATTTACAAGTTTAGAACAATGCATTTATGCCATTATGGCTTGCTCGTGATTTTCTTTACAAATTTGTAGGCTTAAATATTTTGTAGAAAAAGTTTTAAATTTCCTAGTCATAGATTTTTTTATTTTTTTGTCATGAGTAACTAAACCACTTCCCAAAGTAGATAAGCAGTCCTGGGAATGCCTCCCTACCTACGTGATTATTCACGAACCACTGCTCTGATGTGACTGGCAGTTCATATACCGTCGCTCTACACAAGGCGATGATCCTGTTCTTCGAAAATAAAACCATCAACCCCACAATTTTCCTAAAAACAAAATTTGTTGGAGTGATCTTGTTAGGAATTAGAGAAAAAATATGCGGAAACAATTACTCAAACCACAGCAGTAGGAAACTATATAGTAGAATTATACTTGTAGAAATATAACAACATAAATGAATAATGCACACAAGAAGAAAAGAAAAGATTTAACATTGTTCACCCAATGTGGGCTACGTCCACTAAGAACTTGCTCATATTTTATTACCAACAAGATTAAAACAACTCTCACAGTATTCTCTCAGTTATGAACTCACAACGGAATTCCAAAGATGCTAAACCACATCTAAACCACAATTGACACCTAGTTGCTTAACCTTGATCACTCTTTATCACCTGTTGATCATTAAGACTCAAGACCTCTTGAACGCTCAAGATATCTTCAAGATACCCTAACACCTCTATTTATAGGATTAAAATCCTTTGAAGAAGTCCTAAAGCTAACCCTAGAAGTTTGAAAGTCGTGATCTTTAAAATTTCATTGGCTGGAAAAATAGTCACGACGTTAATAGCCAATTAACAATATATTAACAGCGACGACACAGTGATGACACAATGATGACATAACAGACAACTATAGAATGCAACTTAAGTCTCCAAACTTAACCGTTCGTGCTCCAACACTTCAACATTGATTCAAAAAGACCAAAAAATAGGGTCCACACCCCAACAATCTCCCACTTGGAGACTGTTTCGACTGAGAAAATTTCTTAACCCTTCAATATCAACCATGAATGCCAATCAAAGTTGAACAAAACTTAAAATTCTCCCTTGTGACCGCCTTGGTCATCATATCGGCAGGATTCTGACTGGTATGAATCTTTTGTAGCTTCAACTTATCTTCTTCCAAACCCTGATGAAATGATATCTCATCTGAATGTGCTTCTTCTTTGAGTGGAAAGTGGAGTTCTTCAGAAAATGAATAGCACTCTGACTATCACTGTGTAGTCTCCCAACTTCCTTCTTATGACCCAATGCATCAAGCAACTGTTGTAGCTAAATCATCTACTTGCTTGCCTCTGTGGCAGCAACATACTCATCCTATGTGGTTGACAAAGCCACAACCTTTTGTAACTGTGAAATCCAACTCACCGTTGTATCACCAACCATAAATACATAACCTGTCATGTTCCTCATGTTGTCAAAATCTCCTGCCATGTCCAAATCTACATAGCCACATAATGTAGTGTCTTATCCACCGAAACAAAATGTTTCTCCCATGGTCCCTCTCAAATACTGAAGGATCCACTTTACTGCCTATCAGTGCTCTCTACCTGGATCACTCATAAAACTGCTCACTACTCCCACTACATGGGAAATGTCAGGCCTAGTGCATACCATATCATACATCAAGATACTAATTGTTGATGAGTACGGTACCCTAGACATCTAGATTATATCCTCATCAGTCTTGGGACTCTGCTCCTTTGATAATTTAAAGTGACCTACCAAAGGAGTACAAACCAGTTTAGCATCCTGCATGCTAAACCTCTCCAATACCTTCTTTATGTCCTCTTCTTGAGATAATACGAGCTTCCTCTCCTTCCTGTTCCGAGTTATTCTTATACTAAGGATTTGTTTTGCTAGCCCCAAATCCTTTATAGCAAAGGAGTCACCTAGCTGCTTCTTGAGTACCTTTGTTTCTTGCATGTTCTTCCCTGTAACAAGCATATCATCTACATATAGGCAAAGAATAATATAACTACCATCAAGAATCTTCTTGATGTACATGTAATGGTCCGAGTGACACCTAGAGTAACCCTTCTCCTACATAAAACTGTCAAAATTCATGTACCAACTACTGTGGAGCTTGTTTCAAGCCATACAAGCTCTTCTTCAATTTGCACTCTAACCTCTTCTTCCATTTGACCTCATAACCATGTGGCTGCTGCATGTACAATTCCTCATCCAACTCACCATGAAGGAATGCAGTCTTCACATCCAACTATTCTAAGTGCAGGTCTTCTACTACAAGAGATCTATGCTCTTCATCCATGGCCTACTCCCACTTCTTCCTCACATCCAGCTGCACAACTTCCTCAGAGCACTCTGGCTCTCTACTATCAGTGAGTAATAAATAATTCAAAAATGGAGTAAATCATTCAGGTTCCCTTCGTACCCTAGAAGACCTTCTCACCTCAGGAGTTTGGGGTTCCTGATGAGTAGGTACCTGAACTGGCTGTGCCAGAACATGCTGAACCTGAACTGGCCCCTTGGACACCTTGCTGTCTGCAATGTCCTCTAACACTATGTATTCTTTCTTTGATTCCTCCTTTTGTTCCTGCAACTGATCTTTATACATGACTTTTTCATTAAAGACAATATCTCTAGACTGAAATATTTTCTTGTCTTTAAGACTCCAAACACGGAAACCAAAATCATCTTCACCATATCTAACAAAGGGGCATTTCTCAGACTTAGCCTCTAACTTGGTCCTATCATCTTTATCAATGTGAAAAATTACCTCACATCCAAATACTCTAAGAAATGAGTAATCAATTTTCTTACCAAACCAAGCCTCCTCAGGTATACCTCCATCCAAGGCCATAGAGGGTCCTATGTTAATCAGATAAACAACTGTGCTTACCGCTTCCACCCAAAACATGAGTGGCAGCCCCACATGTAACCTCATGCACCTAGCACGCTCCATGATTGTCCTGTTCATTCTCTCTGACACTCCATTTTCTTGTGGAGTATTTGGAACCGTTCTTTGCCTGCGGATCCCATTTACCAAACAGTAATCAAGAAATTCATTGCTGCAATATTCCCCTCCATTATCCAACCTGAGACATTTCACCTTGAGACCTATTTCATTCTCAACCAAGGCTTTCCATCTTTTAAAAGTTTCAAACACATCAAATCTTTCTAATGCAATATACCCAAACTTTTCTAGTTGCATCATTAATGAAAATGACGTAATAGAGTTTACCTTACCTGGCCCCCATACATATGTATGCACTAACTCTAACTTACCCTCCTTCCTGGTAGGTCTAACCTTGAGGAATCTCACCCGCTTCTGTTTCCCATAAACACAGTCCTCACAAAAGTCCAAATCTAACTCCTTTAATCTGGGCAACCTGTCCTTTATAATCTGCATGCCCTTATGACTCATATGACCGAGTCTCTGGTGCCACAAAGTTACATCTCCATCTACAGCAACTAAATTGCAATAATCAACACCATTGGTTAAATACAAAGGACCATTTTTCTTACCTCTTGCAACCACAAGATCTCCCTTGGTAACCTTCCAAGAGTCCGCTGTAAAACTAACTGTACAACCATCACTTCCTAGTTGTCCCATTGATATCAAGTTCTGCCTCAACTTAGGCACATGCCTGATGTCCTTAAGCATCCATGTGTTCCCATTCTGCATTTTCACTCGAACATAACCTTTCCATAGTATGCTACATGGTTCATCATCACCAAGATATACATGTCCAAAATCACCTTGAACAAAATCAGTAAAATAATGTCTATGTGGGGTGGCATGGAAAGAAGCCCCTGAATCTAACACCCAAGATTCAACAATATTATCTAAAGAAAGAATTAAGGCATCTTGATAAACATCACCTCCTGCCACATTTACCTCTTTAGTTTCCTCCTTCTTGTTCTTCTTATCCTGAAGAGCCCAAAAATCTTTCTTAGCATGACCAACCTTCCCACAGTGCCAACATTCTAACTTACTCTTGGACTTTGACCTTCCGCTATCATTCAACTTCCCATGGTTACCTTTCCCTCTGTTCTTTTGTCTCCCTCTGCTCTCCACCGTCAAAGCGTTTCCAGAAGTAGAAGAATCTTCGGTGCTCTTCCTTCGCATTTCCTCGCTTAGGATCACACCTATTACATCCTCAAACTTCAACTTTGAGTTATTAGAGATTGAATTACTTACAACCATAACCAAGTTGTCCCAACTATCTGGTAAGGAGCACAAAACCAACAAATCCATGACCTCATCATCAAAGTCAATTTTTACAGAGCTTAACATACTCACAACCGTTTTAAATTCATTCAAATGATCAGTAGAAAAACCATTCTCAGACATATTCATATTAAATAACTTTTTCATCAAAAATATTTTATTAGAGGCAGAGGGTTTTTCATATAACTTCCCGATCGCACTCATGAGACCTTCCGTGGTCTTCTCCTACGATATGTTGAAAGCAACCAAAGATGCAAGGCATAAACAAATTACCCCAAGTGCCTTTCTATCTAGCAACTCCCAATCCTCATCCGACATGGCTGTAGGTTTCTTTCTAGCCAAGGGAACATGGAGGTCCTTCTGATATAAGTAATCCTCCATTTGCATCTTCCACAAACCAAAGTTCTACCCATTGAACTTCTTAACGCTCGATCTTCCCTCATCTTCCATGGCTCCCACTCAAGCTTAACTTTCCCTGTGATTTACAGCTTCAGCAAAAAACCATCAAATATCTGATACCAATTGTTAGGAATTAGAGAACAAATATGCGGAAACAATTCCTCAAACCACAACAGTAGGTAACTATATAGAAAAATTATACTTGCAGAAATAAAATAGCATAAATGAATAATGCACAAAAGAAGACAAGACACAATTTAACGTGGTTCACCCAATGTGGGCTACATCCACCAAGAACTTGCTCAGATTTTATTATCAACAAGAGTAAAAAAAAATTCACAGTCTTCTCTCAATTATGAACTCACAACAGAATTCCAAAGATGCTAAATCACATCTAAACCACAATTGACACCCAATTGCATAACCTTGATCACTCTTGATCACCTCTTGATCATTAAGACTCAAGACCTCTTGAACACTCAAGATATCTTGAAAATAAACACCTCTATTTATAGGATTACAATCCTTCTAAGATGCCATAAAGCCAACCCTAGAAGATTGAAAGTTGCGATCTTTCAACTTCCCATGGCTGGAAAAATAGTCTCAACATTGACAACTAGTTAACAGCATGTTAACAGCAACGTCACAGCAACGTCACATCAGACGACTACAAAAAGTTCCTGGAGTCTCCAAACTTAACTGTTCGAGCTCTAGCACTTCAACACTGATTCAAGAAGACCAAAAAATAGGCTCCACACCCTAACAATCTCCCACTTAGAGATTGTTTCCACTAAGAAAAGTTCTTAACCCTTCATTATCAACCATGAAGGCCAATCAAAGTTCAACACAAGAAAATACTTCAACTTCTCCCTTGTGACCGCCTTGGTCATCATATCTGCAGGATTCTGACTGGTATGAATCTTTTCCAGCTTCAACTTATCTTCTTCTAAACCTGTCCTGATGAAATGATATCTCAACTGAATGTGCTTCATCCTAGAGTGGAAAGTGGAGTTCTTCACCAAATGAATAATGCTTTGACTATCACTGTGTAGTCTCCCAACTTCTTGCTTATGACCCAACTCATCAAGCAACTGATGTAACTAGATCATCTCCTTGCTTGCCTCTGTGGCAACAACATACTCAGCCTCTATGGTTGACAAAGCCATAACCTTTTGTAACCATGAAATCTAACTCACTGCTATATCACCAATCGTAAATACATAACCTGTCATGCTCCTCCTGCTGTGCAAATCTCCTGCCATGTCTGAATCTACATATCCACGTAATGTAGTGTCTGATCCACTGAAACACAATGTTGCTCCCATGGTCCCTCTCAAATACCAAAGGATCCACTATACTGCCTGCCAGTGCTCTCTACCTGGATCACTCATAAACCTTCTCATTATGGGGCTCCAGACTGTTACCTTTCTAGGTGTAAAAATCCTAGATATCTATGGTGACTCACAACTTGTCATCAATTAAATCAAAGGAATTTATCAATACAAAAATGAGGTCCTCCAGAAATACAAAACCATCATTGAATACATGTTATAACTCTTTAATAGTTATGAAATTCAAACCACCCCTTGCTCATGTAACAAATTCACAGACACAATGGATTATCTTACCTCTCTTATTCCTCTATCACCCGATGATTCCAAATTATTTATTGTCATACATAAACTCGAACAACCATCTTACATACAACATTAATCTTCCAACTATCAACCATATAGATGAAATTTCATCTAACACATGGTACGCACAAACATACGAATATCTTTCCACTAGCAAACTATCACCAAATTTATCCATAAATGGAAAGAGATCCTTTCAACAATGTACATCTAACTACGTCATCCTAGGAGGTATCCTTTAGAAAAGAGGATTTGATGGTATCCTCCTCGGATGTCTTAAAACTTCGGAGGCTTGTCTAGCTATCCAAGAATTCCATGACGACATATGTGATGTATACTTCAACAGTTTTGATGTCACCAAATGCATCTTGCGTATGGGATATTATTGGCCTATACTTAATCAAGACTATTGTGACTATGTAAAGAAATGTGTCAAATGTCAATAACTTGCCAACCTCACACAGGTTCCTAGTAATGCTCTTTAACCATCCCAGGATCTTTATCCCTTCTCACAATGTGGACTTGACTTCGTCGGCCTTATCAGACCCCTGCTCATCACAATGACACAACTCCACTATTACAGCAACTAAATATTTTACAAAATGGGTGGAAGTGATTCCCCTTATCTCCACTAAAGCAGATAAAATCGTCGACTTCATCCATCATCACATTATATGTCGCTTTGGTATACCACATAAACTCATCACAAATAATGATAAATAATTCAAAAATAAGAAATCTCAAAAACTTTGTCACGTCTACAACATCAAGCTTATATTTTCATCTCTTTACTATCCTTAAGAAAATGGTCAAGTAGAAGCCTCTAACAAAACACTCAATAAAATCCTCATGAAAATTATTGACCAAGCTTGTAGAGATTGGAATCTCCAAATACCATTTGCATTATGGGCATATCATACCATATTTCACACACATATGGGTTCTACGTCTTTCTCCTTAGGATACAAAACTGAAGTTCTTCTTCCTCTCGAAGTCCAAATCCCATCTCTGTGTGTTTCCCTTAAATATCTCCACCCATATGAGGATTATCATCAGGAACACTTATCACAACTTGACTGTTAAATGAACGTCATCTAACAACCCTTAAATATAAAAAATTCTATCAAGAAGGAATCAAATGAGCCTATAACTGACATCTCAAACAACATGGATTTAATATTAGTGATCTTGTTCTAAAAAAACTAGCATGTCACTAACATGGAAAAGAGCAAACATGGAAAGTTTACTCTAAAATGTCTTGGACAATATATTGTCACTCATAAATATGGGTCTAGGGCTCATCACTTAGCCTCCCTCAATGGTAAACTTGAAAAGGATCCTCTAAACATACTGCACTTGTAGTCATTCTACTATTAACTTATCCACTCATGAGCTTTTAGTCAAACTGCGATCTTCATCCATCAACCCACACATCCTATCACTCCCGTTAATGATTTAGAATCATGTGGTATTTTATGTCAACGTACATATCATGACATTGAATATGGGCACCATGGCTCTGCTCATAGCACATTCCTCATGGACAAGTTCCCCACTCATGGCTAGAGATCCCCATAATCATTTCTCACATCATCCCCCTATCTTATCCTATTGAACAAAATGACAAGGACATAATTATAGCTTACACGTTTATCTTATCCCCTTCTACGTGTTTACCCTAGGGTTTCCCTCAACTCAAAATCAAAATATCCATGGGATGGATACAATCAAAATATAGACTAATCCTTTGAAGAATGACTATAAAAAAACAAACATGAAAAATAAAATCATAGACCACTCCCTCGAAGGATGGATACCATGAAATCAAAATAAATAAAATCATATACCATTCCCTTAAAGGATGACTACTCAATCAAATTTCCTTTGACTCAATCAAAATTCATAAGGACTTCCCACATTGATTAGTCCTCATATCAAAAAGGGGCTTACCATATCGATCAATGCTCATAAAAAAATCAAAACGAAACCATCCCAGGAAAGCTTCCTGCATCGATCAAATTTCTCCAAAATGCAAGCTTCCTGCATCGAGAAACTTGTATCAAATTCAATAATGTTGGGGGAAAACCATGGGAACTATTAGGAAGAACCCATTTCCATGTGCTTTCTACACACAAAACCTTTCCCGTGTTAGAAAAAGGCTAACATTCAATTATCTTATCAATAATCCTAGTATGCCTAACCATTATGGGTCATACGTTAACATCTAATATAAGGCTGTATATGCAGTATTATGCGTCTAAATCAGTTTACCATCATACATTATCTGTGTATAGAATGGTAAGAAGAAAACATTTCACAATTTATTCTTATCCATCATATAACTGTGTAAATCATAAACAAGATTAACCTTTGTCACGACTAAAATCATTACAATTATCTGCACCTTTGTCTACTATGTCTAAAATCACTCATGCATCTACAATCTAAATCATATATTTCAAATATCTCCATCATGATAGAATTCATTAATTAAAACATCATCAACCACATCTATATTCATCACATTGCAATCATAATTAAAAACACAAAACATAACTTATATATATGTTGGTGAGAAAAATTGTTGGGGACAAATTGATGGATTTCTTGTCAACGCTCTAGGAGTCTAAGTCCCTCTACTTAACTAGTGTAGTTGCCGTATATGAATGCGTGAGTAAAAAGGTGGATTTTCCTAGTGGCATTTTGGTCAGGGATCAACAGGGGCACTCCAGTGACCCTGCGGAAAAAGCTTACAAATTTATGTAAGGGAAGAATTTGCTAGGAGAGTGGGAAATGGAGTGAGAAAGTTAGAAAAGAGAAACTAATGCTGCAAGTAGAAAGTCACATACTTGCATAATCCAATTAGAGCTTACATCACATGCACTGAAATTAAGAAGAAACAAGTTTGCATAACATCAACAAGACCAAATAACATTTAATGAATACAAAGTATCACTAAACTCCTTAGTCAAAAAAGGCTAAAATTCCTTCTTCTTGTCTTAATGCTCGAGCAAAAATTGTACATAACACAAAAATGCGAGAAATTTTAGAATGAGGGAAATATAAGAAATTTGTTATCTCTTTGTTCTCTTCACAAGGATATCTCTCTCATGAATTCACAAAAAAACAACTCATAAGTATATGAATATCTTAAAAGAACCTCAAATGAGGAGCTTACTACAATTTATAGAAGAGAAGGTGACTCTTCATCTTCCCGGTGACTTTTCAAATACCCTATTTTGACTTTAGACTGTTCATATTCCTATTAAATATTTAAGTCCATTTTATAAAAACAAGGTGACTTAAATGTTACATTATGTTTCTAAAGTCACTTAAGATATATCAAAAAGTGTAAATTCCAATGCAAAAATATAACATTGAAGAGAGAGGGTGTTGGGTGAGAAAAGAAGAGTGAGAAAGAAGAGAAGGAAGAATAAGTAGGAAGAAGGAAGAATAATTATACAGAAGAGTGGGCCATTGCAGTGGACTTGATCTCACTCCCTGCCTAGTCTCCTTCCCGTGTTGGTGAGAAGATCTTTGTTCCTCCAAATTCCTTACCAAAATGGTCTGTTGCAGGTTCCACTTTGTCAGCATGAGGAATGTGAACACTACTCAGGGTTTTTGTCTATCCATTAGACACACTGTTGATGTCATTGCATTTTCTAAACCACGATGGATGTTTCTCTGCAATGAGTGCAATGACAACTTGGATATTTGACAGGAACTCCAGGGTATCCTTGGTGAAGGAAAATGGATTGCCTTCTTATTTCTTGACATGTTCCTCAAAGGGACCAATTAGTTCATTGACATTTGTGTTTTTTCCCATCAAAAGTACTCTAAGTTTCTGAATTTTCTTATTTATACTATCCTACGATTTGTACACTTATTCCTCTTTTTCCTCTAGTTCAGTGATGACTCAATTAACTACTTCAAATCTGATTGCCAAGGCCCTCACCCATACATGTGACAAGTCTTCTAAAGGAGTTTCAAAAATCTTCTATTGATCAACTCCTGTCGACGAGTGTTGTTCATTTCATCTACCACCAGACCTAGAGGTTCCCAATAGTCCCTTTCTTTCTCCAAGTCTTCCTTAAGTGCCCGCATCCTATTTGTTGTCATACATGTGTAAGCAAAGAGTTTGACCGCTTCTTGGAGCAATGAATTTCCTTTTTTAGAAATTTAATCAATCCATTCGTTATTCGCTCACCCATGTATTGTGAACTTGTGCGTCCTCTTGATATATTATGGATTGAAGCTGTTGATGGGTGAAAATTCTTCAATGGTGATTATCATGTCATTTGGCTCAACTAGATGTTGCACGTAGGATGAAAGAGTTCACACCTATTGCTTTAGTCCATCAATCTTCTTCTTATAGTCCTTATTCCTTGCCACCTTGTGAGTATAATAATGTTGATACATGTGCAAATCCCCTTCACGAGTCACTGATCCCAGTTGGATTGTGCTCATCTCATAGTCTGGTTGATGTCATCTCATCCACTGGATTGATCACCTTTAGCCGAGCTACCTCGATGTACTGATTACCTATTTCCACATTGTAGAACTACGAGGCTATATGTGTACACTTCTTTTTCTTTCCTCTAGCCAGTGAGGTAATTGCTGATAAGTCAGGGGCTACTACTTGTTGAACAATGTGAGTGTCAGGGGAAATTGTTTCCTGCATCCAAGGGAATATCTCATCGGGCTCAGGTTCTACGATAGGTGCATCAACCATTACATATTCTAGAAGAGGAGGCACATCTTAGATGGGAGAGACATTGGTATTAACAAGAGGTGAGGCATCCTATGGTGATTCAAAGACTGGGTCTTAAACTACATGTTCTTCCTCTTTTTGTGCTTATGTCATTATATCTTCTTCTTGCATTGTTGCAATTGAGCCTTCTTCCACCCTAGCTTTCTTTGGTGACCTTTCGTGAGAAGAAGTCTCTAATTCTATAGATCTTCATTTAGAACTTGTTCTAGAATGCCTTGAACTTGAGGCAACTTCCACGACTCTTGATAATGCTTATGAGAGGCTTGTTTCTGACTTGTGGGCGTACCTTGTGATTGGATGCTCATGGTTATCTTCCTCTAAAACCAATTCCTCGTTCTCTTCACCACCTTCTCAGTCTGCTCCTTTATATCTCCAAATTCACAAACGTACCAGTTGACTTGAGGCAGTGGAGACATTTTGACTGCCACGTACTCAAGATCATATATCTCTATCCCATCATCCTGTAAGATGTCTTCATACCAAGAGAACTTGAATTTATTCATCTCGCTGATTGTCATCCTCTTGTGGTCCTTTTCATGTACTTTGAAATAGTCAATACAGTTGGACAAGTATTCCTCGACTTGTGGCTCCAGTGGCAATTATGGGACATAGAAAAAGTCAGTATCTTGTTATATGTCAAAGTTGGGCCTGATCACGTAGGAATGCAAAGTTAGAAGTGTGAAAGTGGCCTCAATGTGAGATGCACCATTTGAGATTTTACACGTGAAAACCCCTAGAGATATAGGGATGAAATAAAATTCTCTCCTCCTGAGCTTGTTATTCACTTGAGTGATCTTCCTGTAGATCTCAAACAATACGATTTGGTCACTGAGGTACTTAGGAAGTCTTAGTGGAGCCAATGCTGCAGATGGAGATTGTTATTGATGATTTATCCCCATTCAATCCTTTTCTTTCCTTCTGTCAATGTCAAGATGAAAAGGCCCATCCATTCCTAGAATTCTCTTGTGCTTGCTTCACCAATAATTCTACTGAGGAGAGTGATGAAATTAGAATACCCTTCTTGAAGCTCACACCTTAGAAGATTATTGGGAATCCTGCAAGGATTTCTTCCTATTTTCAACCACGAGCCGAGTGCTACTCCTTTGACATATGAATCCATTGTTTCCCAATCATGTGAGGATTCATCCTTTGAGATGGTGACCATGCTGGGGTATGTCTATATTTTAAGAGAGAGTAAAATAGTCCTAGCAATGACGACCACCATCGTTGTACTATTGTCATCTCAGATGGTTCATGTCTCGGGCTCGTAGTAGAAAGAGTAGGCTAGGACTAACTCGAGACTCTTCACAAACATTGGGTGTCCTGCGGTTGTGACCAAAATAATTTTGAATATCTTGTCTTCAACCCTCTTTCCTTCCTTAGAGGCCATTTGAGTATTAAGATCGTTCACATCCATGTACAAGACATCGATTTCTTCCACATAATACTTACAGGTGAAGGGCTTTGTTGGCTTCTGACCCGTCATCTTTGACTTCATGTTTAGCTCAGAAATAACAACTTACTATTTTTAGTAAGTGGTGAAAAATCAAGTCCCTGATCTTTTACTGGATGTTGTGGCTCTATTTTTCTCTTTCTCTCTGCATTCCTTGTTCCTTCTGGATCAACTTTCTATTTTTAACAGGTTTCTATGGCCCACTTACTACTTTTAGTAAGTGTCAAAATTTCCATTTTGGTGATTTCTCAGTTGTAGTGCATCTTTAATGTCATCATCTCCTTTGCAGGTTCTTCTGTTGATGACTTTCCTTAAATAACAGTCCCTATGTAGTGGACCTGCTATTTTTAGAAAGTGGGCTTCTGGAGATCATATTTATGCAGAATGATTTTTTTGATATGGTTTTTTCCCAATATCACCCCTATGAAATTTTAGGCCTGCCTGCTTAATAGTCCAGGGGATTTTAAAGTTTGAAATTTTGGACCTAGCAGTGCTTCTGGATGTGGCAGCCATAAATGGACCTCGAAATTCAAGGTCTTGTTTTCTCCTCCATTTGTAAAAAAATTATATTTTTGATGTGTGGTTTTTTTTCATTCTTCATGTGCAATTCTACTTCATTTTGCTCAACGGTTTGATGGGTAATCAAATTTTTTCTTCGTTGAGCTACAAGTGGGATTTCTTCATTGTGGATGCTCTGTTGCACTAGAGGATAGTTTGAAGGTGTCTTCTTGATGGCCTTGGGTAGAGGAATTAACAAAAAAATACAACTTGTTGTTTCATGCATCTGTTTGGGATATTTCTTCAACTTTTCGTTTCATGGCCATGGAGTTTTCTTTGTTTTCTCCTTCTTCGTTATCTTCCTCTCCTTTTATCTTTTCTCAAATTTACTTCTAGGACCTACGTGACTTCATGGAGTGGAAAGAAATTAACTCTATTAAAGGTCTGGCTTGAGGTTCAGAAATGGTGGAATGATGGATGAGAAGTTATAGAGGAAGAATGGAAATATTTGTTCATGGGAGTGGAAGTAGCTAGAAGCACTGGAAGCAGGTGAAGCGGAAGTTAGAATTTTAAATTTTTGAAATCATAGAGGGAGAATGTTGGGCAAATTTTTCATTTCTTAATCTCCCTGACCTTAGGGATGTGATGGACATCAAATTCCATGGTTATCAAGAGGATGACATGAGCTGGCGATTAGACGACAGGGAATGGATGTGAGAATAGTTGCTTTAAAGCACTGGGAGTTGAAATTCGGTCACGTGGATGACCAAAAGACTCCCCATAAGGGTTGAGAATATTTTTCCATGTCTTCTTTCCTTTACCTTAAGGATTTTAGGGACATAAAATTCCATGATGGTCCTGGAGTTGACAAGTGTCCTCGATCCGACGACAAGGAATTCAAGCTCCAAAAATGGACTTAGGGGTTTAACTGTCAAGTCTGAAGGTCACATGAGGGTCCAATAGGTCATATGGGTGATAGGAAAATAATTTCAAGGTTGGGGTTCCTGACCTTAGGGACTTTGGGGACATAAAATCATAAACTAACTCCTGAATTGCCTTTAAGAGGGTAATATGGAAGGATGATATCTTGATCTCCCGGTGAAATTTATTGGTGAAATGTTATATGATCCTGATTGAAAATTGAATTTTGCATCTAATGTTGGGGGTATCATATCTTTATTCATCCATTTGATCCCGAAAAACGTGGATTTTGTATTCTGGACTCCACCTGTACCTAAGAAAACATTCCTCCAAACCCTATACTCCAAGGTTTTGTGAAAAATACGATTTCATCATCATGTAGGTCTTGGAATAATCTTTTTGGATATGTTTTTTTTTTAAACCTACTCCATTCGGAGCCCCCAGAATCGTCTTCTGAAGCCTGGAAGCTGTTTTAGGCATGTGGATTGCCTAGGCTTGTGAACCCTGCTTTTCATTCAGACTACTCTAAGTCTTAAACAAATTTCCCAAACCTTTCAAAATAATTTCCATTATGTTCTAAGTTCTTTAATTCACCACTATGTTGAATTTTACTCTTTTGTTATGCTCCAAGGGGGTTGATCCAGTTCTGGGAAGGCCAACGATAGCCCTTCCCAATACTGCCAGAAGATAGCATCTTTTCAGAACTTCCTAAAATTACCTGGGGAATTAAATTGAATTTCCTAAATCACCCAGGGGACTAATTTGACATAAAATAGGATGTGAATAGAATTATGGATTTGACGTGGGGTGCCTAGGAATGATATAACATGAAAATTTTGGCACAAGGGTATAGTTATCGTGCCTGAAAACTTCCAATTTCCCTTTCTCACATTTTCACAACAAAACTTGGCTCTACCTTGGGGACATGGTATGGAATGAGTGTAGCGATGACATGAAATGGGAACCAAACATCTCAATCTTAGACCATATATTTTGTTTACCAGTGCCTTATCCATTCGGCCCTGCAGAGTCATGTATAATTTTTAGAAAGAAGGAATGAAAGAAGGAAACACACACAAAATGACCAAAAGTAAACACATGAAAGAAAAGGGGAAACACACCTAGAAATCACCTATGGTACAAGGTGGGGGACAACCCACTTTCAATGATGATACCAATTTAGGTATTTCCCACAATGAGGTAATCTCAATGGTGTTCCATCCGAGCCATAATTAATCATACTTTTTAGGGATGCATTTTGGTTCGCTTATGTTGTCCCATAGAAGTATGAAGTCTCCATCTTTGAATTCACTCGCTTTGGATTTCTTATCAAAAAATTATTTACTATCAACTAGTGTTCTTTAATATGGTCTAGTACTCAGAGTCTATTTTCAACTAGCTTCTGAAGAAAGACGATCCTCTTGTTAGTGGAATCCTTGTACTGACCATCTTCTATTCCCTATAGAAACTTGAGGGCTGACATCTTGATCATGAGTAGAATATTATTTTCAACCCTATACAACAGGAGGAATGATGACATACCTATTTCATTCTTACGAGTGATCATGTTAGCCCACAATGCATCATACAACGTTTTGTGAAAATTATTTTGGTTCTCGTCCACAAGCTTGCAGATAATGGTCACAATGTTCTTGTTTCTTGATTTGGCTTGTCTATTTACCTATGGGTGGTAGTCTGATGAATTAGATAAAGAGATTCCGTAGCCATAACAAAACTAGGTCAACTCGTTTGAAGAGAAATAGGGAGCTTTAGCTGCTGGAATCTACTACGGTACTCCAAAACGTAATATGATATTCTCCTTGATGAAGTTGCATATTGTTTCGGTGTTTTCTTTCTTGGTAGGAATGGCCTCCACCCATTTTTTGAAGTGATCTATCATAATGATAACATAGGCGTGTCCCGTACTTGAGTGAGGATTCATAACATAAATGAGACTTGCCCACACTATTGAAATGGCTCTTCAATAACAACTGAACTAAGTGGTAGTGCAGCAGGTTGTGGTCTCCCAATGAATTTTTTGCATGATTCACATTTGGAAACCTAATCTTGAGTGTATACAAAGAGGGTAGGCCAATAATACCTTCCTCAAAGGATCTTGTGTGCAGTGACCATCACTGAGAAAGTCCCACCACACGCTTGGTCATGTTATGCTTTAAGTAATTTTCCTTGTTGCTCTTTATCTACTCACTTGAGGAAACATCCATCCTGACCTCTCTTGTAAAGCACGTGATTTTAGATGAAAACATTTGTCACCTTCAGCTTGAGTTTTCTCCTTTCTTGTAAGCAAGGTGAGGAGGGCATTCTCCATAAGTTAAGTAATAGGTAATATTAGCATGCCACTCATTAGTATTGGTTACAAAGAGAACCTGTAGGTTTTTTTCAGAACAAGTTGAGCAAGCACAATTTTCTTAACCATGTTGAGCTTTGAGTGTTTCATCTTCAGCCATCAAACTACACAAACCATTCCCCCTTACAATATTGGAGGGTCAAATATCAAATTCATATTCTTGGTTCTTTATAATACAATTTCCTCTTTTAGCTCTGGGATCTTGCTGTGTCATGATGGACTTGATTACACTATCGTGGGCCATCACCATTGTATAATAATTAAGGATATAAAACCTGAAATTTTTTATATCCTTGACCATTGGATAGGTACGTTTTTGCAATTGGTTGTAGTTTAGTTCATGATTTTTCAACAAACAACTCATGAAATCAATAGGTGCTTCCATGCCTTCATCATTCTTCTGAACAAGGATGACAGAGAGGGTTTGTTCTGATGCATAACAATACATGTTGAGTTATTTGTTAAAATCTAGAGACACAACAATCAGAGGCTTGGAGATGGATTTTTTGATATCTTTGAATGCTTCCTTCCCTTCATTGTTCCATTTGAATTTTTCATGTGTCTTCATCATTGTGGTAATGTGCTTTGTCAATGCGGAAAACTTAGGAACAAAGTGACGAATGAATGAAATCCTTTCTTGCTTCTGAGTAGAGATAATACTTGAATGGCTTGCACTCTCTCAGGATCAATGTATGCTCCATGTTTTTTCACAATGTGCCCGAGTAACTTTCCTTCCATGACTCCAAAAATGCACTTTTTTGGATTTGGTGATATGCCATGTTTCCTACACCTTGAAAGTACTTGTTCTAAGTGATGGATATGATATCCCCTCTTCTTTGAAAAGAATGCGATATCATCAAGATATATGACAATGCAATGTTTTATATCTTTGAATTCCAAATCCAGCACCCTTTGAAATGTAGCTCCTACATTGATTAGGATGAAAAACATTCTACTATAGGAAAAAGTGCCCCAAGGTGTTATGAAGGTTGTCTTGGTGTGATCCTCCTCTACCACTTTGATTTTATTATACCATGAGAATCCATCAAGAAATGAAAGCATTTCAAATCCGGTGACTACTTACAAAATGTGGTCTATGATAGGGAACAGGATAATTGTCTTTCAATGATTCCTGGCTCAAGTTGCGGAAACCTACACATATTCTGATTTCACCATTCTTCTTCCACATTGGCACAGTGTTAGCCACCCATGTTGAATGTTGGACGGGAAAGATGATTCTTACATTGAGTATCTTCATTACCTCCTCCTTAATGATATCAACAATCTTTGCGTTGTATGGCATTTTTTATTTTCCTAAATGGCTTGGAATCATGCTTTAAAGGAATAAAGTGATGCATTTCCTTTGGTTGGAAGGATTTGAGTTCATCATATAAGTAGGCCAAAACATCCGAATATTTCTTGAGTAGTTCAAAAAAAATTATTTTCTCCTTGAGCAAACAACATTTTCCAATGTTGACCATCTTTGGATTCTCTGGCATGGCGATGTTTTCCTTATCAAAATCATTTGGGCACTGAGAAGATTGTTTTTCTTTCTCTTGAATGAATCTGTCATGTTTGTCAAAGATTCCTTCCAAAGAAACCAAGCCTTTGGGAATCTTTTTTCCTTTCAATTTGATCACTCCTTTTTCATCAACCCCTTCAATTCCTTCTTTCACTTCTCTAGATACTACTTCTCGGTGATTATTCTCACTTCCCTCAAAAAAGAGATTGTTGAAATTATCTCTTTGTTGGAATAATGCTAAAATATTGTTAACTTCATTAAATACTTTCCAATGATTTTCATTATCTTGTATGCCTTGCTTGAATAACTTTTCAATAGTCATCTTTTCTTTACCGAAAGAAGGATGAGGTGTCACTAGGGAAGCTAACACCATAATATAATCATATTTTTCATTACTTTCTCTTTGAATAAATTCAATGGAAAATGCATCGAAAGATTTAATGCAGTCCCATACTTTGTTTCTATAATGTCGAAGTATTGGATTCTTCACCTTATATTGTTAACGAACTTTCTTTACCATCACCTCTACATCACCATAACATCTCATCTTCTTGATTCCCATGTCTTCTACCACACCTATTCCTAATAAGATAGCTTCATAATCCGTCGTGATATTTGTATTATCAAATTACAGCTTGTAGGAAAATGGGTACAATTCACCAGAAGGGGAGTACAACACTACACATGTTCCTGAACCTACACTGGAATGACTACCATAAAAGTCCATCATCCAAACTTTATCTTCTTCCTCTTCCATGAGAAGTGGAAATTTTTCATATTTTTCTAATGTGAGGAAGTAGTTTCCTAGCCCACTATCTTGAAAGAGAATGTTTGCAATTGGATCATTAGACTTTCGTACTGTTAACTTCATCTTCCTTAATGGTAACAACTTATTCATCTCGCCTTTCATTGGAATAGTTATAGATGACCAGTCCATTTTTATTTCTCCACCCAAGTCTCTGAAGAATCTTTGGCTGAATAACATGCCAAAGGATGTTATGATGTCTACCACCAGGATGCTAAGGAGCACCTTCTTGTCTTGAAATTCAGCAAGTGCTACTTGTGCATCTCTGATTCTTCCTACCAATGGAATATTTTTTAATTTTATTGAATAGCATGTGTCATTCTCTCGAGTCAATGTGAGGCCTAGAGAATTCACAAATTTGGCGGGTATCACATTATCTGATGCTCTCAAATCTATGATACAGTTATTGAGATGGAAGCCTTTAATGAAGAGCGATAGGTAGAAAGGTTCAACCTTGTTGGTTTTAGAGGAACTGAGAGCTAGAATATTTTGAGAAGGTGGTGTGGACGGTGTGGGGCGTAAGCCTTGGGAACTTGGACTTGAGGTTATAGGATTATTTCCATGGACTAGATCAATGAACCTATCAAATTGGGTGAGATGCATTTGTAGGTGATGTATTTATGAGAGCTAGACTTTAGTTTTTCTTGCATGTTCCAAAAATTCGAATGGGGTTATGGTGGGTGGAGAAGAGGTTTCCGAAATGACAGAATATTTACATGGTGAAGGATTTTCTATTTTAGGTGTTCAATTTTCTTTCATGGGTACATTAATTGGCTTCGAAGGAGATGAGGATGTAGGCTTTGATGAAACCTTAGATGTTTTTACAGGAAAAATATTTGAAGGAGGATTATTCTTAGGAACCTTTGAGCTAAGAGAACGATTAGATGACTTGGTATGACAACATGATGCTTGCTAAATAGTGGGTTTGATTTTTTTTAGCTGACTCCATAGAAGGGTGTAATGGTGATCCTCCGATGATGATTTTATTTTGTGAAACCTCTAAAAGAGAATCTTATTTCTTATTATTTTCCTTCATTCCATTCGCCACGGAAGGAGCATATTTCTTGGACCGTGTGCGAGTGAAAATTACACGTCATAAACATGGAGCTTCTTCATCATCGTACTCAATTAGGCCATTGTGTGTATCACAATCAACTTCCTCGACCTCAAGATAGTCTTCATAGTCTTCCATATTTTCTTCTTCATGTTCTTCAATTTCTAATTACTCCTCTAGTTCTTCGGTGTCACAAGCAACATTAAATGGTGGTTCTTCAAGAGTGATCCAGTGAGGACGTGGGGAATTCCTTAGTCTATTAGGAGGATTTATCTTCCTTTGAGTGTTCCACATTATCATCTGGGACACATGTTTCTTCAAGACAACTAATTCATTCACCATTTTTTGGAACATTGGGTGTGTGGTGACTGAGCCTAAACCTTGGACCTTTTGATTTCCATTTGGGCCTTTTACTTTTCCTGATAGGATTAGATCATAATCAGTTTCTATCACATGGTCTTGACCTTCCCTCAAATTTCTTGGTTGGGCTCTTCTAAGGGATAAACCTACTTCTAATGGCAAGGTAAGAATGAAGAATCTCTTCAAATTATTCTCAGGAGGCACATCTTCAGGGATTCTTCTTATCAATCTATTATATCATGTTATGAAGTCACTCATTGATTCAAAGGTTTCTTTCTTCATTTGTACCAATTGTACCAAGAGATCATGATAATATTTCGTGATCTTGAACCTGTGTTTGAATGTACTTCTTATATCTTCCCAACAGGTGACAGACCTTGGGGGTAGCATGTAGAACCATTCAGAAAATTTTTCTTAGAGTAACTCCACAAAGATCCTAACTGACACATTTTCATCCTCAAAGCCCAATACACCGCAAGCAATGATAAATATTGCTACATGTTATTTGAGGAGTTCAGAACCATCCCCTCTGAATTTTAGAAAGTTTTTTCTTGAGTGTCTTGGTATCTCGTGGAGTGGTTGAGCAAGGGTGAGTGGTCAAGTGTTTCTCCCCCATGGTGAATTAGGCTTGCAACCCCCTGATCGTGATTACAATCCTTGATTATGTTTCTGTTTCTATTTTCCAACCTCTATAAATTTGTGGCTTCTGATACTTCTCTTTCATCCACCTCGGCATAAAGTATTTCAATTTCTTTGAGTTGAGATCTTATTTCCTCTTCTGCTATTGCTTCTATTTCTCTAGCTTCTTCTTCGGTCTATATGTTTGTTAAATCTTCAAGCTTCTTGTTGATGTATGGAGATTCATTACCGAAATGATTGACAAAACTCAGGTTCCTAATGTGACCAATTTCTTGACAAAAAGGAGACCTCAAAATTCTGAGAAGATCTTGTCTTCTTTGAAGATCTTCAAAAATAGGGTTAGTTTTTCCTCCTTATCTTTGTTACCACGTGTATATTCTCTCCACCATCTTGGAATTTATGCTCTTCATTGTGGTGCTAGAATTTTTCTTTTCTGCTCCAATTTAGCAGCGTGTTCTTCTTCAAGGTCAAGAATATTTGTGGAAATGAAGTAATGATTGACACTTTTCATGTTGTGTTAGATAGCTTCTCTCAAATCTGAAGCAATATCCTCTTAGATGTGGAAAATCAATTTAGGTCTTTTTGAGGTGAAATCTCAACACCCCTGAAATATTTAACTAGATGGGTTGAGATCCTTAGTGTGAATACACAACATGGAGCATCTCTCAAAGTGTGGGACTTTGCGACTTTAGAGAGCTTTCTAGATGAAGGTCGGCTCCTATTCCTATGTTCAGGTGAACACATTCAAATTGTAGAGGGGTCATTCTAAATCCTACTCTAACTTTCCAAGGAGATAGGGTTAAGAATATGTAAGAAATTAAACCTAAACTAATAGAGATGATGCACCGAAGGAATGCAGAAATACGAATTTGCTATTAAACACATACCATTAAAATGTAATACAACCACCATGCACAAATAACCAATATTGTAATGAAAGATTAGATAAATGTAACGAAAACAAGAGAGGGTTGAAATCATCCATAGATATGTATTATTGCTTCACAAATTGATACAAAACATTAAAATGGCCAAGAGGAAAAACATGTATTACAATCTTAATGAAAGGTTTGAACTCCACGAATTCATCTGTAGACTAGAGAAGAAAGTAGGGTGCAAAACCCAAATATCCAACCCTTTGGAATTTCCTGTCCTGTATAATATATAGGGAGAATGAGAGGGAAAGGAGGGAAAAATTGAACCTTGTTCCAATCGCCCCTGAAGGAGCATTGAATTCCCCTAACATAATGATGAGTCTCGCTGCAACACCCATGCCCCCATCGTTATTCCTTGCTGGGAAAGAAAGGAAACCCATTCTTCATCATGGTGGAAGGGGGGAGACTTTATGGGATTGAAAATGGTAGGTCGAAACATTAATGGTGACAGGTGGGTAGCAGGTGCCAAGAGCTCTCTAAAATGTCCCCTCCTGCTCAATTCTGAGCTTCTAATCAAAAGATATGGCCACTTGAACACACTTCAGACGTGGAGTTTACTCACCCATATCCACGTGGCAGCCCCATGCATCTCAAGGTTTTTCCCCCACTTCTACACTCTTGAAGTTGTGTCAGACTGACACCTAGCATTTTTGGTGAGCCTGCTCTGCCTCTTTTGTTATTTTCCTAAGCCCCCCATTGGTGGAGACACTATACTTGACCTGAGGTATGTGGAGGGCTAGCACACGTTTGAGAACTAATTTCAAAACTACCCCTTGAAAGAGCGTTGGATCAACGCGTGTGTCTGCCCCTCGGCCTTGGACTTTTCAACGGCCAGCTCTGTCCCAAAATTTGACCCTGACCATGTGGCAAGCCGGCACTTTTTTAGAGACCACCTCTAGATTTTAACTTTGACACATTGCACACGTTGCACCTTTCACAGCCTATCCCATTTTCTCTATGTTTTTACTAAGTCACTTCTATTTGGTGGAGCAACTACATCGGACCCTAGACACGTGGAGGTCTAGCACTTGTTTAGGGACTACCTTTTGGGTCTTAATTTTTAAATTGCATTGAACTGACACGTGGTGCCTTCCACAGCCCCTTGGTTTCTTATCTAATTCAAGTCTTAATTCAATAATACATGCCTCATGCCTTTGGGTGAGTAAGGGGGGTCCACTAGATATAATGCCCAAAACTTTCTACGGGTGGGACCCTTGGAGCTAGCTCCCAAAATTGTGATAGTGGGACACTTGGCATCATCCATGGGTTGCTCCTCCATTTCCCCATTTTTGGCTTGGTCCCTCACATATGGCGGGGCCATATGTTTAACTTGAGACACGTGGGGTGTTTGTGCATGTTTGGTTCCTGCCCTTTAGCTTGCTCCCTTTAAGTTGTGTTGTTAGGATGCGTGGCTACTCCCATCAGCCTTGGACTTTTCAATGGTTGACTCTATCTCCAAATTTGACCCTGACCACGTGGTGAGATGGCACTCATTTGAGGACTGCTCTTTGGACTGAACCTTGGTGTTGCGCTAATGAGGCACCTGGAGGTTTCCGCAGGGTCTGACCCTGTTAATACTTTTCAACAACTAGTGTAACCTTTTTGGATCTGAGGCATGTGGCGTATTGGCTATCTTTTAAGGATCTACCCCGAATATTAACTTTGGAGATTCACCAAGATGACATGTGGAGGCTTCTGCATGCCTGACCTGATCTTGGAGTTTTCACCAGCTCTATCCCGCTTTTGACCTTGGACATGTGGAGGGTTGGCACTCGCTTAGGTCTTGCCCTTTTGATGTGCCTTTTGGGATTATGTTAAGATGACACGTGGCACCTTCTGTGACCATGTTGCTTGAATCTAAGTCAACTCCTGGGTGAAGTCTGAAAACTTTGAGTCTTTCTCTAATATTTGTGTTAAGCCTTTGGCTTCTTTTCTGTTGTTTGGCATCATATTTGACCCTGCTCTTCCATGGTTGAGTCTTTCCTGCCCCTTGGTCATTGGATATTGAATGTGAGCTCTCATGACTGAGCCACCCCTTAGATTTTATTTTGTGTGGGGTCATGTTTTACAAATTTTTCCGGGGGGTGAAATCGGGATAACAGTTTGGCGACTCACAGGATCACCTACCTCCTAGGTGAACGGATCAGCTTCCTTGTTATATCCATTGGGCATGGAGTCATGGGTGGTGTCCTAATGTTGGTCATGTTCTTGAATCTTGAATCTGACACTTGCACTTGGTGACCTTAAATCTACCATTTTGTTCTTGAAATGTACTCCCTCAAGACCCGATTTTAGTTTCTTTGTATTTGTTCTATTTTAAAAATTAGACACTATTACGGAAATTATGTGTCTCCATGTTGTAAAAGCTTAGGGTCTTGGTGTATTAACCTAGAGGTGCATCGAAATGTATTATGACGTAAACCTGGAGTAACAAAACATGTGCCAGAGCACTTAGGGAAATAAAACCAATGCTACAACAAGACAATGTGCACACGCACTTGGAGAAATTTAAATCATATGCTAATATTTACAAGGATGAAACCTTCCTTTCGAGTAGCAATTTTTAAGATGTATCCCATTGAATGGAATCAAAAGTTCCTCTCCATCCAATGTAGACAATTAGAAGGCATTAGTACTTTTATATCCTATGACCATGTAGGGGCCCCTCCAAATGGCATCAAACTTGGAATGCTTCCTGGTTATGCCCAATGTGCATCCCACTTAAAAACTAAGTCCCCTTCATGAAAGGTCCTTGCTCTTTCTTTCTCATCAAACCATATCTTAATTAAGGTTTGATCCTTTTCCATTGTTTGAACTACATGTTCCCTGATTTCTTATAATTCAATCAGCTCTGCATACCTAGCCTCCATTGGTTCGAACTCAATTACTTCTAGTTGTCTCATGAGTTATAATGCTAGAAACTCAAGTGATATAGGCATAAATACTTCCTTTCCATATACAAGCTTGAATGAAGAGTTTCCTATAGACCCTTTGGGAGTGACTCTATCTTCCTAAAGATCTAATTTGATTTTTGTGTGCCAAGTTCTCATATTCTCATCAAGAGTCCTTCTGATGATTCTCAGCAAGTTCTTGTTTGTGGAATCTTCTTGGCCATTACCTTTAGGGTAAGATTTTCAAGAGGTGCTAAGATATACATCATTCTTGATAGCCCATTCAGTAATTTTTTTGCTACGGAATTCCAATGCATTGTCTAATATGATAGTGGTAGGGGCACCAAACCTCGCGACTATCCCTTCATAGAAATCCAAGATATTGAATTCAATTTGCTCTTTGAGTGCCACTACTTCAATCCACTTGGTGAAGTAGTCATTCGCTATGAGTATTCACTTGTGGCCCTGACTTGAGTTTGGGTTGATTACTCCAATAAAGTCTAACCCCATTACACGAATGGTTGATCCACTGAAATTGGACGAAGAGGTAAGGTTGCTAATATTTCTTTCCCCATGAAGAATTCACACTTATTTCATTTCTTGACCCATGATTCGCAATCCCTAAACACCGTAGCCAACCCTCATAATTTTGAGCATTGTTACCCATGGAGAAAATTTGCCTCCAACTTCTCCATCGTGAAACTAATGTAATACCTTCTCAATTCAAACTATCCCTGTAAGATAGGAAAAATACACTAATAACAAGGAAATAAAATACCAATAATCATACCTCCTCCTTCGCGTTCTGTAGAAAACCTTAGAATGGGCTAGGAAACTTGGATTGAGCCCTGATTGTGTGATATGTAGGTGCTTTTCTTCAAGACGGATCAAGACCTTCCTGCAGCAATGATCCGCTTACTTTTCACTAGATGGGAAAAAGGATTATGAGGCTATTTTGGCCTTAGGATGAGGCAAAAGGATGTTCTTTGCTCAAAGGATGCAAGAAATTTGATATGGCATGCAATCTTATTCTCCGTGTGTTAGAGGGGAGGGGGTAAGGTTGTATTTATAGCCAGAGGGAGTGATTAAATTAGATTAATTTAAGTAATCATGGTTTTAAAATGTGGGCAAGATTAAGTGAGTGGTTTGAAAATGTGGGCAAGATTAGGTGAGTGGTTTGAAAATGTGGGCAAGATTAGGTGAGTGGTTTGAAAATGTGGGCAAGATTAGATGAGTGGGGACCACGAAGAATGAGTGAGGATTTGAATTATTTTTTTTAATTCATAAGTGGAGGATTTTAGGTGAGTAGGGACTAGGAAGGGTGGGTGAGGATTTGAATTTGAATTTTTAATTCAATAGTGAAAAGAAATGGAGAATAATGACATGTGATGAGGATTGGGTTTTTTTTTAGATTGTTGAAATGGATAATTAATCACATTATATTTGATTAATTCAAAGTGTATTTTTGTGGGAAATGAGGAAGGGGAATTAATTGATTTAGGATAGATATGAAATTTGGGTGTCTACATTTTCCCCTCTTTGGAAGGGTTCTATGAAAGTAGTGTCCCTTTTAAAGATAGTAGACGGTATGGGGGAAGAATTCAATCTAATTTTTAAAATGTAGAGCGAATGTTTGTTGGGGAGAATAGAAAGTGGTGAGTGAAAGATGTCATAGTATCCTCCAAGACAAAAATGTCATGAGAAGATGTGATTATGGATAGATATGCTGATGCCCCCTTGAGAGGACTGACGAGAATGGAATATACAAAAGAACTCTCAAAAAGAATTGAAATTGATTCGGTGGAGAAGAGGACGATAATGGAGTGGAAGAGACTGGAATTACTGCATGATGCAAATGGAGGAAGGATTCAATCGACCTTGAATGCTAGGTGTAAGAGTGTGTTGGAAAGAGAAAAGGGAATGGATAGGATTGGAGGTTGATTATGAGAAGAGTAAGGGAAATAGGGGAGGGGAACAAAAGAAATGAAAGAAGTAGAAATAAGAGAGAGGCATGGTATGGGAAGAAGGGAATGATGAAGGAAAAATAAGGCAAAAACAAAAAAATGACAGAGTAGAGGGTGAAGGGGATAAAATAGAGATATTTGCAAAATGAAGGAAGCAACAGAGGTAATAAAGAGGGATGTGTGGAAGTGAAAAAGTAGGAAACGGGAAAGGATAAATAAGAAGGAGAAAATGAGGTGGGAGTAGGGGGTGAAATGGAGGAAAATAGAAAGAGGACGAAAGAAGAAGTAGAACGGAGAAAAAAAAAAGAAACTATGAGGGGAGAGGAAAGTGTGAAAAAGAGGAGAGAAAGGAAGAGAAAAATATACACAATGAACGAAAAGGTAGGGGTGGTAGAGAAAAGGAGAAGTGGTTAGAAGAAACATGAAAATTAGGGGAGAGTAAAGGAAGATAGAATGAACACAAGGAGAAGATTGAAGGAATCATGTCATTGCGAGGAAGACCAAGGTAAAGAATATGGAACAGACCGCGGTATGGAGATGCATGTGGAGGGTGGTATGATAAAAAAGATAGGAGAATGCTGAACAACCAGGTTAATCGATGGGGAAGTTAGGAGGAAATGTGATAGAAAAAGGGGAAGAAGATGATACAGACGAGGGGAAATACGACGAGTGGTGGAGAGAGGAGAGAAAGGATAACAAAGAAAATGATGTATAAGGAATGGAATACAGAAAGGGGGTAATAAGTGGAAAGGGAATGGTAGAAGGAATGTTCAAATAAGAAAGAGGGGAGGAATGACATCGATTGGAAAAGATGCGGAGATGCATGAAATGAGGATACTAGGATGACAGGGAAAATAGAAAAAGGATGTATGATGAAGATAGTAAAGATATTTAAGAGGGAAAAGAGGAGATGGAGAGATGGGTAAAAAGTTACAAGAAAGGGTGGGAGTGAGGGGAAAAAAATAGGAGAGAAAAGAGAATGGGGGATAGGAGAGGCAATGCCAATGATGGTACATTAGGGAAATCCCCTTGAAAATGAGTGGTGGGGAAGTGTGAGAGAAAAAATGAAGAAAAGGAGAAAGCTAATGAGGACTAGAAATGGTAACACCAACAAAGGGACGTTAGGGAAAACCCTTTGACAATGAGTGGGGGGCTTAGAGGAGGGAAGGAATGAAGGGAAACTCTAGAAGGTCCAAGGAAGTGAATGAGGTCGTGCAGAATAAGGATTGATGAGTTTTAGGGAAAACCTGTTGACAATTATTAGCGCGGAAAGAGAAGATGATGATGAAAGAATGATATAGCGAGTGTTCAACAATAATGGTGAATGTGTGTGTGGGTAGAAATGTGGGGGGAATTTGAGAATATGAAGTGGAAAGAGTGAAGAAGATGGGAGGGATGAGTTGGGACTAAGTGAAAGCGAGGAGAGGATGCGGGTGATGAGGATGAAGAACCAAGACATGAAAATAATGGGAAGAAACGGTATGAAGGGTGATGGATCAAGAAGGGGAAAATGGGGGAAAATAATGTTATTATAGGTGGATGAGATTATTTGTACGTTATAAGAGGATATGTGGAGAAAGGATAATGGTAGGAGGAAAAAGTGGGTAGTAGGAGATACAAGGTGGAAGAAGCGATCAAAAAATTGAACGAAGAATGAGGCAGGGGAGAAGTTCATGATGACAAGTTAAGTGTAGGGAGGACCATTACATAAGATTGTCATGTGACGAAAGTGGTTAAGTAAGATTGCCATGTGAGAAAAAATAGAGATGAAAAATGGTCAAGAGAGAAGTGGTGTTTGTGAGAATCGAAAAGGAGGTGAAAGGATGTTATAATGGGGAATGACGAGAAAAAATGAAGGGTGAAGGGTGGGTAGTGATAAGGGAAAGGCAAGGAGACAGATCGTCCTTAAGAGGGACTCTTAAGTGAGATCACCATGCCGGGTGAGTGGTTAAGTAATATTTCCAAGCAGAGGAGGGTGATAGTAGTGGTAAAAAGATGTGATGATGAGGAATGAAGAGGAAAAATGGATGGTGACATTGTAGAGTGATGGGCGAGTGTAAGATGAAATGTCATGCTTAAGATAATCTCTTAAGTAAGATCGTCATGTTGTTGGAGAGGTTTCGGTAGGATCACCCAACTGACATGGGATGATATGCAAGGAGAAAGACAAGATGATATTGGGGATAGGGGGTGGAATGGTAGGTTGAAGAAGATGATCATGACAAGAGGCGGGGAGAAATAATATGGGGGGAAATATGATGGGATGGGGGAATGTCCTAGGACAGATCACCCTTAAGTGGAAGTATTAAGTAAGATTGCCATGAGGCCAGAATGGTTAAGTAAGGTCGCCAAGCTGAGGAAGAAGATGGATGATGTTAGAGTTGGTGGGAATAGGGTATGAAAAAATGGACTAAAGGGGAACCCTCAAGTGAATTTTCCATACTACAAAAGCGTGTAAGTAGAATGACCAGACATAAGACGGATTTGGGGAAGGATGAGAAAAGAGTGAGTGGGGTATGCCTAAGTGGTATATGATATGAGGTGAGGTGATAATAAGAAAAAAATGAAACAAAGGAGTCTAACATGAATGGATGAAGGAATATATGCAATGGAGGGTGGAGAGTGTGAATGGAATTCTTAATTGGGATGCCCGTGTGGTGAGAGTAATGATGTGAGAATGGGAAGTAGAAGAGGTGGAATGGGAAGATGTGTTTGGTGGTGATGTTTGTTTGATGAGAGGGGAGGTGGTGAAGAAGCTTCTACAGCGGGAAGATTTTAGGGAGAGGGTAAACCTCCACCGAGGATCCCATATAGAAGGGGTTAAGGGGTTATTAAGTAAGATTGTCAAGCAGGGAAGCAGAAGGGGGAAAGGAAAGAATACAAATGGGTGAAAGGGGACGGGATAATGGTGAGAAGGGTAATATGAGTATAATCGGTGGAAGGAGTAAAAATGAGCACTGAGGATGAATGGATCAAATACATGGTGATCATGGTGGGGGAGAAGGAGCTGCTAGATAATGAATGCTACTTGAGAAAGATGGTCAAGTAGGATTCGCAAAATACAACGGTGATCAAGTAGGATTCCCAAACTAGAAGAATGCATTAGTATGGGTGAATGGATGGGGTGCAAAGTAAGATGTTGATCATGCAGGAAGATACTCACGTGATGAAAAGAATCTTAATTTTAATATAGAACATAACAAGATGCATTGTGATATAAAAGATCAGGATGACTAGACTATAATATGCGTGATATCATAGACATGGGCCATAAAAAATGTTTAATACCCAAGTACGATATGCAAATGGAAGAGATCATAGACAGAGGCCATCAAGAAAGTATGATGCCCCATTACGACATGGATTTAGATAACGTAAGAATATTACAGAGAACACCAATATACATAAAATCAAGATGCCCCCAATAATATATCAAGATGCAAGAAAGAAATTAATAATTTAGAACTAATAATGCAACACAAGAACCAAAAAACATGTCCCTAATGTTTTCCATAGTGAGAATTGATTGGATGTGCCCCCAAGCAGGGGTACGACGACACAGTAAAGTATTGGGTCATTGTCCTCAAACAAGGAAACAATTAGAGCCAAATTTTCCCCAAGTGAGGATTCACGCGAGGAGAAGTGGTTTGAATTTGGTTGTCATAAGGTGATTGGATCATTCATTGGGGACAATAGTTCAAAAGTTAAAAATGTGTTGGTTTTTTTTTGTTGTGATTTTGTGGATTTTATATATATATATTCTAATGTTTTTGGGATTTTTGATGGATTTTCATATATTTTTGACTATTTTGATATGTCTAATGTTTTTGGGATTTTTGACGATTTTCAAATGTTTTTGACGATTCTTGTTGATGATTGTCAAATGTTTTTGGATTTTTGACAAGTGTTTCTAATGTTTTTTGGGATTTTGTGACGATTTTCAAATGTTTTTGACTTTTTTGACGATTGTCAAATGTTATTGGATTTTTGACGATTCTTGTGTAATATTTTTGGATTTTTGATGAGTGTTTCTAATGTTTTTGGGTTTTTTTGACAATTTTCAAATGTTTATAGATTTTTACAGTGTTTTTTGGATTTTTGACGATTTTAAAATGTTTTTTGGATTTTTGACGATTTTCAAATGTTTTTGGATTTTTACATTGTGATTGGTAATTTTTGGACCAAAGTGTAGACATATATTTGAGAGACGATGTACCATGTTCTGTGTTGTAACTTATGCTAAGAATAACACAAATTTGCTTTCCACTGGTAGGATATGGTGGTGATGATATGATGAAAAGAATTCCAACTCCATTCTTGACTCCACACAACAAGTAATATGTGTGGGCTCATCACTAAGAATTAAGAAGGACGTACGAGGTAGATAGTGAAAATAGAGACAAATGCTAACAAAAATCCCTTTAGGAAATTTTGACTCCATTCTTCATAATGGTACTAAACCAGTTTCAAAAATGGATTTAACTTTATGAGTAACATGCTAGACTTAGAAAGTTATGTGACCTACTGATTGATAAGATATGAGGTTAAGGGATAGTTCTCTCTTTACTTAGGCATCTAAATTACGTGTTTGGGGATTCTGTAATTTGTAAGCACTGTAAGATTTTATATTTGTGAAATGACTCCCTATGCCTCGCCCCATGCTACGAGTGAGAAGCAAGGGCTCATCATCGAAGGAAAAATATAGGTGAGTGAATTCATTTTTTTCTTTTTTTTTAGTTTTGTTTTGCTTTTTTTTTGTTTTTGTTTTATTTTTTGAATATTGTGCAATGTTTTATGCTTTTATGAGATTGACCCTCTATTCTTTTCCCCATGCCACTTGTAAGAGACAAGGGTTTATCACCTGAAGATAAGACGTAGACGAGTAAAGGCACCTTTCTCCATTCCCAGTCTCACACTATGAGTGAGAAGTGTGGGCTCAACACCAAAGACTATGAAGGACGAAAGAAGTGTCAATGAATTATTCATAAGTTATTGAATTCATGGATTTTTTTTACAATAGTGATTTTTATTTGGGAATAAACATCTGCCCCCCAATCTCAGCTCTACACGACTAGTAGGACCCGAAGGTTCAACACCGAAGACTGAGATGAACAATCAAACGATACTGTGTAACAAATTTTAGAGCTTTTTTATGAAAGAAAAAATGTATTTTAAGGGAATATATTACCATCAGTAAGCTTCTAGGTATGACCATAGAGGAAAGTGACTAAAAATGGAAGAAGTATGACACTCACAAAATTAATAGGATTTATACTAGCACTTGTCTCAAGATGATAAATATGAAGATGTGATTTTTATAATGATAATGTCTGTAAATAGAAATGAATAAATTTTATTCAGAAGATAAGGAAGATAGAAGGAACAATGTACACGTTGTATCCAGGAATAGTGAACATCTCAAGAATACAATTGCTTTAAATGACCTGCTTTCATTAGTTCATCAAGATCTTGACCATCTTCAGTGGCCAATTTATAGGATCCAAACCCAAAACTATCTATGATTTTGTTGGGCTCAAATTTTTCTTGTTTGTCTCATTATTTGGGTGTGTTCTTTAGATTTTCTTTGAGAATGAAATGATTGACCTTAAATTTTCTAGGTTTGAATTTTTTATGGTAGTTATGACGTAGCCGATTTTGATATACTTGAAGATGATCTAGGGCATTAAGTCATTTTTCATCAAGAAGCTTGAGTTCCTTAATGCGTGAGTGTCGATAATAATCTTGATTGATTACATCATTGAGGGATATTCTAAAGCATGGAACTTTAACCTTGACATGTAAAATAACTTCCCAACCATAAACAAAGGAGAAGGGAGTGGCTTCAGTAGGTGTGTGATAAGATGTGTGGTAAGCTCAAAGAGTGGGATAGATTTGGTTAAGCCAATAGCTTCCATGTTTGTTGACAATGATGGTTTGTGTTATTTGGTTTGTTGCTTCTTTTTGTTCATTATTTGATTGTTTTTGAGGATAGATTCACGATTAAAGATGGAAAAGGTTGTGCAAAGATATTCATAGGTTATATGTACCTTGTAAAATGTATGCACGTAAAGGTATTGACAAGTGGGAATCATTGGCGAAGAGCTACCTGCAAGATTGATCGTTGAAAGCATAATGGACAGGATAGGTTTCATTTTAACAAGTTTCCAAACTTGATGTGGTTGTGTTTCGAAAACAAGGCTAGAGATGTTAGGCACATAGGAATAATAGAATCAAGCTCAAATGTGTTTTACGATGGAATCTCTGTTGTAGTGTCTATATTTATATCAAGGGTTGAAAGGGAGTCTTGAAGTGAGGTCAAGATCTCATTACATGTTGGAAGAATGTTATTTTACAAAATATGTTCAATGAATCTACTTGGGTTAAAAGAGAGTCTTGAATCAAGGTCAATTTTTCATTACATGTTGGAAGAATGTTATTTTCCAAAATAGGTTCAATGTATCTACTTGGGTTGAAAGAGAGTCTTGAATCAAGCTCAACTTCTCATTAGATGTTGGAATAATGTTGTTGTCCAAAATAGGTTCAATGTATGTTTGAACTAATGGAAGAAAATTTGAAGAAGATATGGATTGGTTTGGAATTCGAGAGTCTTGACTGTTGTCATCACAATCTCGTGGAATTTCAATATATATAGGAGTTTCGACAGTAGTCAACTCTTCATGGAAATTTGTGGTATTGGATGTATTGTTGCTTGCAAGAGCATTGTCATCAAGTTCTACAAAGATGATGTCATCGTTAATTAAGTCTTGGACGTAATTCTTAAATTGCACAAATTTATCTATGTGATGACCATCAATGCGATGAAAGTCATAGTATACAACGTGTGTCAGACATGTGTTAGGTTTTTACTGACACGGTTTAGCTTCCCCTTTGACAAAGGGTTTTGTAATTGGACATCTTATCAATTTAGCCTCTTTTAGTTGATGAAAAACACTAGAGAGACTTTCTCCAAGGGGAGTAAACTGTCATTGGACTTTACATGAATTGATGTCTTCATGAGGTTGTATGATTGGCCTTTTGGGTGATCGTTCACTGATTTGGGTAGCCATCTGAGAGAGTTGTGTTGTCATCTTATTAATTTGTTCTAATAGCTCATTGTGTGATGTTTTTTGTGAATTCATCGTGGTTGAAAGAGAGAGAATAGAGAAAGGTGCAATGAAGAACTCAACCTATTGATTGTGATCTTTGTTTTGGCTCAATCAAGTTAAAAAGTAAGGCTATAAGGAGTAAGCTTAAACAAGATACTTGGGATATAAGGGGGATATAGCTCAAACAAGCTATGACGAATATGTTGATTGGTTTGGATTAAACAAGCTTAGCGGATGAAAATGTAAGGAGTACACTCAAACAAGGTACTCAATACAAGTGGGATATAGCTCAAACAAGCTATGATGAATATGTTGATTGGGTTGGCTTAAACAAGCTCTGAATTTTTGATAGGAAGAGTAACTCAAACAAGTGACTCAACACAATTGCGAACTAAAAAAGAGCTTTGAAGGGATTTGTGTCGGATGTGATTTTGGTTAAACTCGACAGCTGATGAAATAATGAGTGAACTCAAACAAGTCACCCAATGTCATTTTGATATAGCTTGAAACAAGCTATAAAGGATGTTCTGACAATTGATGAGATAAGGAGTGAACACAAGTCACTCAATATCTATTAGATATAGCTGAAAACAAGTTATGGTGGATTTGTTGTAGGATAAAGTAGGCTAATGAAATTTGTGTGACGTTTTGATCTTCATTGTGGGATTTCTTGAATGTTTTTCTTGGTATTGAATTGGTCGAGAAATGGTGTTTTGGAACACGATTAGGATTTGAATTTTACAATAAACACATTGATATTAGCCAAGTTTTATGATAAAAAAAATACTAAACTACTTTGTTTACAAACAACAAGCAGTCATGTGTATCAAATTGTTTTGGCTAAAAAGGTAGATCCGTCGAGAATGATCATTGTTTAATGCAATCATACAAGTATGTCATGGAATGATGGATGCAGGATCTTATTTCTCCAAGAAGATGTGTCCTCCGATATACCCTAGTCCTGATATACCTAATTTTGTATGGGGAAAAAATTGGTATGGGGAACCCTTAGAGCACTGGAGGAGACTCACAAATTCTTACTTGCCTATTTCGGAGTGAATCACCATGTCCAGAACAGGTTTTGTGAAAAGGTGGAAGGTGATGGAGGGATGAATGTGTATGGTGTCCTTATAACTCCCTGAATATTTACAGGGACGATGCCCAGGCTTCGTTGTTACATCTATTTAGGCGTGACTCACCTGCGTTGCACAATAGCATTACCTGTAAGTGAAGAGCAGGGGCGAGATAAATACCGAACGCTGTGATGAGACTAGGTCTCAAAGTGCAATGCAGATGCAAATGTTGTTGGTGCGTGGCAGTCAAGTCCACATCACCGGTGTAGCTTTGGTGGTGATGAAATCCACCTCGTCTACGTGCAAAAACAATATGATAAAGTGATTAAACACAGGGTTCTTTCCAACTTGGAATAAATCACTAGTAGAAAATAATTACGTACCTGAGCGTACTTTTTTGTTTTGTTTAAGCAATTTTCTTTGAATGGTGGTATTTTTGCGAGATTTTTGTTGTTTTTTTGTTTTGTTTTTGTTTTTGATAATATTCCAGCAACGCGGTTCTACAAAAAACAACTTAGTAGTTATCCTGCAAACGAAATGTTAGAAAAGTGATCGTGGCTATTTTTGATTTTCTAGATCGCTCGAAGGCGTAGGAAAAGAGCATACACAACCAAAAACCAAAAAAAATATTAATAATATGAAAAAGGAAAATAATGATTGAAATGATAGTTGGAAAACAAAGCTAGAGGATACTGCAATGTTAGAATGAGAAACTAAAAAAAATTGTGACCGTTTCTGATTTTCCAAATCACTCGAAGGCGCAAGAAAAGAGCATACGCGGATACAATTGGAATAGTTTTTTTTAAAATGTTAATAATTATTGCAATTAATCATGATTGTAAAATAGTGATAATGATTATCTTCACAAAAAAGAAAAATGATGAAAGAAGAGTGTGAAAATGTTACCTAGAAGTGTTGTCGTGAAAACTTGAAATGCAGGGCAAAAAATTAAAAATTTAAAAAAAAATAAAAAATATATATATTGTTTTCCAGTGCTCGAGTGGCCTCATGTTTCTGATTTCTAAGATCACTTTTGAAGTGCGAGGAAAGAGCATACGTGTGAGGTTGTTGTGTGAAATAAAAAAAATAAAACTATAATTTTGTTTTTTTTTGTTAAAAAGACAAGTGTTAGAAGAAATGAAACCAAATTTTTTCTGTAAGTCTAAATCTAAAAATTATTTTTTCATTGCGTAGATCTTTTTGATACCTTTCTGTTAAAAAAAATGAAGTCATTCTAAGTTCGGGAGAAAAAGTTATGGCTTCCGGAAAATGGGCTACGGTAGCACTCTGAATGAAAATTTTGAACGTGAGAAAAACGTCCTAGGAGCTGGTTTTTTTTAGTTTTTGACTTTTGTACTTCACCTGAGAAGCTAAAATTTTGATAGCAAGGTTAAAAAAGAACAATAAAGAGAAAGAAAGAATTAAATCACAAAACGATTGACTAAAATAAAAGGAAAAAAAATGATTAACTTCCTACAAAGCAGTTATTTCAGCAAAAGTAAATAAATAAATACATTTTCCGGATTGGTTGTCCTATGACAGTAAGATGATAAACTAATAATTAGTTCATGTGTTTCTATAGATTACGAGTGAAAAGAAAAATCATAACTAGGAACTAAACACCAAGCACCGAGGAGATCAAAGACATGATGAGCTTCATAGTTTCATTGTTGCTATAACCTGCAGATACACCACAAGACGCCACACAACAAAAAAACTACCCAAAGCGTGAAGGTTAACCAAAGAAGACCACAAGGAACAAAAAAGGAAATAATAATGAACAATAATAAACAAAGAACATATAAAACCACTAATTGGAAAATTAATGGTAACAGATCGAAAGTAACCAGGCGTGCCAGAATGTAAGCTAGGAAAAATACACTACTAACAAGGAAATAAAATACCAATAATCATACCTCCTCCTTCGCGTTCCATAGCAAACCTCAGAATGGGCTAGGAAACTTGGATTGAGCCCTGATTATGTGATATGTAGGTGCTTTTCTTCAAGACAGATAAAGACCTTCCTGCAACAATGATCCTCTTACTTTGCACTAGATGGGAAAAAGGATTATGAGGCTATTTTGGCATTAGGACGAGGCAAAATGATGTTCTTTTCTCAAAGGATGCAAGAACTTAGATATGTCATGCAAGCTTATTCTCTATGTGTTTAGAGGGGAGGGTTAAGGGTGTATTTATAGCCAGAGGGAGTGATTAACTTAGATTAATTTAAGTAATCATGGTTTGAAAATGTGGGCAAGATTAAGTGAGTGGTTTGAAAATGTGGGCAAGATTAGGTGAGCGGTTTGAAAATGTGGGCAAGATTAGATGAGTGGGTTGAAAATGTGGGCAAGATTAGATGAGTGGGGGCCACGAAGAATGGGTGAAGATTTGAATTATATTTTTAATTCATAAGTGGAGGATTTTAGGTGAGTGGGGACCACGAAGGGTGGGTGAGGATTTGAATTTAAATTTTTAATTCAATAGTGGAAAAACATGGAGAATAATGACATGTGATGAGGATTAGGTTATTTTTTAGATTTTTGAAATGGATAATTAATCAAATTATATTTGATTAATTCGAAGTGTATTTTTGTGGGAAATGAGGAAGGGGAATTAATTTATTTAAAGGATAGATGTGAAATTGGGGTGTCTACAATCCCATTGCACCTTAATACGACACCATTGATGTCCCTCTTGAAAAAAACACCATTAACAAGCACATACGGGATGGCTTGTAATCTAAAGAATATTCTCTTTTCTTTTCTCATTTCTGGAGGGTACAAACCTATTTAGAGACAATGAACCAGGGTTTGAGTCCAACATGGAATGGGAACATCATTAACTAGTTTTTCTTGATCATCCTGCAGTAGTAGGACAACCTCTTCTTCATCCGCTGACTTAGTTTGTCGCTTGGACGTGAGCTACTCACACAGGAATTGTCCACAAAACAACTTTGTCACCTTGATTTCAATATCATACTCCATTACATGGGTGATCCAACCTGCTCTCTTCTCACTCAAGTCCTTTTTTAGGAGAAATTCCTTGACACCAGCATGTGATGCTAGCAGTTGAATCTTATTGTTTGAGACCAAGTGTCTAAACTTGTTCAAAATCCTGATGACAACAAGGACATGCTTTTCACCGAAAGAATACTTTACTTCGTAATATTCCAAGTTCTGACTGAAGAAGGCTATGGGATGTTCTAAACCTTCCTTGTTAGGCTGAACCAAGATAGTTGAGATTGTGTTTGACCCTCCGAAATCATACAACATGAAGTCCTTTAAAAAGTCTAGGTTAATAAAAGCTAGGGCCTATGATATTGTGAGCTTGATGGCCTCAAAACTCTCTTTACCTTCTACTATCCATTTGAATGCAAGAATATTCTTTAGCATCATTGTTAAAGGCTTTACAAGAGTGGAAAAATTAGGCACAAATCTGCAGACAAATTTTATCCTTCCTAAGAAGCTTTGGAGGGATTTCTTGTGAAGTAGTAGTGGAAGTGTTCTAATGGCTTTGAGTCTTTTAGGATCAATTTTCAACCCTTCTATTGAGACAATGTGGCCCAAAAAATTTCTCTCGTGTGCCAAGAATATACACTTATTTGGATTTAATGATACTCTAAATCTTCAACATCTCTAAAAAACTTTACTGAGGTGAAAGAGGTGGTATGCGGCATTGTTTGAGAAGACGATGATATAATATAGATACACCAACACTATCTTGTTGATTAAACCTTTGAATGTCATATCCATAACTCGTTGAAATGTTGTTCTAGCATTTGAAAGTCCAAATTTAATTTTCTTAAAAGGATATGTGCCCCATTTCGTGGTGAAGGATGTCTTTTTCTGATCTTCCTCTTTCACCATTATCTAATTATAGCTTGAGTATCCATCTAGTAATGAAAACCTATCAAAGCCAGCTACAACCTACAATATCTGCTCCATTAATGGAAGTGGGTAATGATCCTTGAGTGATGATCTATTTAGATCATAGAAGTCCACACATAGTTTGATTTCTCCATTTCTTTTCCTCGCAGGCACCAAGTTTGCAACCCAACTTGAATGCTTCACAAGGAAGATGATGGTGGCTTCAATTAGCTTGTTCAACTCTTTTCTCATGAGAGGTTCAATGTGAGGGTTTACTGGTATTTTCTTCTTTTTGAAAGGCTTAGATTCCAGATCTTGCTTGATACTGTGTTGTGACAACCTGGGGTTGAAACCTCTTAAATTATTGTAATTCAAAGCAAAGACATCTGAGAATTCTTGACAAATTTTAATGAGCTCAGATTTTTCTTGTTGGGTACTTACCTTTCCAATTCACAATGTTTTTCCTTCATCTATGGAAATGGGCTTTGAATCTTCACCCTTTACCTAAATATTTTATTTCTCCTTTCGGAATTGATCATTTGGGTTAAATATTGACTCCAAAGTTACAAGACCCTTTGGTAATTTGTTGGTTCTCAGCTGCACCACTTGGTCACTATACCATTGTTTCAACTTGTCTTGGTTTCTAGTGAAGAACTCAGCTTCTTCTTGTGAAAAATTGAAAATTTTCTGATCATTCTCAAAGACTTACCAACTTGTGTTATTATCTGGAACAAATGGTATTATAAACATTTTTATATGAGGTTGATATTTCTCACTCTTAATACTTTCTACAACATCAAATGTCACCCTGATTGCTGCCAATCAGTCTGCTGCTTCATTCTTTTTCTTGGGTATGGACACAATGTTGAAAGCTTCAAAGTACTTAATGATGTCCCATACCCGGTTTTTATAGCTCTTGAGTAGGTCATTTTTGTAGCATGTTTTCCTCTAACATGGTTCACAATTAGCTCACTGTCACAAAATATTTGTAGATTCTCAATGCCTCTCCTCCTGGCCTAATGAAGTCCATGAATCAAAGCCTCATACTCAGTTGTGTTGTTTGTAAGAAAATTGGAAGCAAAAAGATGAGTAATATCTTGTGCCTTGAGATGAAACAAGCATAGCTCCTTCTCCTACACATTGTCTACTTCTTGACCCATCAAAGAACAATTTCCATACCACATTATCATCCTTGTGTTCTGGCTTGATGACGCTAGGGAGAGGATGATTCTTTTCATACAAGCAATATAATCCTAATTTAGATTCTTCCATTTCTTTGTAAGGGTAAAAAGCATGCCTCTTGTTCTCTCATTGATCAAGGGTCAAGTCTGGAATACATCCAACCTTGGTATCTGCTTCATGGGTGCTTGGAAAATCTTCTTGATCAAGGGCTGAACAATTTGTATTGATTGGACTCGGTGTATGAGACTCAATATGGAAATTTACATTAGGCTCAGATCTGATTGTAGCCTTAGATCTATACCCTGTTCTGAATAACTTGTGTGACCAATCAACAGAAAAATAACCTCCAATTTTAGAAGTGAAGTCTCTTGACAAACACAATGCAAAGTGTGGTGGTGAGTCTATAACTGATACATTTTGCAAGATGCTCACATTGGGACATGCATGTAATGTGAGGCTCAGATATTTGATTACTCCAACTGTTGTTACTTTTATACCATCTAATTGTACCACACCTTTGGAAATGACTTCATATTGATGACACAGCTGATCAACTATTTGTTTTTCCATTACAAAGCTACTTTCTCTCGAATCAATCATGTAATTATGCACTAGCTTATCTCCAATTATGAATGTGACATAGAATGGAGGAGGCTTCAGATTCTTACCTTTGTGATCTCTATGATTTCCTTCAGGCTGAGTTTCATTGGTAAGTACTTTCTCTTGCTAATTAGGTGGCTGATTTGAGGCTGACCAGTTGGCCATAGCGGACTACAATAGGTTTCTCTGTCCTGGGATATCCAATGAATCCCACATTGAGATGTTTACATTCATCCTCTTCATATTTTCAATGATCTTGAATGGAGATGAGTTATCTCATTTTTTCCCTTTGCCTTGCATATTCTTCTCTTGCACATGGGTCGTTACAACTGGCACTTGAGCTATTCTAAGGGGTGGCTTGGGCTAACCTTACACATTGGGAGTTGTACTTTGATTGCCAATACCTTCTGGAGTAATAGAGATTTGTAGATTACTTGAATTTGATGATTTCGCCTCTCCAATATTCCTTTTCTTAGACCATGTATTTTCTGCCACACTATGAGGAGGTGCTTGATTCATAGCACACAAATATTCTATTTTCCAATTAACCAACATAGTTTCAGTTTGAGGTGTCTCTTGTTGAGCTTCGTGCTAATTATTTTACTCTTGACTAGGTTCTTCGGACACAACAATGGTCTGTACCATCAAGGCCTAGTATACTACACCATTGAGACACGTTGATTGACAGTGAGGTAGACTGTAGGGGTAACACCAGTCGTACTCTTGTGCCATGTATCTTTGTGTTAGAACTAATGCTTTTGATGTTGAAGTTGTATTTGGATTATATGGTCATATTGGCTTGATAACTTGAGGTTGTCCTTGGTTCAAATTTTGATTTGTGGGATGACATGGTTGTTTATTTTACTGGTATGGGGACCTAGCCTGATACTGAGTTTGAGGCTGATATGGCCTAGAACTCTAATCTTGTTGTCTCTTGATAGTCACTATCTTGTTTCCTAGGTTTTGTAGTTGTTTCAAGACTTCTTGGAGCTCATTTGAGGAGCTAGAAGATGGGGTGGAAGCTTCAGCTAAACTGTAATTCCTTGGAGCAGGTATGTGAGCTAATGTGGGTTTTTTCCTAGTGCTTGGAGCTCCTAGTTCTTGATATAGAGGCATAGGTGGCCTAGGTTCAAGTTTACCAGCCTGGAATAAGCAATTTTCAGCTCTAATAGAAATGTTATATGATGCAGGTAAAGTTATACCTCCCATTGATTCAATCATCATGGAAATACCATAATTTAAAGCTCTAATCAAGTATAGAAAATAATCTTTGTTTGTTGGTCTCACGGTCACCGGAATCCTATCCCATGTACGCTAGAATCTGAAGTTGAAATCGGTCAACTGCTCATTAGGAGCCCTTTTGATTGTTGTTAGTTGTTCTAAAAGAGACAAATTATCCCCCTTTTATCTAAACTGATTGTGAAGAGCCATGCACAAATGGTCCCAATTATGGATAGATCCTATTGTTAGGCTTCTAAACCACTATAAGGCTTTACCTTTAAAGGAGGATTAAAACAACTTGACCTCAACATCCATTTAAACAATCTCATGAATCACACAGACATTTGTAATATCCTAGATGTGGTCAATTGGAGTCGTTTGGTTCTCTCCAGTGAAATATGGGATGCTCTTTAGTGCTGCAGCTGGAACTTGATTTTGTACATTGAAAGCCAACGAACTACTTCTGAAGTTGACATAGGGGTGTGTTATCCTAATATGCCAGAGGAATCTAGTAGATTGAAAGATAATCGTACTAGGTGGAGGCATTGACAATGTCCTGCTTGGTGGAGATGGAGTCCTTTGGGATCTTATCCCCCTCCCTACTCTATTTGGGGATAAATATAGATAGACAATTATCCCCTCTTCTCTAGTTGTTGACCTTGTTTGTATTATTCTCATGAACCTGATAAACTTGGGTTGCTGAAACCACTGGATTTGAATGATGGAGTCACAATATGCATTTCTCTAAAGCCTCAAAAAGCTAGAGGTTTATGAAGACACACACCCAATCTTGATAAAACTGAAATATGAATATTGTCCCACCGAGCGTGCCAAAAATGTTGAGGTGAAATCATAGCACCCCTGAAATCTACAACTAGATGGGTTGTGATCCTCAGTGTGACTGCACAACATGGAGAATCTCTCAAAGTGTGGGACTTTGCGAGTCGAGAGAGCTCTCCAAATGAAGGACAAATCCTATTCCTCTGTTCAGGTGCACACATTCATATTACAGAGGGGTCATTCTAAATCCTACTCTAACTTTCCAAGGAGATAGGGTTAAGAAGATGCACGAAATTAAAGCTAAACTAACAGAGGTGATACACCAAAGGAATGTTGAACATCAACTTTTTTACTAAACAAAGACCATTAAAATTTAATAAAACCACCATACACAAATAACCAATATTGCATTGAAATATCAGATAAAGACAACGAACATAAGAGAGGGTTAAAATCATCCACATACATGTATTATTGATTCACAAATTGATATAGAACATTATAATGGCCAAGAGGAAAAAATTGCATTACATTGTTAATGGAAGGTTCACACTCCACAAATTCATCTGTATAAAAAGGAATAAGGGAGGGTACTAAATGAAAATTCCCAACCCTTTGTAATTTCCCCTCTTGTACAATATATAGGGGGAATGAGAGGGAAAGGAGGGAAAAATTGAACCTTATTCCAATCACCCCTAAAGTAACATTAAATTCCCCTATCATAATGATGAGTCTCACTACAACACCCATGTCGCTATTGCTATTCCTTGCTGGGCAAGAAAGGAAACCCATTATTCATCATGGTGACAGGTGGGAGACTTGACAGCCTTGAAAATTTCAGGTCAAAACATTAATGGTGGCAGGTGGGTAGAAGGTACTAACATCTCTCTAAAACGTCCCCTCTCACTCGATTCCGAGCTTCTGATCAAAAGATATGGCCGCTTGAATGCGCTTCGGATTTGGAGTCTAATTTCCCATATCCATGTGGCATCCCCACATGTCTCAAGGTTTCATCCCGTCTTCTACACTCCTAAAGTTGTGCCAGACCGACACATGGCATTGTCTCATGATCCTACTCTACCTCTTTTTTTTATTTTCCAAAGCCCCCCTGTTGGCGGAGACACTGTACTTCACTTGAGACACATGGAGGGCTAGCACATGTTTGAGAACCAGTTTTGAATCTTCCCCTTGAAAGAGTGTTAGATTGATGCGTGAGTCCACCATTCAGCCTTGGAATTTTCAACAACCAGCTTTGTCCCCAAATTTGACCCTAACCATGTGGCAAGCCTGTACTTGTTTAGAGATTGCCTCGATATTTTAACTTTAAAGATGCACAAAACTAACACGTGGCACCTTCTGTGTCCTGTCATGTTTCCTATATGTTTTGGTTAAGTCCCTTCTATTTGGTGGAGCAACTACATCAGACCCTAGACACGTGGAGGGCTAGCACTTGTTCAAGGACTACCTTTTGGGTCTTACTTTTGAAGTTGCACCGAACTGACACGTGGAACCTTCCACAAACCCTTCTTTCCTTTACCGATTCAGGTCTTAATTCAGTACGACCTACCTTGCGCCTTTTGGTGAGTAAGGGGGCCACACCATATATAATGCCCAAAACTCTCTACCTGCGGGACCCTTGTACCCAGCTCCCAAACGTGTGACAATGGGATAGTTGGCATCATCCGCGGGATGCTTCTCTATTTCTCTATTTTTGGCTTGGTCCCTCACATATGGCAGGGCCATGTGTTTGACTCAGGACACCTGCGGCATTTGTACATTTTTGGGTCCTGCCATTTAGGTCACACCCTTGAATTTGTGTTGTTAGGATGCGTGGCTCCTCCCATCGGCCTTAGAATTTTCAATGGTAGGATCTATCTCTGAATTTTGACCCCGATGACGTGGCAAGCTTGTGCTCATTTGAGGACTACTCTTTGGACCTAGTGTTGGTGTTGTGCTGATGAAGCACATGGAGGTTTCCACAGGGTCTATCCCTGTTAAGAATTTTCAACAGTTGGTGAAACATTTTCAAACATGGGGCATGTGGCATCTTGGCACTCCTTTGGGGACCTGCCCCAAATTATAACTTTGGAGATGTGCCCAAGATGACATGTGGAGGCTTCCAAAGGCCTGACCTGATCTTGGAATTTTCACCGGCTCTGTCTCCTTTTGACCTTGAAAATATAGAGGTTTGGCACTCGCTTGGGTCCCACCCTTTTGATTCGCCTTTTAGAATTGTACCGAGCTAACATGTGGCACCTTCCATGACCCTGCTACTTGACTCTAAGTCGACTCGTGAGTGAATTCCAAAAACTTCGAGTCTTTCTCCAATTTTCTTGTTGACCATCTAGCTTCCTTTGTGTCGTTTGGCATCATATTTGTCCCTTCTCTTCCATGGTCGAGTCACGCCTACCCCTTGGTTGTTGGATCTAGAATGTGAGCTCGGTTGTGTGGTGTTGTATTTGAACAATTTTTCCGTGGGGTGAAATTGGGATAACATGTTTTTCAATAGGAGGATTTCCCATAATAGTCATGATTTATAAAGATGTGGCTCATATAGCTATTCCAATTGAAGATTTTTTATTTATTTTTTAATTTGTAATTTTTTGATATTTTTTTGTATTTTTTAGACCTTCTTGTCATATTCAAGTGTAGATGCTACTAAATCTGCCCCACAGTTCGTGCCAAAAACTGTTGGTGAGAAAATTTATTGGGGAAAAATTGTTGGTTATCTTGCCAATGCTCTAGGAGTATAAGTCTCTCTACTTAATCGGTGCATCTACCATATGTGCATGCGTAAGTAAAAATGAGTTTTCTCTTGGTGGCCTTATGCTTGGGGATCCAACAAGGACACTTCACTGACCCTGCTGTAAAATATTTTAGATATCTGAAAGCGAAGAATTTTCTAGGAGATTGGGAAAGAGAGTGAAAAAATTAAAAAATATAAACTAATGCTTCAAGTAGAAAATCAGAGACTTGCATACACCAACCAAAAACTTCATTACATGCACTTGAATTTAAAAGAAAACAAATCTGTGTAACAACAATAAGAACAAATAAAGTTTTATGAACACAAAGTACCACTAAAGCCCTCAATAAATAAAGGCTAAAATTCCTTCTTCCTTTATTGAAGCTTAGGCAGAAATTATACATATCATATAAATGGAAGACATTTTGAGTAGGGGAAAATAGAAGAAATTTTCTATCTCTTTTCTCTCTTCAAAATGATATCTCTCTCATGAATTCACACAAAATAGCTCCAATATCTAAGATGTTTGATAATATTTTAGAAGTTATCTAACAAGCCTATCAAATGAGGATCTAGTTACAATTTATAGATGAGGATGCAAATCTTCATCTTCCTGGTGACTTTTCAAATACTTTAATTTGACTTTATACTGTTCATATTCCACTTAAATATTTAAGTCCCTTTTATAAAATCAAGGAAACTTAAAGTTTAAATTATGTTTCTAAATTCACTTAAAGTAATATTAAAAAGTGAAAACATCAACGCAAAAATATAACATTGATGAGAGAGAGCGTTGAGTGAGAAGAGAAGAAGAAGAAGAAAGAAGAAGAATTATGCAGAAGAATGAGCTGCTGTAGTGGACTTCGATTCATTCTCTGACTGCTCTCCACTTCTCATTCCTGAGAAGATTTATGTCTTTCCAATATCCTTGTTGAAATGAGATGCTACAAGTTATATTTTTTCGGCATGAGGGATGCGAATGCAGCTCAAGGTTTCAGTCCATCCATCAATCACATTGTTGATGTCCTTGTACTTCCCAAACCATGATGAATGTTTTTCTATGATAAGTGTAATGGAGGATCGAATATCTAAGAGGAAGTTGAGATTATCCTTATTGAAGGACAATGGGTTACCCACCCCTTTCTTGACATATTATTTGAAAGGGCTGATCATCTCATCAACAGTTGTGTTTTCTCTCATTACAGGAACTCCAAGTTTCCACAGTTTCTGATTTATACTATCCTGCAGCTTGTATGTTTGTTCTTCTTTCTCCTCTAGCTCTATGAAATCATGATTGATTTCCTCAAACCTGATTGACAAGGCCCTCACCCATACACATGTCAAGTCTTATGAAATATTTTCAAAAACCTTCTTGTTGATAAAATTCTAGTGATGGATGTTTCTCATCTCACTCACTACTAGTCCTAGAGACTCCCAACACTCTCTTTCTTTATCTACATCCTATTTGAGTTCTCACATTCTATTGGATGTTGTGCACATATACACAAAGATCTTGAATTCCTCTTGGATTGCTAGCTTCCCTTTTTAGGAGATTGAGTTGATACATTCACTTTTTTCTTGCCCCTACATTATGAGATCATGCATTCTTCTGATGGATTTGGGATCAAAGATACTGATGGGTGCCACTTTCTCAATAGGAAGCGTTGAAGTGATTTGTTCCACCAGGTGTTACACATTAGATGAAAGAGTTTGTAATTGTTCCTCTAGTACCTCAATCTTCTCTTTATACTCTTTAGTCCTTGTCACTATGCAAGAAAAATATTGTTGATATATGTGAAAATATCCCTCATGAGTAGATAGTCCCAATTGGATCGTGATCATCTCGTAGTCAGTCGATGTTATCTCATCGACTGGCTTGATTACCTTTCACTGAGCTAATTCAATGTGTGGATTACCTGTCTCCCCACTGTATAATTATGAGGTTGTATGTGCAATGTTTCTTGACCTTTTTTATTTATCCAATGAGACAATCATTGATAGATAAGGGGCTGATACTTGTTACACAGTGTGAGTTTCTAAAGGAGGAGGAAAGTCCTGAATGAGAGGGGCATTAGTGTCAATAAGAGGTGAGACCTCCTATGGTAACTTGAAGACTGAATCATGAACTATTTTAGAAACCCGATCTTCAACTGAGTGTCACAGATCTATTTTGTGCTTTCTCCCCACGTTCCTCATTCCTTCTAGATCAACTTTATAATTTTAGAAAGTGTTTGTGGGACCACTTGCTATTTTTAGTAAGTTTCAAAAATTTTCATTCTAGTGATTTCTCAGCTACAGTACATCTTCAATATCACCGTATCCTTCGTAGGTTCTTTTATTGATGACTTTCCCAAAATAACAGTCCTTATGTAGTAGACATACTATTATTAGAAAGTGGGATTCTAGAGATTGGATTGATGTGGAATTTTTTTTAATATGGGTTTTTTCACAATATCATACCTCTAAAATTTTAGGCCCACCTACTTAATAGTATAGGATATTTTAAAGTTTAAAATTTTTGGCATGGCAGTGCTTCTGGGTGCGGCGGCCATTAATGGACTTTGAAATTACAGGTCTGGTTTTCTCCTCCATTTTTGAAAAAAATTATATTTTTCATGTGGGTTTTTTCATCTGATGCTTCACGTGTAATTCTACTTCATTTTTCCCAATGGTTTCATAGGAAATTTGACTTTTTCTTCATTGAGCTAGATTTAGGATTTCTTCATTGTGGATGATCTCTTGCACGAGAGGAGAGTTTGAAGGTATGTTCTTGATGACCTTGGGTACAAGAATTAACAAAAAAGTAAAACATGTTTCATGAATCCATTTGAGATATTTCTTCAACTTCTCATTTCATGGCCATAGAGTTTTCTCCGTTTTCTCCTTCGTTCTATGCCTCTCTTTTTGTGTTTTCTCAAATTTCCTTCTAGGACCTACATGATTTTATGGAGTGGAAAGGAAGTACCTTTGTGGCAGATCTGGTTTTATGTTTAGAAATGGAGGAATGATGGATGAGAAGTTACAGAGGAATAATGTGAAATATTTTGTGGAAGCAGCTTAGACCTGGAAGCAGCTGAAGCACCTAGAAGCAGGTGAAGTGACAGTTAGAATTTTAAATTTTTGAAATAATGGAGGGAGAAGGTTGGATGTATTTTTCATGTCTTGATATCCCTAACTCAGGGATGTGAGGGAAATCAAATTCAATAATGGTCAAGAGGAAGACACGTGGCGACGATCAGACAACAAGGAATGAATGTGAAAAAAGCTACTTTAAAGCACTAGGAGTTGAAATTCGGTCACGTGGATGACCAAAAGAATCCCCATAGGGTATGAGCACATTTTCTTATGTCTAATTTCCTTGAACTCAGGGACTTGAGGGACATCAAATTCTAGAGTGGTCTTGGATCTGAGATGTGTCCTCGATCCGACGACATGGAATTTGAGCTCTGAATATGCACTTGGGGGTTGAATTGTCAACTCTAAAGGTCACATGAGGGTCCTAGAGGTTGCATGGGGTCTGGGATAATTTTCCAAGGTTTTTTAGCCTTACCTTAAGGATTTACAAGGACATAAAATCTGGATCTTGGAATGAGCTCCTGGTGTTGACATGTGTCCTCCCAAAAATGGACTAACTCCTGTACTGCCTTCAAGAGGGTAACTTGGACATGATGATATCTTGAGGTCCCAATGTGGAATTTATTGGTAAAATTTTATATGGTCCTAACTGGAAATGTGATTTTGAATCCATTTTTGGGGGTATCATGTCTTGATTCATCCATTTGATTCCTAAAAATTCAGATTTTTTAATTTAGAACTCCACTTGTACCTGAGAAAAACTGCTTGCAAATCCTATGCGCCAAGGTGTTGTGAAAAATATGATTTAACCATCATGTTTTTCTTGGAATCCTATTTCTGGAGATGTTTCTGTTTATGTCTAACTCCATTTGAAGCTCTTGAAATCTTCTTCTAAAGCCCAACAATTTATTTAGGCCCATGTACTGCCAGACTTGTGAACCCTATTTTTTACTCAAATTGCTCCAAGTCTTTCAAAACTTCCCCAAACCTTCAAAAATAATTTCATGATGTTCTAAGGCTATTCAATTCACCTCCAAGTTTAATTTTTTTAGAACTTTACTTTAAACTGGTGTACACTTGGGTATGGGTCGACCATTCTTGGGAAGGCCATTTATCCCTTCCCAATTCTCCAGAAATATAACATCTTTTTAGAACTTCCTAAAATCCTTAGGGGATTGATTTTAATCTTCCTAAATCACCTAGGGGGATGAGATAACATTTTCCAGTGGGTCACATGACTAACTGGGTGGGCTTGGTGTGCATGGGAATGAAAAAACATGAAATTCTTTACACATGGGTATAGTTGTCGTGCTTGGAAATTGTCAATTTCCCTATTGTACATTTGCATGACAACGAATTGATATAGCTTGGGGACATGACATAGAATGAGTGTAATGAATACATGAATTGGTCATCTATAATCTCAATTTTAGACCATATAATTCATTGATCATTACCTTATACATTAGGCCTTTCAGAGTCATGCACAATTTTGAGAAATAAGGAATGGAAGAAGGAAACACACGACACAAAAAAAGGGGGAAACACATCGAGAAATTACCTATGATACAAGGTGGGGGACAACCCACTTTTAATGATGATACAATTTTAGGTATTTCCCACTAGGAGGCAATCCCAACAGTGTTCCATCCAAATGATGAGAGTAGCAAAATTTTTCTCACCACAAGCTTCACGAATCTATAACGGGCCAAGTCACAACGAATCAAACTCCATGGCTTCATTTTGAATTCCCTTCTCTTGTGCCATAGTAGGATGAAGTCTCCAACTTTAAATTCCCTCACTTTGGCCTTCTTATCAAAAAATATCTTCACTTTCAACTAGTGCTCTTTGATACGGTCCACCACTCGGAGTCTATTTTTGTATAGCCTCTCAAGAAAGAGGATCCTCTTGTCAATAGAATCCTTGTTTTATCCATATTCTATTCCCTGTAGCAACTT